>CM060863.1:1434637-1729292 GCA_030737845.1 Acorus calamus | reverse complement strand
AGCCTGCCTTACACCTAAAGATGGAAGATTTTGTGACTCATTTTTTTCATTGAATTGATTCTTTTTAATCTATACATGTGTGTATGTGTTTGATTATATTCACAAATGGCTGACTGTAGTTGAAATCTTGAATGAGAGAGGCTTTTTTTTCTCTATTTTGTGTATCATTTTCTTTTGACATAAATTTTCATTCGGATCATGTATTTGTTGTTGAGGAATATTTCAGATTGATTTTTTTATATATAGAAGATAAGCCTTGATGGTGTCCACATAAAAGTTCATATTTTGTTTCCATGCACCCAAATTTGTATTCAGTAACTCATACATGGAGATCTCATATGCTATAGATATGAGACATTATTTTAGAGGAAAATAATTCATGAATGATTCAATGCGAGTTATGAATCGTTATACATGAATCAATTCAATTCAGTTCAAATGCAATATATTCAGTTCAATGTATATTCAATTGAGCTTACAAATAAATAAATAAACTTATTGACAGAATTTCCCAAAACAACTTTATTCCAGTTTGATACTGTCATATCTAATTCAAATTCAATTAACGGATAATTCAATTATTCAATTAAATGAAAAGTTCTCCCGTTCAATGAATATATTCTACATAATCATTCCCTGTCCAGGACTAACCAGTACTGATCTCCCGAAATGCAAAATCATTTTACTGCTTTTAAAGAACAATGAACCACACAAACAGCATTCAGGGTATCCACCTATGAGATACAGAAATGAATTGAGATTCACAAATATCAGAAGCAATGGCAACAACCAACAACTGCCATGAATACAACATGCACATCTGAGACAGCTTTTTGAAAACTGTACATTTTCAAAGAAGAAGAAGTAAATAAAAATTGCATGGGTGAAACCAAAAAAACCGAACCCACCAACATCAAACCCAATACCCAACAACATCAAACCCAATACCCATCCATCTCGAATCTCCTCGAAAGGAGCCCGTGCTCGCTCATACTTCCCCTCAATCTGTAAAACAGTGAGTTCATCTTCTTAGCCCTCAAAGGTCCAGATCTGTTTTGCCTAGGACCAACAATCGTGGACGCCGAGTGTGGCCGATCAATCTCTCGCATTGGACCAGAACTGTAATCCATCGTTATAAAAGATGAGGCATACCCGTGCGTCAAACGTGGGGTGCTCCCGTGCCACCAGCCACTATCGGTGCCGACCTCGCCTCGATATTCGCAATCGGGGACCGATGACCCCTCTCTCTGGCTGTTACAGTCCACACAGGCCTCACCGCCATCATTGTATATCAGCTTCAGCGCCTGAACGACCTCACCCATGAAGGGTCTCTGGGTTACCTCGGGGTGCACGCACATTGAGGCGATGGCCGCGACCCTCGCGAGGTTGTCGAAGTTGTAGTTCCCTCCCAGGGAAGGATCGACGAGTTGTTCGATTCCTTCTTGGCTGGTCAGTAAGGGTCGAGCCCACATGACGAGGTTCTCCTGTCCCTGAGGCTGGGACATGTCCACTGGCTCTCTTCCAGAGAGGAGCTCTAGCAGCACCACCCCGTAACTGTAGACATCGCTCTTGACGAGTAGATGGCCTGTCATAGCATACTCGGGGGCAACATACCTGCAAAATAATATAAAATAAAAAATCATAATTTTGTATAATTTTAAGAGATGCAAAATAAAAAATCATACTCGGGGGCTACTTTTCTGGTTCTAACTCTACAAATGTTGGAGCCCCAAACACTATTTTCAGAAGATTTGTAATAAAGAAGGTTCATGTGAATGTATATGCCCCTACTGTGGAGCCCAATACATCCTAGCAACAGTACAGAAAACTTGTGTAGGCATATAAATGGCACTTTTAGAAAAGCTGAGCAATGGGAGCTATCGATTTATAACTCTAATGATGGTTCTCATTCAATTTGTTTCACGGAAACTTTTAGAAAATCACTTTTTTGCCAAAATTACATGTCCAGACATGTTGCATATATCATGTCTTGTAATTTCCATATTTGTGCATTTAAAACCCTACAATGACCGATAATATGGTGCTCTGCGATCATTTCTATGACTCATACCAGAAAATTGTAGTAGCATTATGAGTTTATGACCATTTTGGTGTTCCCATTTTGCACTTAGCAAATAAATGTTGAGGTGGAAAAGGAAAGAAACCTACCCAAAAGTTCCCATGACTCTAGTGGATATGTGTTGACCTTCTTCAGATGCTTCCCTCGCCAATCCAAAATCTGAAACCTTCGGGGTGAAGTCATTTTCCAACAAAACATTACTCGCCTTGAAATCACGATGTATCACACGAGGATTGGAATCCTCATGAAGATACGCCAATGCTCTTGCTGCTCCAAGAGCAATCTTCATCCTTGTATCCCAATCAAGAGAACCTCTCCTCTTGTCAGAACCTGGAATATCGAACCAGATTAAGAAAAGAGAGAACATGTGAAGGCATTTAATGGTATGGTGTCGAATATACCATGCAAGTGAGACTCGACGCTTCCATTACGGACAAGTTCATACACCACGCAGCGTATTTGTTCATCAATGCATATACCAATTAGCTTGACAAGGTTGCGATGATGCAACCGGCTGAGCATCTCAACTTCTGCGATGAATTCTCGATCCCTGTTCTGGTCCTCCCTCATGAGCAATTTTTTAACAGCAATTTCAGTTCCATCTTCCATGATCCCATGATAGACTTCTCCAAAGCCACCTTTGCCAAGAAACCTCTTAGAACTAAACTTGTCTGTAGCTTTCTCAAGCTCAGATAGCAAGAATGTCTTAACAGAGAGCATGCATGGAGCCATGGTGGAAATAAGAGACGGTGATGCTAAACTTGGGAAACTACTTGACAGGAAAGACTCAATGCCTGCAACAAGTAACAAATGAGAATCACATTCGTTATATGTTAATTAGAACCAGAAGATGGACTAGGATACCAGGTCATGCTTCAAACTTGATATTATGTCAATAAAAAATTTATTCCAATAAAATTATCTCATTGATTAGCTCAAAAATTGAACCAAGTAATAGTCAAACATGCAATCTTCATATATACGAAGTTAGTCCAAAACTCTTTTTTGGGAAAAGATGCAAAACATTCATATAAAAGATGATGCCCCTGGAACAAAAAGAGATGAGGGATCTCCTACATACAAGAAATTAGAAAAAAGAAGTAAAAAGCAAAGCAAATCAAAGCAAACTCAAACATAAATTCCCCAAGGAAACAACACCACCACCCACGATGAGGACTACAAAACACAAAACCTATTGGAGCCATTATAAAGGCTTGTTGGGCCTATGCCTGGAGGACCGGGGGTTGGGGGGCAACACACCCAAAAGGCTGCAAACCTCCCCCAGGCCAGAGGATTCGGGGGCAGTGCCCCCAACTCGAATTTTTCTCATGGGTTTTTTTGTCTTTTTCTATTTCCAGGGTTTTGTACATCTTGTATCTATATAAGAGACCTTCGGCCTTCGTTGTTATATATAACATTCCATTTATTTCTTCTAAACCTACGTCCCTTCCAATGTCGGGCAGAGCCATCACCCAATTCTGAAGAAGATACCTTATCAACGTCCATTTTTATATACAACCGTTTTTTTATGGAAGATTGGTTTGTTCCTTGCTAGCCAAATTCCCCAAACATCGCATGGGTTATTAATCCATGGAACTTAGCTTTGCTACTATGGCCTCCTTTCTTCCTTATTTCCAAAAACACTCCCACGTACCTTCAAAATTGGTGAAATTGCAATGCATTCCAAGGCCCCTACCCAACCTTGCCCATACATGATAGCTATGAGACAACCATAAAAGATGTGGTCTCATGTTTCTTCTTCCAATTCGCAAAATTCGCACATTACTATGACCATTGGCCCACCTATTGTGTTTAGCCTTGGTAAGGAGTTTATCTTGAGAGAGTAGCCACATAAAGCATCTAACCTTCAAAGGAGAGATTATGCCCCAATTTAGGTGGGAGAATCTCATTGATGGGATCACATGGGTAATGTCTTCATTGAAACTTTTATAAAATGACATCACAAAGAAGGCTTGTTTTTGTGTTTTGGGGGGGGGGGGACCTTCCGAAGAGTGTGGTTGGTCCACAACTATAAGAAAACTAAATTACAACTGTTCATTTTATTGAAGAATAGAAATTAATTGCAATGAGAGATTAGTACAACAATCCTATATGAATATGACCACATACAAAACTAAAAGGGCCAGAATGACCACATTATATTTGAAATTGGAACTTAACCGTTCAAAAGGGTGACTTACCAGATCTTTTGGTAATTGATGACGTAAACGTAGGACGAACCATGGTAGATGATCCTCTGGCCTTCATCCATTTTATGAGGATGTAAGATACTGCAAAGCATACTAACAAGAGTGCAAACAGAGCTAGAACTACAATAGCTATAGTCCTTGAATTCATCCTGTGAGACTTGTCATGCACATTTGCTGTAATAGGAAACACGTCACTTCCACTAGGTCTACTCCCAGATGGAGGTGTAGCTGGAAGGCCTGTTAATGGCATTTGAATCAGATGATCAGGGATTAATAGACATGAGAAATAATGGAAACAAGAAAACATGGGGATCAGTTATTACCTGGATATTGAATAGAGATAACATCATAGTCCCCAAAAAGTGTGGCATTCAGTGGTATCTTTCTCTGTGAGAACCTCTCATAAATCAACAGAGCAGTTGTATTGTCAAATTTCTCCCCTAGAGGCACCAAGAAAATATTCACCACTGTTTTGTCCAGATCCTGTAAATCAGCACTGGCTCCCATTATCCTTACTTGACTTTGTTTGAGATATGTGCCTTTGGCGACCTCAACTTCTAGCTCAGGAATAAGAGGGAAGATTACATATGGAGTGACCCCGAGATCAAGTTCAACTTGCATTGGTAGTACACAACCACAGGGCGAACCAATTGGAGTAGGGGTCTGAGAATCAGGGCAATTAACTTCATCACATCCTGCAGAGGTTTTCCAAGTCATTACAATTGAATTATAGTTTTTTTTTTCTTCTACTAGATCATGTTCAAAGTGTTCTTTTATTACTTTTTACTGGCTGTCAAACTATATGAGCAAACAGAAACCTCCACCCAGACCTTTCAATATGAAGATCCTTACTTATTTGCTGAGTTGCTCATTCTTTGACCATCAATATGGATCACTAAGCAGGTTAGACCTCTACCCATGTAGAGATTGGATCCATATTGCGGCTGGATGTTATGGAGGACGCTCATTACTGGTTAGGATATTTACCTAAAAGGTTGCCTATTTTCAGAAATCGGTAGGTCGTACCAGGATCATGACACCTTTCTTTATAAAAAAAATTTCCTTGACCAGAAACTCTTGAGTTTTCATAGAAGCTACTCACATGCATTTTGAACAAAATAAAGGTTTCATCATCAAAATCTTAACCTGATGACAATGAAGCTGTGATATGAGTCATATGACTCATAAGCATTTACAGAGAAGATATTTAGATAAGAACAATGAGTTGTGCAATGCACATCCAAACCTTCATTGCGCCATGGGATAAATGCATTTGGAGGTGCTGCATTGGGTGTCCTCCTCTGGTGTCTGCCGCCTCTAGGACCAGTAGCATAACCTAGAAAATAAAAAGAAATAGGAAGAAAGGTGCTAACAGAAATTTATAGGATAGTTCTTATAATAGATGTAAAAAATGAATACAGTACCATGGTGCATCGGAGAAGGTGCAGGTGATGGTGCCAAAGAAGGTTTGGAGGCCCACACTGCAGGCGGCATTGATGAGGAAAAAGCTGGAACATTTGACACTTGCCTCGCTATAAAATAGTAAAACATCATTCATTAATATAAAATGTGAAGGCCTCGAAAAGCATGCAGGCATGCTGACATGATATACCAAAGAAACATCCTGTTCTAGCAATAAAGTTTTTGACAAAAATGTGCTATGTGAGGGAAATTCCTAACACATTTCTGCATGCAAGCAGGCATGTATATATTTCACATACACCCGATGAAAACTTTAAAATATATCATGAGCTTCATTTAAGGACCTCTCTGTGATGATCGAATTGGAAGAAGTGAATGCCACCATGATATGTGTCTTCGAGTGGAGAATAAATCTGATTGCAGTGCATGGTTCACATCTCCTGCGAACAAAGCATCATCCTTACTCTATCATTTAATTGTGTTAGGTGACTAAACAACAAACTACTGAAAGACCATAGATCTATTGTTGCCCAAGAACACAATACAGAATAAAACATGGTGTATCTTACTGTATGGTGCAGAAACTCAACAGCGTGAGGAAAGACACACAATCAAGGAGCAATAGTAAAAGGGAACACCAAAGAATAAATATGGCCAAACTTCTTTCACAATTTACTTCAGATACAATTAAGGGATTCTTTTCAGGTCAATATATCCAAAACATGGTACCATTGTCAAATGACAGTGACAGGTTTCGCACAGAAGAGGCCGTTTTGGAAACTCCGAAAGAGATGGATTTACATGCAGCAGAAGATATCCTGAGCAAAAAGGGATGTCACCAGGTGTACAAGAATATCAACAGAAACTACTGCTTTAGAAACTTAAAATTTAAAGGATCGTATTTCCTTTCCTCTTAAAAGCTCAACTTCATCTTATACCAATAAGGAATAGGCACCTACAACTCAATGAACTGGTGTAACTGGAATTGAGATACTCCTTAATTTTGCTGTATGAATTGAAAGGAAGTTTCAATCATAGATTCTCCCCTTCAGTTTCCTCACAACTCAAAAGGACATGATTGTATCTGGCCTATGCATGATTCTTTGAGACATATTCCTAGTTGTAGCCGTCCATTCCTCCAACATTCCAAACCCCGCTGCAGATATCCAGACAGCACTCAACAAAAAAAAAAAAACAACTGTGATGTAGTGTAGATTCCAAATACAAACACACACACTGAATTCTTCACATCATTAATAATGTCAGAGAGTCAGTGAGACATTTTACAAAATTAAGTTTAGGTCCAATGTAGAGAATTAAACTTTTCAAAATAAATTTATATAGTAAACAGAATAAATAAATAAAAGGAACAACCTACACAGACAAACCCATCTCATACATGCTCCTGATGCCATGTGCCAAAATGGAACAAACACAATAAATTGATGGCTGGGCCATTCATAAGCTCGTAAACCTTGATCTAGATGTAAAAACTTTGGAGCAAAAGAGAATGTCTTGACACCCAATATATTTAGAAAAAAAAAGGAACAAACACAATGAATGGATGGCTGGGCCGTTCATAAGCTTGTAAACCTTGATCTAGATGTAAAAACTTTGAAGCAAATGAGAATGTCTTGACACTCATTTAAAAAAAAAAAAAAACACCTCCCATGAACAAAATGAGACAGAATTTCACTGAAACAACATCAAAATCGAAAATAGTTGAAAAGTCGGAGAGGCAAAATCATAGTGCCATCAAGAAATATTTCGAAAAGTGGCATATCTTTCTTGGATCTTCCTCTTCTACTGATTATGCACAATATTGCTTCCTTGTCATATGGGCATCATCATAATTCTTCTACGATCCAATGCCCCAATTCATCATCACTTTTCGAGCTTACAAACTCCAATTGATTTCCTCAAAGGTATAATTCACATTTCCATTCAAATCAAGGGTCAAGAAACCATTTTGGACGCAATTTCACCGCAAATATATGATCTACGGATATAACCACTCAATGAGTCCCAATAAGCCCACTTATCACACCATACGCACCACACATTCTCTAACTAGATCGCTTTCTCTCAACAAACTGTACTAACAATTAAAACCTTAAATTTTCAAAAATGGGTGCAACCAGTGAAGAAAAGCACTGGCATTTCCAACACAATGTAAGCACGAAAAACGGAGAGAATCAAACGCACCATAGCCGAAAGAACCCAAATCGAGCAGGAACAACAGCACCAGGAGTAGAAGAAACCGCATCTTTCCCCTGCTCAGCACCCTCCACAGCGATCCGGCGACACCACCGCCATAATCACAAGCCAAGCTCGAGAATCAGAGACGCAGACGAAGAGAAGTAGCCACCGAAACCCCCTTCCGTTCATTCGTCCGTGTCTGGAGCTCGCATGACGACGGCGGAGGCGGAGGAGGTCGTCATGAAAGGCTGAATCTGGCGGAGGGGAAATGCAGATCCATGGAAGGGGTTTGAACGGGTTAGGGTTTCGGTCGAGAAAATTTGGAGCAGATCGCGAGAGAGAGAGAGATGGAAGTGTTAACAAATACTACCAACAGCCAAAACCAGATAGAGAGAGAGGGAGAGGTTGGACTGGCGAGCGAGACAGAGGGTTTTCGGTTCTTTGGGGGCGTTGCGATTGTGGTCAACCCCGGTGAGAATTAGGCTCAACTGTTTGCGGAGACTGTTTTTTTTTTTACTTGTCGGAATATTTTAGATATATACTTTGTTAATAAAAAAAATGTTTTTCAGAACTTAAATTGCGTAGTTTATTAATTAAATATATATATTGTTAAATTTTTCATCATACATGAATATTAACTTAAGGCTCGATTTGATAACATGATTTGGTGATATGTTAGGTGATTCTGTTTTTTAATTAAACAAAACAGAAAATTTAAAAGTGTTATCAAATGGGTTTTTGAAAATAGACTTAATTAAAAAGTTATTTAGAAATTTGTTTAAAAAAAGAATTACTTTTTAAAAAACACAGAAAATACGATTTCTAGGAATCAAAGTCTATTTAAACCACTTTATTCAAAATCTTATTTTTTTAAAATGTTTCCAAACGGACTCTTAATTGAGACATTTGTAAAGACAATTATAGTAAGATTTGAATGTTTCACATCTTTTAAAAATAAATGTAACTTTGTGTAATTATGTTGGTAAGAAATTCTTGTAGAAAAATTTCATTTGAATTATATTCATTATTTTAATAATTGCATGAAATTAAGAGGTTTAATTAATGGAAATTTATTTCAGTAATCTTTCATTAACTAATAGAAATATATTTTATAATTATTAAAAATCATGGATAAGCTCATGCAATCAATATACCATTTTGTTTTCATCTCTCCAAAATTATATAATTTATCATTCAAAACTTAATTCCACTGTGAAATGATGCCCAAAACTTGCTTAATTACCATATTATCTTTGTATAAGAATATAAGATAAAGAAAATGACTAAAAAAATCTTTCAAAAGTTAGAAATACCTAAATCAACTACTTTTTAAAATTATACCTAAAAAAAATCTCGTTTTATAATTTTAGAAACATAAAAGACTAATCTACCCTTATGCAATTAAATCATTAATACATTCCACATCTCTTAACTTTGTTAAATATTTCACCCTCTTAATTTTATTAATATATTTCACACATTTTCATGTAGATCAATTTTTTTATTGTAAATTCTTTGTGATTATGTAGATTTTATGAAATATGTATCAATATAATTTGATTTTTTTTATGATAAACTCCATTAAATATTCATATTTTTTTAAAAAATGGATATGTACTAATGATATCATAAAAATATGTAAATAACTAAAAAATAAAAATTGTGAATAAAGATTTAGAATATTAAAATATCATCTGTTGCATTAAGGCACAACAAATATTTAAATTACATATTATGATTATACACAATGAAAATTGATAAACAATATCATGTAAAATATATATAAGTATGATATAGAATTGATTTTATATAGAGAGATTGTTATTTTGTAGAAAAAATAGGTTTTTAGTGTGGAATAAAGAGAGATATTAAATATTTAATTAGATAATGACAGATTAGTCTTTAGTGTTTCTAAAACTGTGAAATGAAACTTTTTTAGATATAATTTTAAAAAATGGCTGATTTGGGTATTTCAAATTTTTGGAAGATTTTTTTGACCATTGTCCATATAAGATATACAATTCACATATGGTTGGGGAATTTCAAATACCATTTATTGGAGGCCTATGCAATGTCTCATGCCAACCTGTATTCACCGAAAATCCAGTTGAAAACATCGGGAGGTGAGGAACGAGTGCAGGATAAGCGGGGGGTGAACATAAACGAGGGGACCGGGCCCCTATTTAAGGAGACCGGTTTTAATCACGCGGTCTGTGAATCTCAGATAAGGGCATAAGGCGGGTTTTCAATCATTATTTATATAATAATTAAGCTTAAATAAGTGTGGGATAACGTTATACTGGATCTTCTGTTTGGAGATTCCTCAAGTGAAGTAGTGTCTTTTGTCCTATCCAGAGATACCAACAACTATGGTTTCCATATAAATCTCACTTTTATTGATTTGTCAATTGTCGTGCGTTGTTTGTATTACATATTTACATTCTCTTCAGATGACTTGAACTAAAAGGCAAGAAAGGACGGTGGGTCCGAAGAGAAACGGAGGTACCGATATCCACCCACCCTCGTCTCCCCCATTTATATCCAGACGACTCGTGATCTCCTGTAGCGATGAAGCCTCTGAAAACATATTAAATCGACGTTCATGATCTCATTGTTTATTTTCATTTTTATTTTAGTTATTATTCAAAGGGGTGATGATATTATTTATTTATTTTATATTTATATATATATAACCGTCTAGAATCCATATAATTTCTAAAGTCTATATAACCCATTGAAAATAGCTATGTAAATTCAAATAATTTCTGAAATTAATTTTTTATTGACAAATTATGATTATTATGTTAATATAATGTTCAATTAACCCTTGTTGATAATATAATATATCAAAATTCTCTTACAATATCTTTGCCTCCTAAAAAAAACCTCCCTTACAATATGTTAAAAATCATCATTTACAAAAGACTTTTCACATTTTTAACAAATTGTAAAGTTTTTTTAATATACTATGTTTTCAGTCAGGGTTAACAAAACAGAATATTCGTATAATATTCTTCATTAATCAATAAAAATTTAACTCATATAGTTATTTAAATTTACATAGATGTTTTCAATGACTTATAATTAGCTTTAAGAAAAGTTAAGAGATTTATAAATTCAGGCATTTTATAAGGGGGTTATTTGGATATTTCCCTGTATTTATATATAGTTTTGTTAAAAGGGATGATGATAATGGTGTTCAAGCTGTATATTACTCTCTGCTTTGGAACCGGGAGTCAGTTTGTTTTCAATTTCTTTTCTGAATATTTTTTTTTGTGGAAGGAAGTCAAATTCATCTTCAGAAAAGTCTGTCCGTTTCTTGAGAACCATCTTCATTTGAGAGTATCTATATGTTATCATTTTTAAACATTCAACATATTATTATGTTAGAATCTATTAAAATTGAATTTTATAGAATGAAAAATTATACTTCTAGACCCGGCCTTGATTTGACCTTTACTATTTAATAATCAATTTCGAAGGCATGCTTTTTGAAATTTTTGTTTTCATTTCAGATTATGAATTTTATGAGTCATAACTGAACGAAAACAACGTTCACAAGTTAATGACAATATTTATAAAAAGATTAGTCGAGGACAGCTTTGATAGAAAAAACCATTTTTTAAAAAATTGGTTCCAAAAAGAGAACCAAGCCTAGGGAAAATAATGAGACCATCTTTGACATTATATATTCAGGAGTATTAATTCTTACAAAACAGTATAAATCCAATGAATATTATGTTTTGAATAATTTTTTACATTTATAAAAATTTATAAATGTGATATTACATGTCAAATACTCAAATCATAATAAAGCACATATAAGGGGATGAATATGTAAATTCATTTTCAAATAATGTGTAGAACACCTAACAAAATATGAATTTAGATACAGAGACAGATTTTTTTGAAAAGGATACAGAGACAAAGATGACATCCAAAGATCACTTTGTTAGTTTAACTCCCATGGAAGTGTGTATTTTTGTGACAACTACAACCACTACTTACCAGCTTGAAATTACTTGGTAGATTCTGTTGGTACAGTTAAATATGACACGAGAATTGCCCCTCTTCGAACTTTTTGCCCCCACCACCAATTTGTTGATAAAATAGAACAAGTAGGACTTTCTACCAATATCACCATCACATCAAAATATATATTAAAAGCCGATATGATATGACAATGTGACAGGGAAAGTCGCCAAACTAAATTCATAAATAAATCATACGCCTGGGATCGAACTGGACGTGGACGCCATTCATTAACAGTGTGTTTTCAAAGGCCCCTTTTTAACTACAATTCTTAATTATTTTAGATCATAATTTTTTATTTTTTTTGTGTAGAAAACTTTAAATCATAATTTGGTTCAAAGTATTTATATTAATACACTTCTACAATTGTTCCGACCATACATTATATTATAATGTATACTCTATTACCACAAAAGTAAAAGCATATGCATTCATTTCATTCAAAATACATACTTTATTATACAAGTATATTGTTTTATAAAATTCAAACAGGATACATGCAATCCATAAATGTGACTACATTAAATTATAAGTGAACATATGACAAGCAGGAGATACAGATCACATAGTTGGAGGTAACGTGAACATAAATACCTGCCGATATTTCCGATGTCCAGAAAGAGTGTCATTACATTGAGTGATTTCTGCAATAATATAAGATGTGATGCCAGGACGAATTCTCTTCCCATCTGGACCCAATTCCTCAGCCTCCAAAGCTACAAACACCAAAACCAAAAGAACTCTGAGATGAAATTCAAGGATATTAAGCAATATTAAGCACTGCAATATACATTGATTGAACCTCCATTCCCATTTCTGAGAGTAGCATTCGCATTAGAAGCAGCTGATATGGGGATCTGTCTTTCCGCCTGAGCCAGTAGAGTCCTCGCCTCATCCCTTTCTTTTTTCACTCCTGCTATGACACGGTGGTCTGCAGCTTCACGCTGAACATAACCGCAGACAAGTCAGCAGAAATTGATATTCCAACCTGAAGACACCAAAACCTAGCATTGTCATAATGAATCCTGCCATTGACATAATTGGGACAAAGGACAGTCAAAGGAAAACATAATGCAGATAAGACTATGAGAGACTAGTAGGGAGATTAAAGGTTCCACTCATCATATAAGTCAATTTTATTTTCTCTTCAGTTAAGGTAGTAAAGTCAAAACCATGCTCACGAAAGGATAATAGTTATCTGTTCTGAGAATTCTAGAGCTTTCGGATGCATAACCAATGGGATTTGTTGAAGATACAAACAACAACATCAACAAAGTAATCTCTAAAAGGCATCTTAATAGACTTACAGGATGATATCAACAAACAAACTCAAAACAGCAAGCTATTCTGAAGATAGAAGCCAGAAAACACAAAGCCTGTGCCCAGTCTAACCCAGTTTCTAGAGTAACCACTCATTTTTCCACCTGTTATGACTTTTTTCTATTGTGACCAGTTGAAAAACCTAGAAAAACCCGTTCAGCAATGTAACATCTACAGTTATGACTCATCCCTTCTCAAATACAAACATAATGATATCCAGGGTAGAATTTACAATGACAACAAAATAAATCCATAGATGGATGCAATTGACAGCAGGCACTACACAAATGAAGAATGGCATAAGGGTGGCAAGGATAGGATAACAAGTGGAAGGGATGCAATAGAAGTCTGTATATTGAACCAGGAGACCCAAGAATTTTATTAGGAGACTAAATCATGAAATGTAAATAAAGTCATGAAAATTACCTGGTACAAAGCATAATTAAGATCTTGTCTAGCTGCACGCAATTCCTGCTCCAAGGAAAAAGTGGACAGCAAAGCATCCCACCCCTGTGAGCAAATAAAATAAGAAACATCAATTACTTAAGCAAATACAAGCATGAGGCAAATGTAACTTTAAAAACATTCAGTATAATGATATGACAAACTGGTGCAGGTTCTTAATCAGTGGATGTCTTCTAGTAAGTGATGTAAATTTTTTAAATAGATATGATAGGTTGAAACTTGAAACCACTCTTAGAGAAACTTGAGGGACTTGCTAATAATTCCGATTATATGGAATTTAAGTCTTATAACTATTGAGAAACCCTATTTTCGGCATAACTCCTTCGATACCTTATACTAGTGCATTTCCATTGGTTTCCATCTCAGGTTTCATACATATCCCAATTTGATTATTATGGTGAAAAAAAGCATGACCATATCATTACACTAAATAAAAGTTAGAGTGGTTATTAATTTTATCTTGATGAATTCCTACATCACCTTCTCAACGGACTACTAATCAAGATAGGCATACTACAACCAACAAAGAACATTCACAAGAGCGGAAAGAATATTAGATTGACATACATTGTGGAACATCCCAACCATCCTGGGGAGGTTCGCTGACTGTACAGGCCCGGTATTCGCTGCCTTCATGCCAAAACAAGACAGAAGGAAATAAAATCGCACAAATCTGGAAAAAAAACAAGGACAATGAAAGAAGTGAACAATGATAACAGGTACTGATTAAATTCACTGATTACCTTGGACTTATTGACGGGAATTATATCATCCATAGTAAGTAATTCACCGGTAACAGGGCACTTCCCATACGCCTAATTTACAGATGATTAAATATCATTTGAATGGAAGATAAGGGAAAAAATACTGCTGTCTGCTGATCATGAACCTAATTTTACAATTTTCATTTCACATTCTGCTTGGTAACAATTTCAATTATCAATAATAATAGATAAATAAAACAGATTCACATACAATGTTGGTGAAGAACCAGAACACTTGATAACGAGCGAGGGATATAAAGAGTTACCGAAATAAAATGTTCGATGAGTCGTCTCTCAAACAGAAGACCCGATTTCTTCAAGACTACCGGCTCTACCGGTGCTTCGCCGGAAACTTGAACACATTCACAGAAGTGACAATGTCATATGAAAGATTACAAGCCCTAGATTCACAGGGAGATGGGGAGAAGGGGGAGGAGACTTACTTGAACAAAACATGGCGCTGAATAATTAGGGTTTACGAGGTTCTCAATGTGTATTTCCTTCCTTTCTTTCTTTATCACGGGAGCCTACGGAGATCGCAATTTATCCGGCGAATAACGCTTCGTGTGCGTGTGAGAGAGGCGGAGAGACGTTTCCAGTATTACAAATGCAGTTTTTTCGTTATTATATTATTATTAATACTATTATTATTGGTGTAGCTATTCGGGGACTATGCTCACGCCAGGCACGACCTGTTTTGACATTATTTTCGTTGATCACATTTTATTTATGTGGAGAATAAAAAACACCAACATATCACTTTAAAAATTGTCTCATCTAATCTAATACTCTTAAACTTAAGCACACAGTGAAAACATGTCAGGTATATCACATCACACATATTCCTTGTACTTGTTAGTGAACACAAACAATTTATGTATAAATATAATTATTATTAAAAAAACATTCATTTTTTATTCATAATTTATACTTGTTTTATTTAATATCAGTTTTACAAAAATCCTTATTTTAGATGGATAGCTGTTTTATCTTAGTATAACTATTGAATGAATAACTATATTGAGTTATCTCCTTTGTTTTATCTCAGTATTCTACACACCTCAAAGGAGAGGTTGATCGTATCATGTATTTTCAGATATTATAATTGTTAGATTTTATCAATAGCAATAAAGTGACTTGTGGGTTGTTAGGAGTTAGACCTAAAGTGCTCGTAATCATCTTGTTAGATTTTCTTGTTTTGAGATAAACATTGTGATTAAGATATTCTATTAGATTTTAAAGTTACGATTCAATTAAATTTTAACATTTTTTTATGATTTAATTAAATTGAGTATATCAAATTATAAGATCAGACAATTGCGAAAACGTTAGACAATCAAATTATCCAACGTGTGCTGTATCTAACCTGGACCCAAGTTAGTACAATAAACCTTTTTTTTCAATAGATCTCAATTCGAAACTTGCCACGTGCATGTGAAAACACGGTTGGGGAGCTTTACACTCACTCCCTAAATCATTCATCAACCTCATTAGTTTTTTTTAGGGTTGGGGTGGTTAATGATAAGGGAGAGAGAGAGAGAGAGAGAGAGAGAGAGAGAGAGAGATTTAGCGAGGGATGGCGGCTATAGTGGTGGGAGGCTGGGGGCGAGGGCAATGGAGGTGATGGTGGAGAGAGAGAGAGAGAGATACACATAGTCATATTGTAACTCCAATTGTAGTTTATTCTATTTTTTTATATATAAAATTATACACTCACTTTTTGAGGTGCATATTATTATATGAAAATGAAATATATACTGAGACACGTTAATGTATCTTTTTTCATGATGAAAAATGAAAAAAATGAATAACAGTATATAGTATGATAGTGCAACATATACTGCGTTATCATAGTATATGAACTGTAAAACAGATTATAAAAATAGGCTACGTGTATCAGCACTTTTTTTTTTTAACTTTTAGAAAGGCACACGGGAGGTGGTCACATATGTAGCTGGATCCAAGGCCCACGGACAAAGCTAAAAAAGGGCCAACAGTTTTTCTCTTTTCTCATCCTTGGACCTCCAACAAGAGTTGGATCCCCTCCAATCCCCATATCGAAAATTGTTGGGGAGGAGAAAGACTCCACAATATCGGGACGGTTCTATGAGCTGGGTTTTGGACCCATATAATATTTGTAAAATTGACAAATTCCGTTTCGTGTTCACAGTACAGCTTCCGTAGCATAGTGGTAGTGCGTTCGCTTCGTAAGCGAAAGGTCGCGAGTTCGATCCTCGCCGGGAGCTGTGATTGCCTTTTTTGTTACGTTTTTTATTCTTCTTCTTCGATTCATTAGATTTATCCCAAGTTCCCAATTGCTCCATGACAGAGCAGATCCCCCACAAAAAATAGCAAGGATTTAAAGCCCAAAAAATGCAATGAAACGAGAATGGGAGCAGATTTTTTTATATCAAAGTTGTCTTCAGTTTCGATTGCATCATCTAATTCATCACTTGTGTCAAGACTCTTGAGTCTTTCAACTGATATGTTGAGACTGTTAGTCCAATCATTCTCAAGAAACTGAACACATTTAAGACCCAGGGTCTGTAGCCTATCAAAATCAATAACAAAAAAAGAAGCGAACTTCAAACATCAACTGCACATAATAAACATTTCAACTGCACATAATAAATATCAAACGGAACCCAAAATCCCTAAAAAAAAACAAAAAAACGAAGAGCTCACCTGGATTTGAAGGAAGGGGATTCATAAAAAAAGGGGGTGGGTCTGTCAGACAACCGAGTGACCATACCCTAACCCTACAAGGGGAAGGGATACGATCCTCTACAGCCGGAGAACCCTGTAAGGGACGATCCGGACCGTCAATCATGCTCTAATCACTCGGTCATGTCACATCAACCAGACTTTGGTGACTGACTAATTTTGTTAAAGGATGCAGTTGTACGAGCCTATAGAACAGATCCTGTTCAAGTAAGGTCGTGCCCTATCATCACTCAAGCGGAGTTATAAATGCTGGAAACTAATATTGAACTACTGATGTGGGACTAACAATTCCCCCCCCCCCCCCCATGTAAAGGGTCTGGATAAGTCTATCAATCAGACGGATGGGCTCATATCTCTACTGATCCATACTCAAACCGGATGTTTGAAAAAAATTTCATATTCGATATTTGACGGATATTGAAAGTAAGTATTCATATCACATCCGAAGAATCCGGATTCAGATACAAATAATTATCTAAAAATTCAAAATGAATATGGAACTATTAAAATATTTAAAAATCCAATATCTAAAAATAAAAATAATAAAATCTAATAATTTACTAATATAAAACATAAAATTATAAATATTACATAAAACATTACATGCTTTAGAGTAAAAATAAAAATAAAAAATTATACTAATCCCAAAAAATATAAATATATAATTATATAAATAAGAATATAATAATATTTTTGAATATGGAGATTTTTCAGATCAGATACAGGCATATCCGTATTCGATTAAAAAAAATACGGACACGGATACAGATTTTTCAGATATCGGATATTTTTTGAAATTTCAAATATTAATTCAGAATTTCAGATTGAATACAAATATTTTTATCGGATAATTGAGAGGTTTAACTCTGGATTGGGATCAATGGATATTTATTACTTTCTCGAAAACGTTTTAAAAAAATTAATATAATAATATTGTAGAAGTTTATTGACAATTTATGTAGATTTGCTTCATATCGTACTTATTTTGGCATTTGAGCATTTTTTTTAGAAGGTCATAGTGATTTAACACGTAAGTTATTCATTGAAATCTGCATTAAAATCCGAAATATTATTTTGGTAGTATTATACATTCTGATAAGTAGATTTATATTAAACATTTTGACGAGTTATTTTGTGTACATCTGGGTCGGATACGTATTCAGATGCTGGGATGTATGCTCGAAAAACATATAGCCTATGTTTGAATATCCGGATTATATAATTATTGTTATACATAGATAAGGAACATGTCATTTTTTGTTTGGTTATATTTTTAGTTATTATTGTTGAAAAAAATAAAATAAATAAAAATTTGTTTAGTTGATCATAAATGAGTTGAAAAATTAATAACATGTAAATAAAGCTTTATAAAGTGTGTCAAAAAATGATTTGATACGTTGACACCTGATTTATAAGAGGTGATGACAAATTATTAACATGTGAATCTCCATTATACTAATGTTTATTTAATTTTTCATAACTGAAATAGTGTAATATATACTGCACTAACATGATGTACACTTCTTCGTTACGTCACAGACGGATTATATGCTCCTGACGTGCTTCTAATTCTTCAATGTCACTTGGGTTGGGATCAATAAATATTTATTACTTTCACGAAACCATTAAAAAAAGGGTTTTTTACGAGTATACTTTCAAAAATATGCTATATATTTCAAATAATTTATTTATTTTATACCATTTAAATATTTAAATATTCTGCACATTTATCATCTTAGTTAACTCCAATTCAAATTTCTATTAAATCGTTGAAGTCATGGGAAATGATCAAATTACCTTTATTTTTTATTTTTCCTATTTTATCTTACAAAATAACATATTTATATAAAAAATATTAATTTTAACATGAAAATGACAAATTTAATTAAAAATCCAATAACATAAAAGTTAAACATAAAAACTATTTATTTAAAATAAGATTTGGCAGAGTATATTTTTCATACATTGTAACGTGACAATCAAAGCTGTTAGGTGTAGAACAGACTTAGCCTCCGTTTGAAACGGGAATAAATCCTTCGAATAACCTGGTATTGACTGGAATATGGGTTTTACCGTTTATTTTCCTTGATATATCCTGAAATATCCTACGCAGAATGGTCTAAGGGCGGACGAGCATAGATAGATCAGAAGGAAAAATTTTCCGGATTGGACGGATGTAATATTGGAAATGGTGGATGTATTCAAGACCTCAAAATCCATCCGGGTGAGTTTATCCATGGTTCTTTTTAATGTTGATTCTGTTACACCCTGTATGAATGACGGCTTTCACTTAATATACTCGATTACTCTTTTTCATTACAAAGCTTTGAATTCTTTCGATTTTTCCGGAACATCTGTTCCAATCGACATTGTATGTGTCTGAATCATATATGTTCTTATGAATCCTTGGTTCATTTTGAGGTGAACGTCTGTCCAGTTTCTTCGCATCGATTATTTGGAAGCACATTCATATTCTTTTTGAGGGATTTATTTTTTGTAGTTCAGGTGCAGATTGGGGAGTGAATATGGAGAAAAAAATGGGGCTGACTGATGATTTTGGTCTCAGGATTTTAGTTGATCTGTAGTGGGGTTTCTATATGGAGAGATTTGATGTGGGCGAGAAGAAGGTTCGTTGGTTATTTATGCCTTGGTGTGAGCAAATATTATTTGGTTGCCCAGAGGATCATTTTAAGTATCTCTGCCCTAACATTCTCATTAGACAAAAATTTTTAACTCAGCGTCTGGGGTTTTTGGTGAACAGAGATTATTCATGGTGAAGGAGATCGCATCCCCGTTTGGAAAACGCAGCAAACAAATGGGTGGAGATTTGAAAAGTTCAAATCCTGTTAAAAGTGAAATTATTTTTGTGGTTGATGCACCAAGAAAAGCTGCTCACAAGGGTCTATTGAGCAAAATGGGCCCATGGGTCGGGCACGTTATGTAGATCGTGTGGAGGAGACTCGCGGAGGCTACAGACCTGGTGGATGGGTTTTCCACGCTAGAGGAGTTATGGAGTGCAGGGAAGACTCTGTGTGCTTGGGGAGACAAGAGTATCTTGGCCAAAGTCCCACAGATCTTGATCCCGGTGGTGGTTTGGGACCTCTGGCTCTCTTGTAACCACCTTCTGTTTAGGGGAACTCGAGCTTATGAAGAGAATATTTGGGTGTCTGTTGTACAACATATAAAAGCTTGAGGGTTGACTTGTGCAGGTGCGAGGAAGATTGGCCTAATCAGGGGAAAACTTTGCATTGAGTAGTCATTTTGTTTTGATAGGTTTTCTTGGTGTCCCGAGATGTAGTAGTAGAGCTTTCCTCTACTATTGTCTTGGGATGGGTCTATATTGGCTTTCCCTTTGGGCATTACCTTTCTTTAAATAAAATTAAGGCATTAGATTGGCTTTCCCATTGGGCATTACCTTTCTCTAAATAAAATTAAGGCTAATGCCTATCGTTTTATTAAAAACAAAAAAAACAAAAAACTATGTTATACAATAAGAAATCACCTAGTGCTAGCAGCAATCCAGTCGTAAGTCCCAAATTGAAAGTATTAGAATTTTTAAGAAGAATCCAGTAGAATTTGTCAAAAAATATGCAAATTATTCAACTTCAATAGAGAATGATAGAATTTGTTAAGAACAGAACAGTAGAGTTTATCAGAGCTTTATTGATAGCAGTCATCGTCTCTTATGATTTTAATGAATAATGTGATTTTTGGCCTGGATTAATGATGAGTCTGATCCTCATTTGGATAATCTGTTGAGGCACTTGCATATGTTCTTTAGGATGATGCTATTGATATGAGAGGAAGAAAACTAGATGTAATCAAACTCCATATTCCAGGCCCACCTTCGTTTGACTGATGTAGTAGTCAGTGGAGTTATTGCCCGTTAGTGTGATAAACTTCAAACTTTTACATGTAATCTAGTTTTTGGTACATAGAAACTTGGAAATGGTCTGTAATAAGGCCTTGGTAATGATTTTTAAGAACCTCATTAGTCATACATAAGCTTCTCTATTCCTGAGTACCAATCTATTATTTGTTCTGATGTTACAGTAAATATTCATTCTTAGGCTTAACTTCTCCTTTGTATTCATGTCTACGGATGTTATTCCACCTCTTTTCAATTCTTGATAGTATACAAATATTTGTTTTATAGCATTTAAATGTGCACAGTAATGTTTTTCTCCTTGTATTTTAACTATGTTTTCACAAATATATGCCTTGCTTAAATTTTACATTGTCAAAGAAATACTCCTTTGTCTGTCCAATCTAGAATGGTGATTATATATCAACATAGGGACGTTGAATTATTTGCAGTGCTGATCTTAATTGTATCACAGCAAAATTATATTTTTTGGCATCATGAAAACAGAGTTGAGCACTTCATAGTGATAGTCTAATAGTGGATTTTTTCTTGGATATTGGTAATCAAATTTTCTATTCCTTTGTTAGCCATGAAATTTAGGACGTATTTTGATTAAAGAGATGAGTGTTGTCAATTTCTTGTGTAAGGTTGGAACAAATTGGTAGGTTCAAATGGTTTGAATGTGATGATGATGTTATGAGTTTGACATGCGTCTTAACAATCTCTTCTCCAAGGGAAGGGATACAATTGGAGAAGAATATGGAAGAAGATGTTGCCCCAAATTATAATGGATAGAAATGGGTGGAGAACTTGTTGAACAGAGGAAGCTTGAGTGTTTTGATGTAGCAGATTTGGTGGATACAAGTAGATCGGATATTTATTCTTGTATTGATGTTTAGCTCAATACAAGAATAAATATCCACTGATTATCTCAATACACTTGATCAGAAAGGTTAGCTCATTATGTTCTACATGCCCAAAATCTTGTTTTATTCGGGATTTGGAGAATCCACTGATTAGAAGGTTAATACAGTCTGTATTTTATACTTTACGAAATTGTTTTGTACAGAGTGAGTCCAAGGATGGGCAAATAGACTCTTCTTGTATAGCCACTTTGATAGTAAATACTAGCCTATATGGCCTTGATACCAAAGGAAAAAGAAAAAACAATAAAGACCAAAAAAAATAATAATAAGTGTGGAAGGGCCATTCCCTCTAATACATAAGTCACGCCCCTCCCCATAGCTTTGTAGGTCTTTGAGGTCTTACAATTTTATTTCTCTTTATTAAAGCCCCATTTCAAACATAAAGTCATTCCCACCAATACGTCAGGCCCCTTGCCATAGCTTCGTAGGTCTTTGGGGTCTTTGAAATTTTATTTCTAGTTATAAAAGCCCCATTTCAAGCATAAAGACCAAAATAAAAAATATAAAAGGCCTGGAAGGGCCATTCCCACTAAACATCAACCCCCTCCCCATAGCTATTATGTAGGTAAAAATTTATTTCTAGTTATAAAAGCTCCATTTCAAGCATAAAAACCAAAATAAAAAAATAAAAAGCTTGGAAGGCCACCATTCCCACTATTACGTGAGGCCCCTCCCCATAGCTTTCTTGTTCCTTGGGGTATTTAAAATCTATTACACTCAATTATTATTATTTTTTTGTTGGGCATACTCAATTATTTTTTCAGTCCTATATGTTTCGTTATTCTCTTTTACTTACTGTATTGAAGTATATGTCTTATTGAAAAATTCTCATTTTATTTTATAAATATATCAATATTTAATTCATTAAAGTATATATTTCATATTTTATAATACTTTATTTTATGAGGTATATATATATATTTTTAAAATAAAAATATGTGTGTTTTGAATTATAAAATTGATTGAGTGTAATTTTTTTCTAAAGGATCATTTCTTGTTATGAAATCCTCGTTCAAGCAAAGAGACCAGTCACTAGTGTGACTTGTTTGATGTGCCATTCCACTCTCTCGGTCAATCATGTTGGAGACCTTAAACTTCCAGTATGCATAAAATGTAAAAAAGTGCTCATATAGTAGGTCTTTTTTATAGCTCCACACACACTATGAGCATATATAATGCGCTGTTATAATGTTGTGCGTGGCAATCAAATATTAGGCTAAACACGAATTCTTATAATTACCACATCAATAATATAAACATCAAATATATATTAAATCATGCATACTCTAAAATATATAATAAAAGCATGAAATAAAAGAGTTAGGGATGAGAAAAATTATCCGGAAATGTGGAAGCGAGTGAAAACACTCTGTCCTCGGTGAATAAGGCCCCCTCATGCACAGGGTTGAATGGCTCCTACCACTGAGAGATACGACCAGAATAGGTTTTGTTCTTCCGGGGTGCGAGCTACAGAAGAACCACGATGAACAGACTGCGACGCCCGGATCAAAGAGAATAGTGTGGATGGAGGAATTCTCTCTAGGGAATGGTAGGCTAATTTGATGGTAGAGCAAATTTATTTATTCTCTCTTTCACTGTTTCACACACACTTGATGAATAGAAGATGCTCCCCCTCTATATATATATAAGGTGGAAATGTAACGCCAAGCCGTTAAACATGCACGTTAATGAAAAAAACGTTTTACGTTTCAATTCCTCAACTTGTAACTCATGCATTTAAGATTCTTCAAACGTGCAATAAAAAATAATTTATAAGTAGTGTAACCTCCAAAACACATGCAATTAAATTGAGTCGGTTACAATACATTATGGAATATTGAATTATGTATTTTGGTCAAAATACTAACAATCCCCCACTGACCAAAATATATAATAAACCCAGTTATAGCACAAAAAAGATAAAATTGAGAAATTGGAACGAATTGATTTGGAATGGACACAAATTGATCTAGGATAGAACAATAAATCTGGGATGGAACAAAGAATTTTGAGTGTCTTATACCATGTAATAGGTGAGGGTACCTTATGGGTTTGAACCTTCACTTAGTGTAAACCATATCCCCCGGAGAAGCCTGAGTAGACTAAGTCTTTGAACTCGACCCCTTTAGTCCGGTTTCACTGGTCACACACACGGTACAGGATATGAGTCATGTTCTACGGAGTAGCACGTTACGGCCATGTGCTCGTATCCTTTCTTGAGTGCTTTAGAAATTTAGCCCAAATCCCAAAGAACGCGGCCTCACGTCCGTTCACTCATATAGGTGAGTTCTCCAGGTTGCCTGCATGGACCACACCCTGTCCGAAAAGGACTCGAACCCATTAAGAGCATTTAGCTCAACCTACTTCCACTACAGTTAACACTGTTACCATAGGGATGAGTTAGAGGAGTTTTTCCTCTATAGTACTCACAAGTTTACCCGTACAGTTTCGTTAACCCCTTGAAAACCATCTTCATGGGATCTCCAATCACAATGGTAGGGAACCCACTGCAGGTAATTTTTTAATGGGCTTAACCCACATCCCCCTCGGTCTCAATATTAAGGACGAGTCATCTCGCAAGTCCTTCAGTGAAGTTATCTGCAACATCACAAACTCGAGTTATATTCCCTTAGGTATAAGGTGAATCAACTCAAGTTTTATTTATAGTTGTCTAGACATTTTCATTTTCTTGTCCCAATATTTTGTAGTCTCTCTCTCAATTTTTTTAATTAATGAGGTATATGCCTCCCCCCACATTTTTAGGGTATGTAAATTACCACTGTAATTTTTAATAATTTATTTTCACAAATACCCCCACATTTAGAGACTACTCAAAATAATTTGAGACATATATGCATGTAAAATATTTTCTACAAATACATGCAATTTTATTTTATACGCATGCAAATAATAAAACTTGATCACTACCACATGAGCATACAAACATGTTAATTATAATAACTCACACATTAACATGATCTTACTATTATAGTATGCAAGTGACCAAGACATTTATATGAGCATGATTATCATAAAATTATTTAATATGACCACTCATAATTAAGGTAATCAAAAGTTAAATTTGTACTCACATACCTCGGATAGACCATTTGTCACTGAATATTCTTCTAGAATATCATAAAATAATACACAAAATATGAATGCCATATGTAGAATATAATACCTCAAAAAACTATATAAATGTGATCTCCCATGAACAGATTACTAGCATATATGATATTTGTAGAAGAATATATGTGGATCACTTTATTCATATATGAAAGAATCCAGAATGCCAATAAGTCCTGAATAATAATAACTCCATATAATAACCCGAGGAGAATTCCAATAGCCTCATATTATAGGATTCCAATAGTCTCAACGGTCAAATAATATAAAACTCCATTTATTCAATCTCATGTCAGAATATTATTAGAATATCAATAGCCTTGAAATAAATATAATCATGTCTTCCTTGAAATTGATATATATTCCAATAGGATACATAAACGTGTCATGCATAAATAGCAACACTAACACCATAGAAATATTAAATCTCAAAACTCAATTTATTCAAGGCACAATAAATATCAACTTTCAAATAAAATTCAAACAAGATGATGACAACAATACATGCATTCTCTAATTACAAAAACATATTTTAAAATGTTTTAATATTACATTTACATTTACACACATTGAAAAAAGGGCCGAGACATATATAGACTACTGCTCATCATCACTTTCAAAGCCTATGGAAAGTCATTAAAGAATGTGAATATAAGATTTATATGAAGCCGTTGCATGTAAACTTTAATGTCCAAACAGTAACATGCATTAAAAAAATGCTATTTGTTTTTTCCACCCAACAATAAGCCATAAATGTAATTGAATACCAACAATTTTAATGCATGAATTGTTTTCATCATCACCAACAAAATTATCTCCTTATATATATATTTTCATGGATTAGAAACCCATGCCACCGGCCATTCTTATGTAACAAATTAACATAAGGTAATCGACAAACATTTATGATGAAATGTAGGCTTTGATTTTAAACTATCAAAATAGTAAGGGAGAATTTTTGAGTCATTAATACATAATAATAACACAATAAAAGTGATAAATAATTTGTAACTCATGTTTGTAAATGTTCAAAATAATTGAATACAACCGTTTTTTTTTTTTATATGAAACGTTACACACTAATAACACATTGCATGAGGTAATAGTACCGTTTCAATACTACCCAAAATTAATGCATGGATGGAGAATTAAAGAGACATGACAACCATGCATAAACGTTTCATGCAAGTGATACAAGACCCAAAGCATTTTTAGTCACTCTTAAATGTCTAAAAAGCAACAATTTTAAAGCATGACTCTAGAGAAGAATACACTATTTCATTTTATGATGAAATTTTAATGCATATATGCTAACAATTTTTAAAGTCACAGTAACGCCATGCATAGAAATTATTCTCTCACTGAAGGATTAACAGATTAGTTTAAACTCCAAAACTATATCCCATTTACAAAATGTAGACGTTTTTATGTAACCCGTTAATGCATGCAATCACAATACATCCCTTACTTTTTATCAAACAAATGCATGTAGGCATACAAGATTCATAAAATTAACTGGACCGGAAATAACTTGTATTTTCTCACCGGCTATGCCATCAATAACTAAGCATGCGATTATATAAGATTCCATATAATAATTGGACTGGAAATAATATGCATTGACAGATATTGAATAATAATTTTCTCCCTGGCTATTTTATCAATAATAGCCAGACATGAAACGCCTAGCTATTGAATGGGAAATGAAACAGATATGAATATGCATGGAATGGGAAATGAAATGAAACGCCTAGATATTGAATCACATACATTGACCCATTAATTCAAACACATTTCTGACTCAGTGATTTTTTTTTCTTTTCCTCTTTTTTTTTAATTTTTTATCCATGCATGTGTAACTCACACAAAACGGCTAAAACGGTTTAATATGAAACATGAAATGCATGCAATTGTGAAATCAATTAATCGTTTCAAGAAACCAACCAGATGTTTGATGCATTCACCATTCACTCACACAACGTGCACATTTCATGCATGCAGTAATGTGATAGTAATGACTAATCAATATATGCTTGATCACTAAAATTCGTATACCAGCATATTTTTTTTTCAAATACAAGCAGATTTTTCATCATCTCAAATATAATATATATATATATATATATATATATATATATATATATATATATATATATATATATATATAAGAATAGATTGTTGTGCGTGACAATCAAATATTAGGTTAAACACGAATTCTTATAATTACCACATCAATAATATAAACATCAAATATATATTAAATCATGCATACTCTAAAATATATAATAAAAGCATGAAATAAAAGAGTTAGGGATTAGAAAGTGTATCCGGAAATGTGGAAGCGAGTGAAAACACTCTGTCCTCGGTGAATAAGGCCCCCTCACGCACATGGTTGAATGGCTTCTACCACTGAGAGATACGACCACAATAGGTTTTGTTCTTCCGGGGTGTGAGCTACGGAAGAACCACGATGAACAGACTGCGATCCTTTCAGACGCCCGGATCAAAGAGAATAGTGTGGATGGAGGAATTCTCTCTAGGGAATGGTAGGCTAATTTGATGGTAGAGCAAATTTATTTATTCTCTCTTTCACTGTTTCACACACACTTGATGAATAGAAGATGCTCCCCCTCTATATATATATAAGGTGGAAATGTAACGCCAAGCCATTAAACATGCACGTTAATGAAAAAAAACGTTTTTCGCTTCAATTCCTCAACTTGTAACTCATGCATTTAAAATTCTTCAAACGTGCAATAAAAAATAATTTATAAGTAGTGTAACCTCCAAAACACATGCAATTAAATTGAGTCGGTTACAATACATTATGGAATATTGAATTATGTATTTTGGTCAAAATACTAACATATAATGCATGGGGTCTATCATAATGTATGACATATAAAAAAATTATATTTTCAAAGCAAAAAAATGTATTATTGTATCTTAATGCATACTTTATCTCGTATAACAGTGTGCACTTCAATGAGAGAAGTGTATAATTTAAAAAAAGAAAAGAAAAATGTTATAGACTGCGAATGATGCTACACTTGGGGTTAGCCATATGTGATATTTACAAATGGGTGTGGATCAAGTGGCCAAAAATTAAACCAATGATCCGAAGCAATCACAAGAATATGCCATATTACTTTTCTTTTGTATTGGTTTAACATTTTTGTAACTCGGTCTGTTGAAGATCGAATACGTCAATATTTGTATTCTATCATAAATCATTTTGATGGAGATATTAATTTTTAGATTCAAGTCTCTTCGGATGCGGATTGAATATATTCCTCATATAATTGTTATGTCTGGATTTTGATAATAATTAGGTGATTAAGTAATATATTAGAGAGATGAAAATTAAACTTAAAAATTTAGGGCCCGTTTGGGGTGTGACATAAGGTTATTTGCCCTTGATAGCTATACTAGGATAGATAACAATCCATGCTGAATAGGTAAATTTTTGTTTGGTTGTCTTTTCTGTTATTCTCATTGGAAAACGTAAAATTGATCTTTTTGTTGTTTGGTTCACCTTGAATAAAGTAAGGATAAATGGTAGATAAGAGATGGATAAGAGTTTATGACTTTTTAAATGACAATTATACCCCTGCATAAATTATTTGTGTTTGGGAATAAGTATGAGAGATGTGTGTGTGATGTGATAGTTTTTGGAATGTGTGCAGAGAGTATTAGGTAAGATAAATTTTTTAAAATGACAGATAAGGGTATTTTTATCCATTGGTATAGATAAGCCCTGATAAGCAATTCTAGCATTTTCTGAGAATAGTTATCAGGTCTTATCATTGCTTATCCAGACATAACTATCAAGGTTTATTCTGGTCAAACAAACAGCTGTTTGGGGGCTATTCTACTGTATTCTCCCCTATCCAGGGTTTATTCCCCACCCCAAACTGGGGGTTAGCGTTTATCCTCTCTTTCAGATATCATAATTTAAAAGTACAATAGTTACTTAAAATATCATTGTGATTGATCATTTAATATATAAATATGAATAATATATAATACAAACAAATATAATTTTATAAAATGTGTCAGATTCAGATATTTTTCAGATCGGATATACTGATCTCTTTATCCAAACTTTGAATATTTGAATATCGAATAATTATTTATTTTTAATTGGACAGATGTTATATATATATTTTTTTAGATAATTGACAAGCTTATTTATAATGGATTTATATCGATTTATCTTCCCAAATTGAAAGACTTTTTGGTTATTTATGTACAAATCATTTTATTGAAGGGTTTGTTCATTGACTTGGGTCAACCATACAAACACTATAGCTCATGTCAAGACCCCACCACCTTGTCCCCCGTCCCATCTTATCTTTTGTCACTGCAATTATTTTTCCTATTTTTTCCCATCAACCGGTGTTGAAGATCTACATTTTGTAGATTATTTTTCCTAGACTTCCACAGTTGTTCCCCGTCAACTACGTTGAAGACGTAGACTTCCACAGTTGTTCCCCGTCAACTACGTTGAAGACCTAGACTTCCACAGTCCCACTCTCCGTAAAATAATATAAGCACTACAATTTTTGTAGCTGACCTATCGACATTTTGTTTTTTAGACTGACCCGAGTCAACTATACATGCAACCATTGGCCCCTTTCTTTGTACGTCTTTTAAACTTAAATGAATCTGACAGCCTGGATCCATTCTTGATCTACAACCCTGTAGTTCTCATTGTAACCCGGGCGTTTGGGTAGTGGAATAGGGAATAGAGGAGAATATGTTGGAATAGAGGAGAATAACAAAAAAAAAGTGTTTAGATAGAGATAATAAGTGGGTATAGCTATGTAGAATTAGAGAAGAATAAATCGGTATTTGTATTTCAAGTCCCATAATAGAATTATGTTATTACTCCACTGGTATAAGAGGATCCACCTATTAAATCACATGTAATTGCATTAAATCATATGTCATCACCTCGTATACATCGATGGGGTCCAGATGTCAAATAAATCTTTTACACCTTATTCACATTTTATTCTTTATCAACCAAACACTCCAACCTTTATTATTGTGTTTCTTAACGAGAATAATTAAAAACACAACTTATTTTATTGATAAAGTCAACAATTTCTGTAATAGGTATAAACCTCAAAATAACTTATGCCTATCCAAACAGACCCTCAGTGTTCGCATGTTGTTATACTTGTCATTTGTCAACCGAGTATGATTGATAACTAATATAATTAAAATTATGTTTCAAAATGACGATATAAATAGGAAGTTGAACTCAAGCTCTCCCTTCATTTCATTTTTTTTTCTTCTCTTTTAAAGAGATGGAAAGGGAAGAAAAAAAGAAGAGATAATACAATATATACATTTAACTTTTTTATATTATTTTGATAATGACTATGAACAATATATAAAACAAACACATAAAATTATAATATATCTTTGATTCAAATATTTTGGGATTGGATACTTTGATATTTTTTGGATTGAATGCATTCAAAACGGATATAAATATTTTTTAAATAATTAACAAATATATTTTGTATGCACCTCAAAATTGGTTGGCACTGGGGAAAAGATTTTTGTAAAGTTTCTTGAGAGGGGAGCATTTATCTCAAACCACCGTTTCCGTATCCAATACGATTGGATAACATTGATTTCTATCCACAATGAATTTGGGTGATGTTGATTCTTGACCGACTTGGGTCTACAAACTCCATTTTCTCTTTGTTCACACGACACAGACATAATCAGAAGAGAAGAGGACTACCTCAGGTAGAGTAGGCAGTGAAACAAAAAACAGTAAAAATTCAAAAGAACCATAAATAACAAATTGAACTCAACAAAACCCTCCGACACTCCAATTTATTCGTTGTCTATGTGATCTGTTTGATCTCTGCTCACTAATATGTCAAAGATTCCTCCAATAACTTTGTAGGACCTTGGCATGTGTAAAAATTTACTACCTATTATTAAACCTCAGTTGATGCAAGAAGAGGACGCGTTTAATGTTCACGACATATCCGTTTGGCGTGTTGCTATTTTCAATCGACCGAGTATTGATTAAGAGTCTCAAAATGATAGTATAAATAGCAATTATAACTCGAGTTCTCCCTTCATCTCATCCTCTCTTCATATATCTTCGAGAGGAAAAAAAAAATGAAACCGCCTCAGAAACCTCTGATCCTTCTCTTCTTTGTCCTCTCTTTTTTAACAAAATCTTCCGCATTGAATGAAGCATCAGAAGCTCTTTTCAAATGGAAGGAGAGCTTGAAAGACTCACACTCTCTCGACTCTTGGTCGATCAAGTCACATGATGAAACCAATCCATGCAAATGGGTCGGCATCACATGTGACTCTTCCCATAGTGTAGTCGAGATAAACCTCTCACATTTTGGTCTGTCAGGCACTCTTGATGCTCTCGACTTCACTTCCCTCTTAAACCTCACTTCATTGAACCTCAACGACAACCTCTTAGATGGTCCGATTCCGAGCAACATCTCCGCTCTCTCCAAGCTGACTTTACTGGATCTCGGAAACAATTGGTTCTCTGGAGCCATCCCACCAGAGATTGGCTATCTCCCAGAGCTCCTTGATCTCCAGCTGTATAGCAACTTCCTTAATCACCCCATACCATACCAGCTTGGGAACCTCAAAAAGGTACGCCACATCGATCTGAGTTCAAATTACTTAGAGGCACCCGACTACACAAAATTCGCACCCCTGCTGTCTCTCACTCACCTCTCCCTCTCTGAGAACAAACTCAACTCCAAATTCCCACCCTTCATCCTAAAATGCCAGAATCTTGTTTACATCGACCTATCATGGAACCATCTGATTGGTGTAGTACCAAATTTATTGTTGGCTAATCTTTCTAGTCTTCAGTACTTCAACCTTAGCGCAAATTCATTCAGTGGGCCAATCCCAACATCCCTCCTTGCACACCCCGAACTCCGAGAGCTTAACCTCGAATCAAATGAATTCACTGGTGGCCTACCCAGAACGATCAATTTGATCTCAAAACTCCAAGTAATAAGTTTTTATGATAATCAACTTTCCGGGAAAATCCCAAAGGGGATCGGTAATTTAACCAATTTGTTACAATTGGACCTCTCATACAACTCATTATTGGGACCTATGCCAAAGGAGATCGGTAATTTAACCAATTTGTTACAATTGTTCCTCTCATACAACTCATTATCGGGTCAGTTACCTGTAGAGATCGGAAATATCACATCTTTGCAGATGTTAACTGTAAGTGAGAACCAGTTAGAAGGAGAGCTGCCAAGGTCTTTAACTAGTCTCAATAACCTCGAGGTCCTATGGCTCTCCAGTAATAAATTCAGCGGAGAAATTCCTCCCGATCTTGGCAAAAATAACATATTATCTGATTTGGATCTCTCGGACAACTTCTTCACAGGTGAAATGCCAGAAGCGCTTTGTAGTGGCTTCAGTCTCACTGATATCGATGTGAGCAACAACAGTTTCAGTGGGCCATTGCAAAAGTGCTCAAGGAACTGCTCCCAAATAACCTCGGCAGACTTTTCTCAGAATCAGTTCATAGGAGAACTCTCGCCGGATTGGGGGAAATGTGAAATCCTCACTTCTTTGTCCATTGGCGGGAATAAGATATCTGGTGGTATCCCACTCGAGATGGGGAACTTGACCAACATGATTTCTTTGAACATATCTTCCAATAACTTTACGGGACCACTCCCCTCAAGTTTTGGTGGCCTTTTAACTGATCTCGACGTGAGCAACAACAGACTGTCGGGTGAAATCCCTTCAGGGATTGGCACTTTGTCTCTGCTGGGCCATCTTGACCTCTCAAACAACTCCTTCAATGGTTCCATTCCCTCAGGTCTCAAAAATCTTAGTAATCTTATATATGTGGATCTGAGCAGTAATGACTTTTCAGGGAAGATGCCCTCTCTTCTTGGCAATCTGGGTAACTCTCTATACTACTTGGATCTATCGGGAAACCGATTAACAGGTGAGCTTCCCTCATGTTTTCCACAAATGAGATTCTTATCTCTCTCGCACAACTTCTTCAATGGCAACATACCATTATCTATGCTTGAAATGACTGGATTGGAAGGTTTAGATCTCTCACATAATCATCTCTCTGGTGATATCCCCAAATCAATGGCCAAACTTTCCTCTTTAGTCTCATTGCAATTGAGCAACAATGGTCTCTCTGGTAAAATCCCTTCTTCTTTGAGAAACTGCTCGCTTTTACAGGTACTTGATCTCAATGAAAATTCATTCTCTGGAAATATACCAACATGGATTGGTGAAAGTCTCAAATCACTAAAAATTCTCATCTTAAGATCAAATATGTTTTATGGTAATATTCCAGCACAACTTTTTAATCTCAGTTCTCTTCAACTATTGGACCTTGCGCAAAACAATCTCTCTGGAAGAATACCCCTAGGTTTTGGAAATTTAAGTGCCATGGCAACGCCACAAAGCAGAGATGACATTGTTCAAGGCAATCAATCTGTCGGTTTTCTCAGTATTGATGTGGTTTGGAAAGGAAATATTTTTGATTACACGAAAGTGTTGTGGATCCCGAACAGCATTGATCTTTCCAACAATAATTTATGTGGGGATGTACCTGAAGAGCTCACAAGTCTTCTTGGGTTGCGTGAATTGAACTTATCACAAAATATTCTTACAGGTGCAATCCCAGATGCAATTGGTGTTTTGGAGGATTTAGAATCTCTCGATCTATCATTCAATCAGCTTTCTGGTCAAATTCCTTCGAGCATTTCTTCTTTGCACTTTTTAAGTCGGTTGAACTTGTCGTACAATAATTTATCAGGGAGGATTCCATTAGGCAACCAACTTCAGACACTCACAGATCCATCAATTTATATGGGCAATCAAGAGCTCTGTGGACCTCCACTCCCAGTTCAATGTAAAACAGAAGAAGGTAGACGACAAGTATATAGTGGAAGACAAGATGGGAATGACATGATATGGTTTTATGTGAGCATGATACTAGGTTTTGTGGTCGGATTCTGGGGAATATTTGGTTTTCTTTTGTTCAATAAACCTTGTAGAATTGCTTGCTTTCGATGTGTGGACTCTCTGCAGGATGCCATCGCTGTTTTTGTAATTGTAAGGATGGCCAGGTTTCGAAAAAAACTTGAAAGTCTAATATCAAGGCTTTGAATATGTACATGCAAGATATTACTATGTTTTACTAAATAAATTTTGGATAATGTTACATCCAGCTCCATATATTTGTCTCAATTGCAGTCTATATGTGTTTTGAATTGCAATATATGTGTTTTGAATTTTTTAAAAATAATATATATCATCTAATGAGGTACATGCTTTTATAAAAAAAAGAAGCATATATTCCATTGAATTGCATGAATGCATTTATAGAAAATGTAAAAAAATTCTTTCAAAACATATTTCTTGTTAACATGAGCATATGCGTCGATATATTAGGTTATATATCGACGCATATAATATTAGAATTATGGCTAAAAATGGATCTGGGTGTAACAGCGCTCATAAAATTTTGATTCTGTAGTGCTTGTTACATTATTATAGTTTCATTTATTTTGCCTCAATTCCATCTTTGTGTTACATGTATACGCACTACAACAAATTAGGTTATTAGCTACAAATTTTTCTCTACGACATTAAATTTCATAACTAAAGATGACTTGTTGCAACAACATTATTATTGGTACATAAAATGCATATGGACGTACTCATTCCTACAATATTTTTGGTTATCTCAACAACTTTTGAATGCTTTTGGAAGGTGCCTAATTGTCTAATAAAATACATATTTTGACAAAATATGAAGTATATATATGCTAATATGAGTTGAATGTATATATTAATGAGTATTCACTTAATAGTGTATATACTCTATAAGAACATCCATATCTGGGTTACGACTGCATGAATGACGAATGTATAAATTAGCACTAGGAAAAATATTTTTCTCAGCTTTGAGGCTAGTGGCCGAGTTCATGGATTTGAAGTAATTTCTCTGCATCATTAGACTTTGGAAAATGTTAGAGATTTTCGAGTCTCAAATGTGATCCACACCTTTTTTTATTATTTTTAAAGGCGTTGATGCACTTAGCCATTTTTATTATTATTTTTTAATCTCATTTCAGCTTACACACGTTTTTTATTTTTTATAAAATGATATATCTCATATAGTTATAAATATGTTTTTCTTGAAATAAATTATATATTTCAATTAATTGCATGAATCTATTTATAGAAAATATAAAAAAACTTTAACGAGGTATATATTTTGTTAATTTAAATATATGACGTAAATGAGGTATACAAGAGAAAAGACTACTGTGCAACAACACTCTTATCGGAGGAGGAGGTGATGCAAATTAGTTAATATTAAGGAAAAATCCCAACCATAAAATGTCAAATTATTTTGCATCAAATCAGTACCTATTCTGTTACATGTGCTGTGACATTTGCGACCAGCCGACAACCCAAAATCCCCAAAGGAGGCATAGATGTTTCATTACATTTGCGCAGATTTTACATGAAAATCCATAAAAGCCAGAGACCAGGTCTAACCAGAATTTTTTTTTTTTTTTTGACCAGTAGAACATAATATCATGTTCTTTTGGTCAGATTTTTTTTTGTGTTTGCAGAGATTTGCAAACACATCCAACCCAATAATTCTTTCCATGTATGGAAGCCACTCTAGAAGAGAATTTGTCTCTGATGATATGGTTCAACCAAGACAAAGGTGACTTTGAATAAATCTTAATATATATATATGCATGCAAGTGGAAGCTAGTATGCATATGGAGAAGGAGAGGCAGCTCCACATCTTAAATGGATTCCTGGGACAAGACGCGTGGGGCTGGCGTTGGAGGGCCATGCAATATATAGGAAAGCATAGATTCGGATGTATGTATGAATGGGTAACAAAGGGGACCCTTGTTATTTGTTTGGTAGGGATAACTGGCTTGGGAGAGTCCGCAGTCAGCTTTATGGATTGTTTGTTGAGCATCCTTACACATAAATTTTTTTTTTTCAATCACGGTCATAGTCTCATATCTCGTTAGTGCCATATTCTCACATTAACGGTTGAAGTATATATATTTTATTAAATTTTTTATTTTTTTTATTAATTGATTCATATAATTCATTGAAGTATATGTTTCATTTTTTTATTTTAAAAGTATTAATTATATAATGTATATTATTTCTAAATAAAAATCAAAACGTGTATGAGTTGAATGGGGCTTCAGAAAGACCTGTACAGAATATTTCCTTATTTGTTAGAGTCACTTAGTCATGGAGGCTTTCAAAGGTGGGCTAGATACTTAATAGCCTTTTTGGGAGATTGATGGGCATTGGGTCTCCATTATTTCCTTTTGATGTAGGACTGAAGTTCTTGTGATCAAAGACTATGGATATGGAGCTTGAAGCCTCTCCTCTCTTTTTTTTTCTTTTTCTTTTTTTGGGTAAGGAAGCTTCATTTGCTTTGTTTTCTTCATTAGGGTGATTTTCATGGTAGCATTAGGAATATTAGTGATTTCGATCAAATAAGAGTAAAGACAAAAGGTTGAATACAGATAGGTGGCATGAAATTTGCAATAATAGAAATTAAAACTTGTGCTTGCTTGATAATGAAATTGACCGTCAAGTAAAAGAAATTTAATTTATTTTTTGTTAACATTGTATGTAGTATATTAAAATTAACTATAACCAAATGATAAGGAAATAATCACACACGTATATATCATATATGGATGCGGTGACATTAGTCTGACATTAATGCAGCTTTGTTCACATGATTATTAATTAAAATCTTAAATAACTATTACTTAAAAATAAATGTCTATCATGCTACTCATGACACATCAGCGTTCTCATTTGGTTATCTAATTTCATAATATGGTATACATTTTTAGGATAGTGTTTAAATAGACTATATGTAATCGGAGTTGTGTCTAACATTTTCCTCTGATACAAGAAAAGCACTAGATTTTGCAGCCCAAAGTCCATAAACAAGTCAAATCTTTTTTCAAAAAAAGGACAAACTCTATCACCCACACACATGAGAGATATCCCTCAGAGTCATGGAAAGGTAATGAAATCGGATAATAATACATCCAATTGGACCAACTCCCATGTACGGTTCCATCTATATAACCCATTTTAATTTTTTTCTTAACTTATATACACGTCTAAGGAAATACTAGATATTATAAAAAATAAAATAAATTTTAATTATTCATATACTACACTGGTAAAGTATATAATACACTAAAAGCAATATGGAGAGTAAGTGGTTGAAAGACTACTTCAGAACTACAAATTTGGTAGTATTTGGTAACGCGATTACAAAACTGATTTTCTACTATCGCTGAGTTTAAAATTGATTCTGCGGGAAGCTGTCTCCCTCAAGCTTTCTCAAATCGCAGTTTTTGGACACTACTTGCATGAAATATGTTTGTAAGAAGCTGCAATTGCAAAACTGTTTATTGCACGATTGTAAAACTAGTTTCTTGTAATCGTAAACTGTGCAATCATGCAACTAAATGATATTATTTAATTCAATGGAGTATATATACACCTTTTATGGAAATATATATCTAGCTCATTATATAAGGTATATGAATTTTAAAATAATAATAACATGGACGGTCAAAATTTGATTGGTAAAATGTGGTGTGCTAACACTTTCCATTTATTTTTAGTGTTGTTATGTTTTGATTGATTTCGGGACGGATTATTTGATGTGGTCTCAGAGAACCACCCACCCCCCTCCCCCCCCCCCCCCCTCTCATTTATTCAGTAATAACTATTCTAGTTAGAGAGATGGTGATCCTCCTTGCCCCCAACATTGCCTCGCCCCCACTTCTCATGTATTTTCCTCGTAAACCCGTGAAGTTCATGAAGATTGCCTCGTTTTTAATCCTCTAAATGACCCATGCAATACCGGTATGACCGATTGCAACATTTGGATAGAGTAGTATATATATAGCTAGAAAAATATAAAAATATATACATTCAATTTGATTATATATTTAATTTTTTGTGAAGTTATATATATTTCAGTAAATAAATATATATTTCTAAAAAATTCAAAATCTCTTGTCAGAAATTCATGAACGGTATGGATAACCCCGGGACCATTCTTTCAAGCCCGTATCCATAATTGACCATGGCCCATAAAATAAATCCAAAGGTTGTTAAAATGGTTTGGTCCATTTACCCAATAAAAATGTTACACTCAATCAATTTTGTAGTCTCGAACACACTTCGTTCATGTTTTTATTTTTTTTAAATCATATATATAATCTAATAAAGTATATGTTTTTATAAAATGTAAACAATTTCTAACAAGATATACATCTTATTATAGCGAATATAGTATGCTAACAAGATATATTGTACTGTATTTGGGATTGGATTGGAAAATAAACCCGAGTCTCATCGCTCTTTTAAAAAATTCACTTGTGTACTAGGTCTTAAACTGAGACAGTTGTTTCCAGAAACTGAGTTTGGATTTTTTAGAGATTTTGTATTTTTTTGTAAGAATTGTACTAGGGCGATGTTTATAAATGAGTTTGAGTAACTTTTCAATATTTTATTTTTATAAAAATTATATTTAATCTAAACTCATTTGCAAACAATGTTAGTCAATCTTAACTTTTAAAGAGAGCAAAAAATAATTTTTAGTTATAAAAAAATTATTTCTTAAGAATCTAATAAAAATATGCTTTTTGAAAAATCTGCATTAAATAAAAAAAAATTCATCTACCAGCAGAGTTTTGAAAAAAAATATGCCTTTTACTTATATGAAAAAAATAGCTTTAGCCTAATAGAAATATGTTTACTAAAAACTATTTTTAAAAACTGTTTTAAATGAGAAGTTGTTTCTATAATTGTTTCCATACCGAGAAGGAAATGATTGTCCAACATTATCCAATGGGAGATCAGATATGGATCTTCTATATGTGTTTAGTGGAATCGGGTTAGATCCAACATGCGTTTGATAATTTGATTGTCCAACGCATTCGTGACCGTCCGATTTTCTCAGTTTATTATGATTAAAATACTTTGTAAGATTTTAAAAGAAAATTTAAAATGCAATTAAATTTTATTAATTTGTGTATTTCAAAATTATAAGTGTTAGTATTGGGCCCATTTATATGGCCCATTCCTTGGTTGACCAAAAATTGGGTATATCCATTTCCCTTTCCTACAATTTAGTCCCACATCGGTTATATCCACTTGTTTCTTTCACCTTATACATTGGGACACACCTATCCTTTATTGAGACTTGTTGGGCCTCACCCCTACGCGCGCGCACACGAGGCCCAGCCCATTAACCCGTGGGCTTGGATTTCTGGTGGAAAAACTAGTTAACCGGGCGTGCGCGCTCGCACGAGGCGGGCTGGGCTGCGGGCCACACATGGGCGCGCGCGCAGGGGGGGGGTGCAAATCCCCCTTCACGGGCCAACTGGGCCCCTTTCGCGGGCTCGGGCTTGGCCCACATGCGTGTGAGTTTCTTTTTGTCACTCCAAAAATTTTGAATTTCAAATTCAAATTCAAAAATTGTTTCTAAAACAAACAACGTGATTATTTCCAAAACCGTCCACGCACATATCTCTCAACGGATGCGATTATAATTATTGTAATTATTGCATTTATTCGGTCGTTTATAATTTTAATAAGCGCGATTATGTGGTCGGCTACAATTTTAATGCGCGCAATTAATTGGTCGACAATTTTAATGGGCGTGCTTAATTCGTCGGTTTTCCTTTTAAACGTTTTCGAACGTTGCTGGACTGCCTATATAAAGGGGTCGTATGAGTCTTCATTCATCATCAGCGAAACTCACAAGTCCAGAGCCACCTACAGCGAGTCTTCTTCTTTTGTTCCTTTTTGTTCTTCTTCTGTTCTGGGTTTTCCATTACAGAAGACTGGTCTACATCCCTCTTCTTTCTCCCTGTCTGATCTGAGCATCTGAAAGGATCGCGGCCGTTCACTGTGGTCTCCTCGTAGCTCGCACCCCGAGGAGGCATAACCCTGGTGGTCGTATCTCTCAGTGGTAGGAGCCGTCAACCCTGTGCGTGAGGGGGCCTTATTCACCGAGGACAGAGCGTCTCTGCTCGCTTCCACCAAACTGATATGTTTTTCTAATCCTCTCTTAATTGTTTGCAGAATATTTTGCTGTGTTTTCATACTGGTTTGAATCTGTGGCTTTACTAGGTTTTGGCATTGCCCTTGTTTTAAAAGGAATTTTTTCAACAATCTCGGTGAATAAGCTTGCTTTTAACCTAAACCTTTTTTTTTTCAAACCTCATTCCGCTGTTTTAAAAAATGGGACTTGTAGAGGATTTGTCTGCAAAACCGGCTTTGTTTGATGGTACTAATTTTAAGAGGTGGCAGCAACAGTGTAGGTACTGGCTCACCACCCTAGGGTTAATTTCTGTTTTAAGAACTGCTTTAGGTGAAACCAAGTCCTTTTCTGAAAAAGAGTCCACTTCTATTGACCTTACTAAGTCCGACAGTCCCAAGGATACCGATACTGATAAAACAGCAGATCCGAAAGGAAAAACTGTTGAATCAGACGGTGTCTGGGAAGAAAAAGATTTCTTGTGCCATGGTCGAATCTTGAGTGCCTTAACCCCTGAGTTGTATGATATTTTTTGTACAACAAAAGGCACTTTCGAACTATGGACAGAACTCGAGAAAAAATATAGTCTTGAAGATGCCGGGTTAGAAAAATATGCCGTTGGAAAATTTTTAAAGTTTAACATGGTTGATAATCTGTCTATCATGAAACAAATCGTAGACCTGAAAACTATTATCCATGAGATTAGGAAATATGGGATGGTTCTAGATGACACTTTTCTTGCCTACTCTATTATTGAAAAATTGCCTCCCTCCTGGTCCAATTTTGCTGTCAAACTTAAACATCATAGAGGTATACCTGTCTTGAATGATATTCTGACCACTATTAGGATAGAGGATGAGCATAGGCTTCAAGATAAGGTGTCTAAACTTCCTAAAGAGTTTTCTGCCAAAGCCCACATAGCCGAAGGTTTTAAACCCAAGTCCAAACCTTTTAAAAAGAATGGGGCTGCTAAGGGTCATGTAAAGCCACAGTTGAAAAAGAAAACCAATGATGAAGCTGGTTGCTACGTGTGTGGGAAGAAAGGGCATATTGCAAGAAGTTGCTACAAACGAAAGACCCTTCCTCAAAATCTGAATAATAAAAGCAATCAGCCCACCCAGAAGGACTCAGAGAATAAAGTCCAAGCGAATGTGGTGATCCATGACCCTGCACCCTCTTCCTCCCAAATTAGGTTTGTCACTGTACATCCTGAGTTAAACTTAGCTTGTCATTCCACTGATTGGTGGATAGACACAGGAGCAAACATACACCTATGTTCTGATAGATCATTGTTTACTTCCTATCAGGCCATTGATGGATATGTGAGAATGGGTAACAACTCTGCTGCACGTATCGTTGGAGAAGGACGTGTTGATCTACTCTTCACGTCCGGAAATGTCCTATCACTTCAAAACGTGCAACACGTACCTGATTTGAGAAAAAACTTAGTTAGTGGGTCGCTGTTGATACAGCAAGGTTATAAACTCGTTTTTGAAGCAAATAAAGTTGTAATCACTAGATTTGAAAACTTTGTTGGAAAAGGTTATGTGTGTGATGGTTTGTTTAAATTAAACATTATGTTTGAATGTTCTTCCCCTTTATCTACTACTGCTTTGAATGTTGAATCTCATAATATGTGGCATGCCCGTTTAGGACATATAAATGTAAGTACCATAAAAAGAATGATGTTTCTTGATTTGATTCCTAAATCTCATTTTAATGAAACCTCTAAATGTCATACATGTGTGCAAGCGAAACAGCCTAGAAAACCTTTTAAATCTGTTGATAGAATTTCTGAACTGTTAGGCTTAGTACATAGTGACATATGTGAAATGAATGGTATGCTTACTCGAGGAGGAAAAAGATACTTCATTACATTTATTGATGATTTTTCAAAATTTTGCTATGTGTATCTGTTGCGTACAAAAGATGAGGCTTTAGAGTATTTCAAAATTTATAAGGCAGAAGTAGAAAATCAATTAGATAGAAAAATCAAGGTGATTAGGTCTGATCGAGGAGGTGAATATACATCGAATGAATTTTCTAAATTATGTGAAGATAGTGGCATCATCCATCAGACCACCGCTCCCTATTCACCCCAATCCAATGGTGTGGCAGAACGAAAAAATCGGACCTTGTGTGACATGGTTAATTCCATGTTATCAAGTTCTGGTTTATCTGAAAATCTTTGGGGAGAGGCCATTTATTCTGCCTGTCATATTCTCAATAGGGTTCCCCTTAGAGATTGTGATAAAACCCCATATGAACTATGGAAAGGTAGGAAACCCAACCTTAATTGCATCAAAGTCTGGGGATGTTTGGCAAAAGTGAGTATTCCTCCTCCCAAAAGGAAGAAGTTAGGACCAAAAACAGTTGACTGTGCATTTGTGGGCTATGCATATCATAGTGCTGCATATAGGTTTTTAGTCATACAATCTGGAATCCTTGAGATCAGTACCAACTCGATTATTGAGTGTAGAGATGTTGTCTTTTTTGAAGATACTTTTCCCATGAAAACCACTATCTCTAAAGCTTCTGATGTTAAATCATCTGCTGATCTAGGGGCTTCTTCTTCTTTCATTGTTCCATCTCTTGAGAATGAACCTGAATTAAGAAGAAGTAAGAGACCTAGAATAGAAAAAACATTTGGAGATGACTTCCTCACTTTTCTCATTGAAGATGATCCCTTAACCTTCAATGAAGCTATGTCATCTCCAGATGCACCTTTTTGGAGAGAAGCAATTAATAGTGAATTTGATTCCATTTTGCACAATAATACTTGGGTTCTTACTGCTCTCCCTCAAGGCAGTAGAACTATTGGGTGTAAATGGATCTTCAAAAGAAAATTTCGTCCAGATGGCTCTATTGAAAAATACAAGGCTAGGCTAGTTGCAAAGGGTTTTAAACAAAAACATGGTGTGGATTATTTTGATACATATTCCCCTGTCACTAGAATTACCACTATTCGGATACTGGTCGCATTAGCATCAATTCATGGTCTTGAAATCCATCAGATGGATGTCAAAACCGCATTTTTACATGGAGATCTCGATGAGGAGATCTATATGGACCAGCCTGAAGGATTTGTGGTTCCTGGACAAGAACAGAAAGTGTGTAAACTTGTGAAATCACTGTACGGACTCAAACAAGCTCCTAAACAGTGGTATGAAAAATTTGATAGGGTCATCTCTTCTTTTGGTTTTAAAAATAATGAGTATGACAGATGTCTTTATATGAAAGTGAAATCTGATACTTGTGTTATACTTTGCCTATATGTTGATGACATTTTAATTTTTGGGACTAATCAGGACATTATTGGAGAAACCAAAAATTTTCTTTCTAAAAATTTCGATATGAAAGACCTTGGTCATGCTAGTGTAATTTTGGGAATAAAGTTAGTCAAAACTTCATCTGGCATTACACTTTCACAATCACACTACATTGAGAAGATACTCAAGAAATTTAAAATGTATGAGTATTCACCTGTGCATACACCATATGATTCATCAATTAAATTGAAAAAGAATTTGGGAGAACCTGTTGGACAGGAATTATATGCACAAATGATTGGAAGTTTAATGTATCTAATGAATTGCACTCGTCCTGATATTGCATATGCTGTTTGTAGGCTGAGTAGATACACAAGCAACCCTAATAAAGAGCATTGGACTGCACTCACACGTGTATTTAGATACCTGCGAGGATCTATTTCTCTTTCATTGCATTATACTGGTTTTCCCCCTGTACTTGAGGGTTATACTGACGCCAACTGGATCTCTGATTCAGTTGATATTAAATCAACCAGTGGCTTTGTGTTTTTGATAGGTGGTGCAGCAATAGCATGGAGGTCTGTCAAACAGACAGTGATCGCTCGTTCCACAATGGAATCAGAGCTTATTGCGTTGGATATTGCAGCCTCAGAGGCAGAATGGCTAAGGAATCTGTTGAGTGAGATTCCATTGATGGGAAGGCCTATTCCAGCAATTTCCATAAGATGTGACAACAAAGTTGTAATTGCAAAATCATTACAAAATAATGATAATGAGAAAATGTCTAGACACTTGCGCTTGCGATATAAATCGATTCGACACCTGATTTCTCAGGGGATAATTACTCTAGAGTTTGTGAGATCCGAGAGAAATCTCGCAGATCATTTCACAAAAGGACTTGTCAAACGACTAGTCCATGAGACATCGAGGGGGATGGGGCTTCAGCCCATTATATAATTACCTGCAGCGGGCTCCCTACCATTGTGATTGGAGATCCCATGAAGATGGTTTTCAAGGGGTTAACGAAGCTGTATTGGTAAACTTGTGAGTACTGTAGAGGAAAAACTCCTCTAACTCATCCCTATGATAACAGTACTATACTGTAGCGGAAGTAGGTTGAGCTTACGCTCTTAATGGGTTCAAGTCCTTTTCGGACAGGGTGTGACCCGCACAGGCACCCTGGAGAACTCACCTATATGAGTGCGTGGACGTGGGGCCGCGTTCTTTGAGATTTGGGCTAAGTCTCTAAGGCACTCAAGAAAGGATACGAGCACATGGCCGTAACGTGCTACCCCGCAGAACAGGACCCATATCCTGTACCGTGTGTGTGACTAGTGAATTCTGGCTAAAGGGGTCGAATTCAAGGACATGGTCTATTCAGGCTTCTCAGTTGGATCTAGTTTACACTAAGTGAATGTTCAAACCCAAAAGGTACCTTCACCTATTACATGGTATAAGATGCTCAGATCATATTCATATTTCTTTATCCTACAATTTTTTGTCAAGGGGGGGATTGTTAGTATTGGGCCCATTTATATGGCCCATTCCTTGGTTGACCAAAAATTGGGTATATCCATTTCCCTTTCCTACAATTTAGTCCCACATCGGTTATATCCACTTGTTTCTTTCACCTTATACATTGGGACACACCTATCCTTTATTGAGACTTGTTGGGCCTCACCCCTACGCGCGCGCACACGAGGCCCAGCCCATTAACCCGTGGGCTTGGATTTCTGGTGGAAAAACTAGTTAACCGGGCGTGCGCGCTCGCACGTCGCGCCTGCGCACGAGGCGGGCCGGGTCGGGCTGGGCTGCGGGCCACACATGGGCGCGCATGCGCGCGCAGGGGGGGGTGCAAATCCCCTTCACGGGCCAACTGGGCCCCTTTCGCGGGCTCGGGCTTGGCCCACATGCGTGTGAGTTTCTTTTTGTCACTCCAAAAATTTTGAATTTCAAATTCAAATTCAAAAATTGTTTCTAAAACAAACAACGTGATTATTTCCAAAACCGTCCACGCACATATCTCTCAACGGATGCGATTATAATTATTGTAATTATTGCATTTATTCGGTCGTTTATAATTTTAATAAGCGCGATTATGTGGTCGGCTACAATTTTAATGCGCGCAATTAATTGGTCGACAATTTTAATGGGCGTGCTTAATTCGTCGGTTTTCCTTTTAAACGTTTTCGAACGTTGCTGGACTGCCTATATAAAGGGGTCGTATGAGTCTTCATTCATCATCAGCGAAACTCACAAGTCCAGAGCCACCTACAGCGAGTCTTCTTCTTTTGTTCCTTTTTTGTTCTTCTTCTGTTCTGGGTTTTCCATTACAGAAGACTGGTCTACATCCCTCTTCTTTCTCCCTGTCTGATCTGAGCATCTGAAAGGATCGCGGCCGTTCACTGTGGTCTCCTCGTAGCTCGCACCCCGAGGAGGCATAACCCTGGTGGTCGTATCTCTCAGTGGTAGGAGCCGTCAACCCTGTGCGTGAGGGGGCCTTATTCACCGAGGACAGAGCGTCTCTGCTCGCTTCCACCAAACTGATATGTTTTTCTAATCCTCTCTTAATTGTTTGCAGAATATTTTGCTGTGTTTTCATACTGGTTTGAATCTGTGGCTTTACTAGGTTTTGGCATTGCCCTTGTTTTAAAAGGAATTTTTTCAACAATAAGATCGGACGGTCACGAATGCGTTGGATAATCAAATTATCCAACGTTTGTTGGACTTAACTCAATCCCGTTTAGCAGTCTAAAAAACAGAAATTAAAAAAATGAAAGGTGAAATAATTACGTGATGTGGCCCAACTCAAATAAATTTTAACAAACCATTCCTGTTAAATTTACTTAAAAGATTTTTAAAACGACGTATTGAACAAATAGAAAACTCTATTAAAAAAATCTAGTTGTTCAATAAATTTAGTTTGTAGTCCTACTACAGAGCACAAATGTAACATAGTAAACCGTGATACAGATTGTACAAATGTAGTATGATAGATATGAAACAATGAGTCCTATTTTGGTAATGAACCTGTGAAACGCATGCATAATTTTGTTTTATGAATAATGTTATACATAAAAATATTTTTTCCAGTCTCATTTTGAGTCCCCACTAATTTTGATATTTTTAATAACATATTTGCGCGTTAGAGAACCGCAATTATGTAATCAGTAATTATAAAAATAGAGTGACAATAAAATTATAAAGATAAGCGGAAACAAAAATATGTAATATGCAACGAGTAATTATAAAGTAATGGTACAAGCACAGAAAGAGATTATCCCAACCTTATTGTTTGGTATACACTCAAAATAATCATGTATAATAAGTGCAGATACATTGATCAATCCATTATGTAGCAAATCTATAACGCTTCATACACTAAGATGGCGTAACACCACTTTATAAGAAAAAATCTATGGTTCAAAAGCTATTTTAAAAAATGAAAAATAAATTTCAATGACATGCATGATTTGATCCACCTAGGTGATTTAACAATAAAACGACGCGCCTAGGTATATATGGATGTGATAACAAATAATCAATTATTTAGTATATTCTTTTGATTCAGCACCTAACATAAATTATGTCACTCACTTCATGTTAGAATGGATATAAGATAATATTAAATTCCTTCATCTCCAAGAGTAATAATAAAAGAAGAAGAAAATGAAAACGAAACGTACCCAAGAAACCAAATCTCACCGCGTGTAATTAAAAAACAAAGATGAGCAATAAAAAAAAATCTGAAAGGAAAATATAAAAATAAACAATTGTATATATATATGCTATTCACGTAGAAGAACTATAACACCGTTTATTTTTATTTTTGGGATTTTTAATTTTAAGTTCCCGTAAACTATAAGATTTAGCGATCAATCTCTCACCTCTTCATATTTAGATTTTAATCCCTATATTTAAAGATAATTCAGAAATAGTTTTAATCCCTCTTAGGGACTAAAAAACAAACTAAATAATTTAGGAATAAGTCCCTTCTAGGGACTAAAAAGGAACACATCATTTAAATGTAGGGACTAAAACCTAAATATGAAGAAGCGAGTGATCGATAGTTAAATCTTATAGTTTAAAGAGACTTAAAACTAAAAATTCCTTTATTTTTTTTGTCTGAAGCACTAACACTAGCACGTCCCACGAATGGCTAACATATTCCAACTTGGCCGAATTTTGTTGGCATTGTTACACTTTATGGTGTATTTAGATATACTTCATCTAATATATATATATATATATATATATATATACATATATATATATTTTAAAACATGAAATATATATTTCAATAAATTATATAGACTCACTTGTTAAAAAAAATTAATAAGATATATATAATTAATGTGAGTATAAATCGTTAACAAGGTCTATAAAACTGAAAATAAACCTATAAAAAATATTGTACAACACTACTTTTTATGCACATCCACCGCATTTGATAGAAAAACACACCTTCTGAATGTATTTAACAATAGAGGAAAACAAATTAGCGTCTTTTTTCTGGTATTACATACACAACAATCTTAATCTACTCTACTGTATTTTGAACTCTTTTAATTGATTACCCTTCAAATCTGAAGAGGAAGAACAAACTTATGAATGAATGAATGCTTTTCAAATCCCAAATAATCTACATACATACATATACATATATGTGTGTGTGTATGAATCTAGAGAGAGAGAGAGAGAGATCTATCTTTCACCACTTTAAATAACACAAATGTACGTTTGGATGATTCAATATTATTCAACCTCATCGAAGGGGGGAAGGACAAAATCAGTACGGCTTCTGTTATATGCTCTTCGACATTTGTGACCGGCCGACAACCCAATATCCCTAAAGCAAGGCATAGATGCTTCACTACATGTGCAGATTTTACATGAAAATCCATAAAAGCCATTGACACCATCTCTAACCAGAATATTTTTTTTTTCTTGACAGTAGAACAACATAATATCATGTTCTTCTTAAGTGGGTCGGATTTTATTGTCTGCATAGATTTGGAAACACATCCGACCCAACGAATTCTTTCCGTTTTTGGAAGCCTCTCTAGAAGAGAATTTGTTTCTTTGATGATATGGTCCAACCTAAACAAGGGTGTCTCTGAATCTTGATATATACATATAGAGGAGGAGAGACAACATCATATCTTGCATGGATTCCTTAGACAAGACGTGACGGGCTGGCGTTGGAGGGCATGCAATATGTAGGAAAGCAATGATTCTGTTGTATGTGTGAATGGGTAACAAAAGGGACCATTGTTTTGGAGGAGTGACTGGTTTGGGAGAGATTGTGTCAGACTTTAATTTAATTTGCTCATGGAGTGTGGAAGGGGTGTGTGCCTTTGTGGATTCTTTGTTAGGGTCACTTCATATGCACTTGGTTGGGGACTTTGGGAGGGGTTTGAATGAACTTTTCAAAGGTTTAGATACTTAATGGCTTTATTGGGAGATTGATGGGCATTGGGTCTCTATATTTTTTTCTTTTTGAAGATGTACCGTGTACGACTGCAAAGTTTTGGTGAAGTTGCCTTGGATCTCTAGCTTTTTGGAGCTTGAAGTCTATCTTGTTTACTTGCGTAATTAGGTTGATTTTCCATGGCTAGCGGTTGGAGAATTTAGTGATTTCTATCACACATGAAATGTGATTGATGGCACATGAAAAAAAAAGATTAATTATGCTTTTTTAAACTCATATTTCATGTCATGCCGTTCATGACACATGGAAAAGAGCTCATTTGACTTATATTACTTCACAGATGATATCAATTTCAAATCATAGTGATTAAATGATTGCAGTGAATATCTAAATAAATAAACCCAAATAATTTTAGGCTAATGTATCCCTGATAGAGCACTGATACACTCGGTTATTTTTATAGCATTTACGCTATCATAGTGTATGACATAAATTGTTTTATCATTTTCAACGCGAAAAAAATATACTTATGTATTTCAATATATACTTCATTTCATATAACTGCATATATTTCAATGAGGGAGTGTATGTTTTTTTTTAAAAAAAAATGATGTAAATTGTAATTAGGGTTATATGTATCATTTTCCATCCCTGATAATAATATGATATGGTATATAGTATGGTGCAAGTTCAATGTGCTTGATTTATTTGCATTTTACTATTAGTCTGGTGATCTCAAACAGTAAAGCATATATCTCATTAGATAATGTATATACCTCGTTAAATATTTTTTTACATTTATTAAACATGTGTTCATTGAAATCAAAATGGAGCAATATACATTTTTCATCGGAGCAATATACATTTTTCATTAGAGTATATACCTTATTAGATAATATTTATTATTTAAAAAAATAAAAAACATATATGATCTTAGTTTTAGTTAGTAAAAATAATTGAGTCTAACGTTTTTCAGTAATAAAGTTCATGAAGTTTATTTGGAAAAGCATATTCAAAAGGTTCTCTTTGACATTTTTTTTTTTTGGGTGGGGCCTTTTGGTAAGACTTGCACGAAAAATCATACATTGAGATTCTTTAGGGGAAACAAACTAATGACATTGAAGTCCTCATCTAAAAGGCCACTAAAAAGCAGTTAACAGTGGTTTCCTTCAACAGTGATTTATGGAAGATGCCATGGATATTCTAACATAAAACCCTAACAGGTTTCCCAACTTTTTTTTCACTTTCACCCAATTCAAAGAACATGCAAGACCGGAAAACAAAACACCTTTGTTAGTTCACGTAATCACGTGTTCACTTGATCACAACTGTTATTTAAATTTAAAAAAAAATCCTTAGAAATAATCCCTACTTAATCATGTATGCATTGCAAAATATGATGAAATTTAATTAAGTACAAATAATTATTTTTAACAATCTAACCATTATTACAACATACCATATTTTATTTAGCAACGAGGCCAGTTGATCGTCTCTTCCCATTATGGTACACATCATTGTATTTTAATAAAATATTTTATTTAAATTTATTCCAATATAATACATATTTTAATTTTAATTATTATGTTATTAATGTAGATGCACAAATGCACAATGACTAATAAAAAACCTGATGTTTGAAAATCAACAAAACAATATTTTTTAAATATCAGTTTTTTATAAATGTTAGATTTTCATAAAGTCCATGTTTGAATATAAAGAATACCTCCAATCAAACAAGTGATTGAAGTGAATGTTCAAAATTTTCTTGATAATTTAGTTTAGTGTCAAAATACATTCTAAAATAGGAAAAATTTCATATAACCCCCGACTTTTCTTAAAATCCATATAACCCCTTAAAAACATCTGGTAAATCCAAATAACCCTCTGAATAGATTTTTTTGTTAATAGATCATAAATATTTTACGCATATTTCGTTTAGTTAACCCGACTAAAAATACGATATATTGAAAACCCACTACAATGGGTTAAAAATACAAAAAATCCTATGAAAATGACAATTTTACCCTCTCTGAATATATTATAAATTTCTATCCGTAAGGATAAAATCGTCATTTATAAAAGATTTTTCATATTTTTAACACATTATAGGTTTTTTTTTTATACTGTATTTTCTATCAGGGTTAACTAAACATAATATTTACAAAATATTCACTATCTATAAACGTAAATTTTATTCAGGAGAATATTTAGATTTACTAGATGTTTTCACGGAATTATATAGATTTTAAGAAAAACAAAGGGGTTATATAGATTTGAGTCAATTTACAGGGGGTTATATGAATGTTCCCCCCTAAAATATCATCAACCAAACAGGACGTACTATGTACTATCATATAATAAACACCCATGTAATCCACATTTAACACGAGCTTAATATTATATAATCGTAAATATAAGCAACACCAGGTGAAAAAAATCTCGCGAGAAGCGCACACGGGGCCTGGTCTCGGGGCCGTTTGAAACCCGAAACTAACGAACCCTAACCCACCATTTAAAGCAAATCACATCAACCAACTTTAATTAAACTTACCCAAATTAACCACTGCCACCCCGCGCAATTCGGAATAAGACCGCACGTGTCCCCCGCACGTGCGGATTAACACGTGCGCAATGAAGGATCTTGGGTTTCACTGACCGGTGCCCGCGTTTTTAACTACTTAACAAGAATTGATTTGTTGGGCTCAATGGGTTGGTGCCACGTAGATGGAATGCGATGGTTAGTGCGGTTCGCGGGTGTATATAATGAGACAACCCGAGTCCCTTGTCAATCCCGAGCTCTCTCTTTCTATTTATATACAGACAATAGAAGATTAATATGTTTTAAAAGAGAAATTTTTTTTTATATATGTATAGAAGAATTTTGGGTAGGATTTGTTTATATATATTTTTTGGTATTGAAAGTTTAAATAATTTTTTGAAGATCAAGGAAGGACAAAGACATTGGAGAAGAAAATGTTGCAGGACGTGATTCATCCGCCGCAGTCGGAGCAGCTTCAGATCGTAATTCCTTTGAAATCTCTTTTGGGTTCTGTTTTTTTTTTTTTTAATCTATATTTGCAAAGCATTCTTTCTTTTATTTGAAATGAAGCTTGGAAGAGGTTTTTTTAATTTTTATTTTACATGAGTTGAGCGAAGATGAAATTTTTGAAAAATTTTAATGAAGAAAGGCTGTTTACGGGGTTTTTTTTTTTTTTTTTTTTTTTTGTATTATCATGATTGATGGGTTTTAATATGGGAAGCATACTGAAATTTTCTTCTTCTTCTTGGCTGAATTTTGATGTTTTTGCTTGACGATTTCCAACACCAATTCTCATTTTTGTGCAATCTTTTTATTTTGTTTTTGGAAAAAAGAATAAACTTTTTTTAAAAAAATTTTATGTTTAGTTTGAGTTTTTTCTAGTTATTTTTACTACAGTCAGAATTTAATTGTGTTTTTTGAATAATAGGTAGGTGTTTGTTATCCGATTTCATTTAATTGTTAATGTCTGAATTTCAACTGCTCTATTATTTTACGTGATTTATTTAGGTTTTGGAAATATAAAAATTTAAAATTATAACTATTTTTCCTCTTTTATTGGATCATTGATTTTCAAAGCATTTGCATGATTTTAGAGTTAAACTACACGTTCATGTGATATCGCGAAATCTCTGTTTTCTGTCAAAAGTGTTCCTAAAATGCACCTGCTCATTCCTAAAATGTGCCTGTTCAGAAACTACAAATTTCCATCCATTCAAGCATCCCAAAAAAATTATGCAATTTCTGCATGAATTCGAATTTCGACAGGTTCCAAGTCTTTAGAAATCCTTCTCTCATTAGTCCCAATCTTTCAATGACTTTTAAGGTCAACATCAATCCATTTGAATTGCTACTGTTTTGGCTAACAATTCACATGGCATCTAATACCCATCCATGCAACGTAAAAGCTTACACCCCCCCCCCCCCCCCCCCCCAAACCATATCTTGTATTCCATCAATGTCATGCATATATCAAGAATCTTTTGTCATTTCGTCCCTGACTTTAGCACAAAATTGTATACTATAAACCTTTGTGTGCATTGTCTTTATATCCAAGTATTTTATCTCAAATTGAATTCATGGATCAACAGTTATGTTTTGATAAACACTCCCTTCACAATATGTTTATAACCCTATTACAGGAAGGCTTGGCAAGCCCAATCGAGGATCCCATCCTCGCTTTCTGCGATGAGGCCGAACTCTTCGGGGCAGCAGCGGAAGCCTCATCGTGCTCTGGCTGCTGCTACGAAGACATCAACAGCTGCTACACTACCAACACTGCCACCACCACCGCCGCCACCATAACAACAGCTGACCTCTCCTACCCATGCTCATCGAGCGTATTCGCCTCTGACACCACCAAATTCGACCCCGCCTCCCTCTCCGTCCTCCTTGACACACAGCCCGACCCAGACATCTCCGCCTCCCTCAACTACCGCTTCTTCGTTGACCCACAGGAACCGTTCGACCTCTCATCAACGCTCCAGCCATCACAGCTTCCTATCATGTCCACCACCAACTTCAGCACCACCAACACATTCTCGCCTGACCCAACTGCCGCAATCCCGACACAGTCGCTTCAGTCGGTGTACGAGCAGCAAGAGTGCCTGGCGCAGCTGCAACCGTACATCGGGCTGGATCCCACATCGACATCCCCAACGTCCTGCTCTTTTTTCGACCCGGGAGGGATTGCTGGCCCCTCTTATTTAACAGCGGGGTGCTTAGGGGAGGTTAATGGGATGTATGGAGGAGGGGGGATTTTGGGTGGTGGGGCGGAGATGGTTGAGTTTCAGGCAGATAATGGTGGGGGAATTTATGGGATGGATTCAATGCAGAGTGTCTTCAATACCAGTGATTTGCAGGTATGCAAGGAAATCCAGTATTGTATTCTATGTTGGTGGTGGTTTGTGTATGTTGGTTACTCACTCTGGCATTTTGTGGTTTTTGGGGTGATAATAAGGAGGTGCTTAGTGAGAACCAGCACCATCTAGCGAATGGAAGTGGTGGGTGCAGCAGCCCGACTCCGCTGACGGCAACTTCAAACATGACGTCACTTGACGAGTCCACCTTCAAAGTCGGGCGCCTCTCTGTGGAAGAGAAGAAAGAGCGCATCAACCGGTTCATGAAGAAGAGGAACGAGAGGAACTTCCGCAAGAAGATCAAGGTCAGAATTCTCTTCGCATTCTCACTTTTCTTAACTAGCTCTTCTTCTAATCCTTATGACACTGAGTGAGGAGAAACACATGCAAGATGGGTTCAGTATAATAAATAGTTATATTGGCTTCCCAAGATCATATATGAGGAGTGATTTTTCATCAGATATAAAAGATTTGGGTATCAAACAATCAGATCATCTAGTGCACACTTTTGCCAGGTAAGCTTTTATGTGCAAAATATATATGAACTGAAACATTAGTATGTGCACAGATAAACTAAACAGTGGGATGATATGAGTTTTTATCTAGAATAAGATCATAAAGCTTGACAGATGCATTTAAAAAATCTACATATAGATGCCCCACCACATACCTCGCTTTCCTTGACAATTTTTCTCAACTGCAGTATGCCTGCCGGAAGACTCTAGCAGACAGCCGACCTCGTGTTAGGGGAAGATTCGCGAAGAATGATGAATTTGGTGAGGCGACAAGACCTAGGAGCAGCCACCATGAAGATGAGGACGATGATGAAGTAAGCAATTGACTACAAAATACTATTTACTATATTTTAGTACAACTTCCCAAGATAAGTATATACTACTAACAACTGAAGGAATAAGCAATCAACTAGATTATAGATTAATTAATCTATGGAGCTATTCCTGCCACTGGCATCTTTTACTGCAGAACAAACTTATGCCATAATATATAGTTTCTGTTAACAGTGCCACACAGACACACACAGCACTAGCAGTCTAGTTATAGGGAAGATACAGAAGTCCAAATTAGATACAGTACTTCATGATTTAATGATAGATTAATCCACTACTCAATTTGCACTAACAACCAGTTAAAATAGTTATTCAACTTTCATTTGCATTTGTCACAGTCAAAGGAAGGACCACATTCCGTAGGAATATCAACTTCCAGCAGTCTCTTCTAACCAGCAACCATTTGATATTAGCAGATGATACATCAGATTCTACTAACCAAGATGAAACTTATATCTAAAATGAAATAGTCTTCATTCACTCCAAACATAAACTCCCAGCTGATTTGATGCCCTACAATCCATTTGATCTTGTTTGCTTCATATGCAACTTGAAAGTTGAAACTCCTCAACCTTAAACAAACATAAGTCAGATTCTGATGTCCCTGCTTACTGTAGATTTCACAACTTTCAGTATACTTTTGTAGGTAGTCATCAAGGAAGAAGAGGATATGATTGATTCAGACATCTTTGCTCATATTACCGGTGTGAATTCATTCAAATGCAATTACACCCTCCAATCCTGGATATGACTTTCTGGATAAGTGGGTTAGAGTTTTTGTTGTACAATTTTCTTTTCTACATGTTCACTGATGGAAGAGATCACTGTCTCATCATCAAATAAAATGAGTGACATTATTTTATATTGTGGAAATAGCGAGAAGCTGAGAACATTCTTTTTTTCCCCTTTTTGTAGAGCAATTCATTGAAAGGCAAATGTCATGTAATAGAACATACCTGATATATTTCAAATGAAAATTTGGCAATAAAAGTTTGGCAAATGGTATACATGCTTACTTGTTCCTGTTGCTTGCTTGATAGGTGAACATTTGGTGTACTCATATATAAATATTTATGGGAATTCATCCCCTACAGGAAACTGAGACAGGGCAAAAAATTTGGGAAGGTAGAAATGTATCACTCCATTTGAGAGTTTATACAACAACACAAAACAAAACAAAATAAAAATCAATGGTGGTTTGTTCAAACCAAAAGACTTTTCAGAGTTGTCATGTGGAAGGCAACAGCAATGGGTTTTAAAAAAAAACCAAAAATAATTAATCCTAGCTTTGTACAACAATTTTCTTTTTATCAATCCCATTTTCATTTTCACTCTGGCCAACTCGAAAGTTATTTAATGTCACACAAACCCTGGCTGACCAGTTATTAAGATAGAAGGGCTTCCCATCTCATCCAAACCCACTTTTTTATATTCTCACAGAATCTGTGTGTGAAATTGATGTGAACTTGACATGTAGGGTCATTAAAATTCATATCGAAGCTGAGAGAAATGATGTCTTCCATGACTGCCCACATTCGCTTGTTTTAATTTCCAGCAATTACAAATCTTCCAAAGGTCCATTCTTGCCATAGAAGTTGAGGTAGCTTATGTCTATATCGATACAAGTGATAGTTGAAGTTCACTTCAACAACAACAAAAACAAAACATATTTGGTTGAAGTATATGGATTGATTGATCAAGCTAGTTCAAACCAACGTTTTGCGGTGTTAATTTGAATTGCCTGTGTGCAATTTAAGTGCGTTTACCATCTAATTAGTTACAAAAGATAACTAAAAAGGCACAAAAAAAACACATACAAAACTTTTTTTCAAGGTTAAACTAGGCTAATGAAGAATTGAATTTCTATGTAAGATGGATAAAAAAAAAGAGAAAAAAAAAAGAGAGGAGAAAGTGATTTCTATTGAACCTCAGATCAATCAGCGAATGAAGCAAAACTCCAGAATCTTCTTCTTCGATTATGTTAAATGTCTTGACAAAGGACATCATGGACTCCCCTTCCAAGATTGCTGTGGAGGATGTCGCCCCATCTCGAAAGCTTCTCATTCTTTCCCCAAAACCGGCAGTGGTCCGAGGTCCCTGTCATGGCCTTCAATGTTGGGATTTCCCTTGTAAATCATTACAGATTGGGCGTTCACGGCGTTGGAAGCGGCAGGGACGAGGGCTTTCAGAGGCATCATCTGGCGAAGGAGTAGGGATCGATAACTAGGGTTTTGTTAGATACGGGATGGTACGCGAGACAAGCGGTTGAGGAAAATACGGAGGGAACTAGCAATACGTTTGCAAATTACAAACCCACCCATTGAAGATATTCCCATTATCTAACTTAATTTTCCCACGACCCCATATTTATCAAAACCGTTTTTTTAATTTATTGAACCCACTACCCAGTTCAACGATGATATCATTGAAATCTTTTTAACTGACTAAGAATTAACAAGACCACAGTTATAGTCAGCTTATCTGAGATATCATAAGGTCCGTCGATCTGTTTGAGCAAATGTTGACAAAAACTTGTCAAATGAGTAATATAAAACTTGACACCAAATGTGTCAAATCCTTCATAATATAAGCTTCACAAACAGACACTCATTTAAGACAAATAAACAGTAAGCACTCTATAGACACAAGAAATATTATTTTATTTTCTGAACATGCGGGGGGGGGGAGTCTTATTCAAAATGAAATAGTTCATGCCTATGACGCTGTTTAAATATTTTATTTTGAATGAGCATCTGCATGTTTAGAAAACAAAACAATGTTTTTTTTTTTTATAGAATGTTTATTGTTTATTTGGTTTAAATGACTGTTTGTTTGACATTTTTATTTCTGGTACTTCTTGTCCCCAATATGAAAATCATGAATAATACAACAAAGGAAATAATTCTCAATACGGTAAAATTTAAGAAAAAATCAGAAATATATGCGCGTTTAATACGCAAATTATTAATTAATTCGGTGTTATCATACTTAAATGGTTATATAGGTGAATGATTTTCATGACTTAAATTGCATTTTTGTTCTGTGTAAGGACTTAGATGATTGTACATGTAATTGATTTTTCAAAAGAAAGTTGTTGTTTTGAAAATTCAACATGTTTAGTGCCTAGTTCCATATTACTCATTCATTTGACATGTTTCTTGTCAACACTTGCTCATATAGATCAACAAATCTTCTGCCATCTTAGTGAAGTAAACTTTGATTGTGGTCCTGTCAACACTTATTCAGTCAGATTGACGAACCTTTTATTCGATAGGGTTCCTATCGAAATTGGATAATGGAATTAATGAACTAAAAAACCATTTGACTTTTTTTGGTAAATATGGGTTGAGGGAAAATTAAGTTGGATAGTGAGACTCAAGGGCAGATTCAGGACATTTTTTTTGGATGGGCTGAATTAATATTTTTATAAATCTATTTATGTTTGATAAAAAAAAATATTAAATATTTTTTTTTGTAGTCAAATTATGCACTTGAAATAAAATAAGTTCATCAAAGATTAAGCCCATATGAGTTTAGGTAGATTATGCGTTTAACTTATCAAACACAATTTTAGCATTTAACTTTTCAGACACCATCTTTCATTTTTTAGGCAAAAAAATCTTGCGATTAAAAATCTATAAAACACCACTTTTTAAAAGTTGAGTTTGAAACACACAGTTTGAAAAATTTTAGCGTTTCAACCTCAACTCCAAACGCACCCAACTAAAACAAAAATTGATCATTAAATACTATATTCAAAATATAAAAAAAAAATACCGAGCAGAAAAATTCATAATCAAAGTCCAACCGATAATAACATAGAGAGATTAAAAAACTATATAATAAAATATTATTGAAGTTGAGTCTTGCAGGGTTGTAGAGAGTAGAATTTATCAATTACCAAGTCTGAATCAATAATCTAAGAAACAAGTAGTATATAAGTTTTCCAGGTTACATATTACCGATATCATACATGAAATTATGAATGATGAATCAGAGATAAAATATTTTAACAATATAATAAAAATCTCATCCTTCATAAAACAATCCATCCACGTCTATTCACTTTACCCACTATTAATTAATCTCATTCAATCATCCCATATAAGCAAGAAAGAAAGACAAAACAATTACATAATAAATTGAAATAATAAAAAAAATACGAAAATAAAATTGAGGCTTGTATAACATACATAGATGTTCAATTAGGGTAAATTAAAGTTTATATGGCAAGTATATTTTGAGTTTTTTTTTAAAAATTGTGGGCTGGATTGATATTTTGGGGTACTTTAAACAAAATATGGGCTGGGTTGAATTAAGGGTTTTCTTATAAAACTGGGTTGGGCTGCTGTCTTGGGATTTGTTTTAAAACACGCTGGGCCGGGCTACAGCCCGGCCCGGCTAACAAATGGGCCCGCCCTATCCGTGCTCTTTGTACCCTGTGAACCCAACCCCGTTCATTTCACCTCTTCTTCCTCTCTCCCCCTTCTCTGATCCTCGCTTCTTCCTCTCTCTGATTCTCAACCCCTCCCTCCTCCTCCTCGGGCAGGTGTCGACGCAGTCGGAGAAAGAGAAGGAGATCGAGGACAGGCTTCCGATAACGTCGTCACGGAACGGCGAAATGTACTCGGCCTTCTACAACGTCACGGCCATGGTCGACACCGGAGTCGTCAGCCTACCTGAGCTCGGATGACATGCGTTTGATTGGTTGGTTGATTTTATTTTGATTTGGGTGTGCTTGTATCTGCAGGGTTTGTTGGTTTTTTTTTTGTGGTTTTGTGTGTTTGATTTGTTGGTTGATTTTTATGTTGATTTGGGTGTGGTTGGATCTGGGATTTGTTGGATTTTTATGTGATTGTTGTTTTTTTTATTGATGGGTGTTTATGATTTAGATAAAAAAAAACATGTTTGTTTGGTGATTTTTAATTAAAAAAATGATTTTGATGAAGGATGGTTAATAGGTGTTTATGATTTTGATAAAATATGTTTTTTTGTTGGATTTTTAGTTAAATATATGATTTTGATGAAGGATGATTAATGAGTGTTTATGAATTTGATCTTCTTTTTTTTTCCGGTGATTTTTTAATTAAAAATATGATTTGGATGAAGAATGATTAGTGGGTGTTTATGATTTTGATTGAAGGTGTTTATGATTTTTTAATTAAAAAAAATGATTTTGATGAAGGATGATGGATAGATGTCTAAACTGGTGAAATCGAGGAACATGTCATTGAATGCTAAATTGGTAAATGTACAGACTTTGACATTGGAATATCAAAACATAAAACATTCATAGGGCAACATTGATCTTAACCAATTGTGGTTGCGTTAACCTAAAAGGAAGTGGAAGATCTATTCTAATTAATACTACAGATGAAGGAAAACAGGAATCTGAAAATACCATAAAGGTGAAGTGGTTCCTGTGGAGTGTGGGGGACAGAAAAGGGCAGGGAAAATCAGAAATTTTCCATTTTCTGTTTGTTGGTATCATGTCAATTTTTACACCTGTCCAGACAGTGTCAGTTAAATCCTTCTCAGGATCAAAACTTTTCCTCATTTGGCAATGAATGTGGACTAGATATGCACATTCAGATTAGACATTCACTTTTACCATTGTGATGATAAGTTAATTGTTGATGTAGTTTCACTTTTACCATTGTGATGATAAGTTACCTTGATTATGTGCACTTTTTTTTTTAACTTCTTAGGAGCATAATATAAATCACATGATGATGGATGATTTTGAGAATGCATGGGGTGGATTGAGTCTTTTGAGGGGTGGGAAATGCGGGGTGGGAGTGATACGCCTTATAAAGTGATGAACCCATTTTTTTTAATTAATAAATGGGGTGGGTAGGGTGAAAATCTCACGGGGTGGCTATAGAGCCCCCTATCCCCAATGACCATGCCTCTAAACCTATTATTAAACCTCTAACCAACCGGTGATTTTGGATCCAGGTATGCTACGATCCATACCATCAGTATCGAACTGTACAGTTTATTAATTGAACTCCACTGTCTATGAAATTAATAGCGCATAAAGTGATATTGTACTTAACAATTAATTGTGCAATTCAATTAATAGGTTGTGCATTTTGATAATAGTGGCATTGATGGTATTCAAGTCTAACTAGATCCAGACCGCCCACATCAAAACATACGTTCCCCCAACCCCCCATGCTCTTTCTCCATTGTCGACAAGGTCGCCTACCAACTCCTCTCTCTAGCATATCTCTGTCTACACCATCCAACAACACTCTGATGATAAATGGACTACACTCTGACATTTGTGTTGGAGGTTTGTTTTGTTTGTGATTGTAATGGTCTTGGAGGTGGTTTTGTTGGTGATAGTAGTAATAGTGATGGTCAGACGGCGTAGGTGGTCATGAAAGCGATGTTAAAGGGCAACGACATCAAAGGGAGATCAACATGAAAGATGAGATAGAAGAAGGAAAGCGAGAGAACATGTGATAATATGAAATGGTGGTGGTACTAGAGATTGATATGATTTGTATATAAAAAGTGATGGGATTAGAGAAACACAAAAAATTGAAATAGTGGATTTATTAAAGTGGTGGGATGGTTAAAAAGGTGATGGGTTATCCGTATCCATGGGTTATGCTGGAGAGGACTGGACGAAAGTATTGGATTGCGGGTCCGAATCTTCTGCTATAGTTTCCTTGCTATGATCATGCTTGGATCTATTTTTGAACATCCCACATTTAATCAATCAAAATAAACGGTTCAAGTTTAATGTTTGGTTAGTGGGCTATAATTTTCCTTTCCTTTCACACAGTGGATCTCACACGGTGATACACGTAGATCCCACCATTCTTCCTTTTTTTTGCACTGTTCATTGTTTTAATTTATTTATTTTTTACTTGGTTCCTAAGGTACCACATGAGACTATGGCTCCATTTGGCGGAGCAGTTATGGTGCGATCACGACTGTGATGCACTCGAATGCACAAACCCGGTTCCAAATAGCCTGCGGCGTTGAGAACTTCAAAACCCCTTTGTGCATTGACAATGTAAAATAAATGAGTCAACGGGCGCCTCAAAAGAACGATTCGTGCATCGCAGTCACGCATCTGAGCATCTCTCACAGTCCCTGTTTGATTCGTTGCATCCCTCGAATGCCGCGGTTACCAGCCCCAATCCAAACGGATTCTATAAGAGGAATGAAAGCATAGAAAAAGAGCATATGGTGATTACATATGTAGATATAATATTTTTTTACTTGAGTATATGGTTACGAAAGATATAGCTATATTAGAGGATCCCATAATTTTCTTGAATATATTTTCTTACGTTCCTAAGAATCTTTATGATGTTGAACAAAACTCTAGGTCCTCACACCATATCCAAACATATATATTTACTATTTACTACATATTATATTTTTAATAAAAAAATGTAAGGTATCATTTGGGTAGAGTCATAAGATATTTTAAAGTTTATGACTATATCAGTGGAATAAATAATTTTTTGTTTGATTGTGTTTTCAGTAATTATCATTGAAAAATGTAACCCGTGAAAGATTTAGATTACAAATATCAATTTATTCATATAAATTCTAATATAGTTATACCCAATAATTCATTACAAACAACTAGCTTTTTGGGCTTATTCACCCATATTCCTCTCTATTTATATCAAAATCTTAAGGCATCGTTTGACAACACCCTCAAAAAGCAGCCTTTAACTTTTAAAAAAGCTAAAGCTAAACGTTGTTGACAAATATATCAAATTAAATACATCAGCATTACTAAATTTTATTGCTAAACTGTGCTTTGAAATCTATGTTTTATAAATAAGTTGTGTTTCAAAATCTGTGTTTCATAAAATACTCATTATCATTACACCTTTAACGGGTAGGAATAAAGCGTCAAAAGCTAAAATCTGTTACGAGGCCAAATCAACTGTAACAATAAGTTTTTTTGTACATTGTCATCGACGGCAACAATAAGGTTACTGTGTTGTGTCTTCCATTAGCGTATCTGACAAGCTACGTTCAATATTTGGATTCGTTATTCTATAGTTTTGTTCGTGTAGAAAATTTCCTCTTCTTCGACCACCACCGAATGACCTACGATCATCGTCTCCACGACCGGTCAATACCTCCACCACCGGTTCATCACCGTCGACGGAGTACGATCGTCTCCTCCGAATCCGTGTGAGGTCCTCTTCAAAACCCTCCCTTTTTTGCGTAATCTAGTTGTCTCTTGTGTTCTCATTTTTATTTTGGGACATATTTGGGTTTCTGATGTTTTGGAATACGTAGAATTGTGTTGGATTCAAAATCGGGATTTTGGTGTTTTTGTACTATGATTTAGGGTTTTTAAATTTGGGCTGGAAAGTTGATTGTAGAGGAAACATGGATGTCCCGTTGCCGATGGATAAGCTTTCCCTTTCTGGATTTTATGATGGTGATGCCATTAATGAGTGAGTTTACTACTCTCTTTTCCTGTATTGACTAAATTTTTAGATTGGAAGTTGATTAGATGTTTAAAATCACACTCAATGATCCTTTTAGGATCAAGACATATGTGAAACATGAATTTAATGATCAACTCTCTTTATGCGCTTCATTATTGTAGAATTTATTCAATTTCATTAGTTTTTGGCCTACATGTTTTACACACAAGGGCTGTTATGGGACAGTTGGGAGCTGAATGTCTTATTGACCAATATTTAACAGAACCATGAAGAAGTATCCCCATACATGCAAACAATAGTGATGACCAGTTTTTGTGATAAAAAAAAAAAATTCATGTCGTGACTATAGTTTTGTCATCAATTGGGTCCCATACGTTTGTGAAGAACTTTGCTTTCAGTAAGAAACAACTTGGTTCGTTTATGTAATTGGGTGCGTCTTTCACACATTTCAGTCATTTAAACTGGTACTAGTGGCCAAGAATATTATGGCTGAAATGCTCAAAATCTAGTGTGAATGTGGGGTTGTGTGCGTATGATGTACATGCTGTAACTAACTAGATTAGTTTTCTATATTTTGACATAGTGTATCTGCTTGCGATGGTGATTCTTTTTGTGTGACACAGTTTTTTTTTTTTTTTTTGCATTTAGTCTCATGCATGTTAAAAACAGTGATATCCGTTGTTCAAGATCCACTCATTCTTTGTTAAAGTCTATAATTGTGCAATTATCTCAAATATAGTCTGCAGTAGCGAAGTTTGTAACTCATTTTTCTCCCATTTATAAAATCTAGGAACCAGATTCACGTTGTTTTGGTATCAACTGGTAGTTTCAATCCTCCAACATATATGCACTTGCGCATGTTTGGTATGTTCTGCTACCTTTCTTTTCTTTTCTCTCTCTTGTAATGAAATTGGAAATAATTATCCATGTTGTGTAGGCTGGAGTTTTGGCAGTATATGAATAGATCCAAAGTATTGCTTTAAATCACTGATTAAACTAGGCAGTGCAGGACGGAGAGTATTCAAATTTGGTTATTCATCTTTTTAAATCAAAGGAAAAAATCCATACAACCCCCTATAAACTGACTGAAATCTATATAACCCCCCGACTTTTATTGAAATCCATATGACCCCCTAAAAACATCTAGTAAATCCAAATAACCTCTTGAATAAATTTTTGTTGACAGATGATGAATATTTTGTGAATATTCTGTTTGGTTAATCTTAAATGAAAACATAGTATACCAAAAAACCTTATAATGTGTTAAAAATGCATAAAATCATCTGTAAATGATGATTTTACCCCTCCAAATGAGGTTTTATAATCTATTTAGAGGCGTAAAATTATCCTTTTCATAGGATTTTTCATATTTTTAACACATTGTAGGGGGGTTTTAGTATATTATGTTTTCAGCTAGGGTTAACCAAACATAATATTTACAAAATATTCATCATGGGTCAACGGAAATTTCATTCAGGGGGTTATTTGGATTTACTATGTGTTTTCAGGGGGTTATATGGATTTTAAGAAAAGTCAGGGGTTATGGATTTCAGTCAGTTTACATGGGGGGTTATTTGGATTTTTCCCTAAATCAAAACTTGTGAAACTATTGTCATCTATTCAGGAACTGTTCACGTATATTTCTCTCTTATTAACTTTTGATCATGAGTAGTTCTCTTAATTATGAATATACATGTCCCATGAATTTTATATTCTTGTATGGATGAGGCTAAATTTAAGGTTTTATTGAATGAAACATTGATATACTTAACATTCTAATAGGCTTTGAGGTTGCGTGGTATCTGTCTCTTATGCTGCCCCTGCCTTCTATCCAGATTTAGAAATGTTTAATGTCGAAAGTGAATTATTGTTATCAACCTTGATCATGTGTGGCCTTGGGAGTAAAAGAATGAGGTCTGGATGACAATTGACAATAAGTCAATAACTAAGCATTGAAAATAATTACAAGGTGCCAATTTCTTGTATCATCATAATTCCACCTGATCTGTCTCTTTATCAATGCTTTGGCAATTAATTAACCTTCGAGCTCAGTGAGTCAATCAATTTTCATGGACTTTTTAGCAGCTTTATTTCTTTTTACTGTCATTTTATAGCATGATCTAATGTTAAACTCTGAGCTGTGGACCTGTGGTGGTTACGTTCGTTGTAACATTTAATGCTCTCAATATTATTCTCAGAGCTAGCAAAAGATGCATTGACTTCGAAAGGCTATCTGGTCATTGGAGGCTACGTGTCACCTGTGAATGATTCATATGGAAAGAAGGTAAATAACCCTTTGTAGTATATAATCTCCTTTATTTATACAATGACAGGAAAATCTGAGACAATGTGCTGAACCTTCATTAAAAAAAAGAAAGAGCAGTTCTAATCAAGAAGTCCCAAGTAATATCATAGTCAGTCTAAATTTCAACCCTCTTGAATAATTTTATTAAATGCTATCGTTATGTAAGCGGTAAGCCTGTGATAGACAATGGGATCTGGAGAAAGATTAGCTTTTGTTTAATGTGAACATTGAGATACCCTGTTTATGCTAAAAATATGAGTATATGACCACAACATTTTTGTGTCAACAGTACTTGATTTATTAAGATACAAAAACTGGAAACTAATGTCCCCATTGTTTTGGAAAATATTTTCATGAAAAGTGAATCCCACTCATCTTTGTTGATAATACATTTTCCATTGATAAATGTTAACCGTTGGTGTCATGACCCATGACTCTAAGAAGATTCAATTTGTTTGTAGATGCATGATAATCAAGTCAAACTATTCTCACCAGATTAGTGACTGCTCAATGTTATATCTAAAATTATTATGTAAAACCTAGATAACCCTTATCAGATTTTGTTTGTTGTTTTATCTCCTGTCTTTCTTATTTTGCGAAAGGTCTCATGTAGTACAGAAATGGGATATCACCCATGTTTGCAGTTCAATTTCACGGTGAATTTTCTATTCTCTATGGTTGCCATCCATGCATAATGACTATACATTGAAAGGCATATGATGGCTAGTGTTTAAATTTCAATTCTCTTACATATTTTCACTCATTCTCGTGTGTGCATTTTTAATAACATTACTAGCCTTCTTTCTGTAGGATCTCTTATCAGCCAAGCACCGAATCGAACTGTGTGAGCTAGCTTGCAAAAGCTCTTCCATCATAATGGTAGATCCCTGGGAGGTAATGGATAAAATTTTGACATACTGAGTCTATTTAAAATGGTCATTTTTTTTAATTTAGTTTTTTCCCTGTTTTTACGGCATTTCTTCATGCAAAGCTTTGGTCACATTTATGTGATAGCATCCTTGTTTGAAACCTTGGTGGTTTTTTTATTTTGTTGCAGTACAGTTTGAAGAGAAAGTTCAGAGGGGATTTTATTTTTTTGTGTGGGAAAAACAAATAGTACAGAGAGGATGTTGTGAATATTTCTTTGATTATTTTCCACATAGGTAGTGGAAAGAATCTGTTTGTTACCAATTGAGATCATCTTACAATTGATGCAAGAATTTTTTTTTATTGAAAACTAAATGGTAGGCTATTGCCCTTCAATTAGGATTAATTAAAGGAGAAGCCCAAAAGCCATTACAAAAGCAATCAGCCAAACAAAATAAAAGCAAGTTGATGCAAGGATTTTAAATTTATTTATGTGTTGATTCCAAGGATGTCTCATGTCTGGGTTGAGACATCATCTTAGAATCAGATATGAGATTGGAGTTGTTGATTTTCTCAAAAAAAATAAAATAAAGAGCTGTGGATTTTACGCTGTAGATCAATGAATTTCCAAAAAACACAGCTACTTAAAACATAATGTAGTCTTTTGCAAATATTTTCCAGTGGAGGAAATTGTTGGGAATCATTTAGCGTGGAAAAGAGGACATCAAAATTCATGAAGTTTGATCCAGCTAGTAACCTCCTTGTATAAGGTAGATCTGGAAATGGAATGACTGGTAGCAGATTTATATGATGAATAAAACACGGTTACTGGTTGTTCAGGTGCCAGATGATTTGCAGTCCTGATAAAACCTCTATGACTGTTGGATGAAGAAGTTTGATTATTTTGTACTTATGTTCATAATTCATGAAATCATTATTTTCCACCTATAGGGAGAGGGTTTGTAGTTAATATGATATGAAATAGTTGATCGTGTCCTGTTATTCTTAAATTATACGTTAAAAAAATATTCTCACTACGTATCACTCTTTTCCCTTTAATATCCAATTAATCAATAATCAAGATAATTGTTTATTAAAATAATTTAATTTCTGTAATTTTTTAGGTACTGTAAGTTAATAAATCAAGCAATTAAACTTCCTTAACCACACCATTATAATTTTGCCTCTTTTGAAGTTGATTTGTGAATACATGCTGTTTTCTAAATTCTTATCAATAGGCTCTGCAAAGTAGTTACCAGCGAACATTGACAGTGTTGTCCCGAATTCGAGATTCCTTAAATCAGAGTGGATTGATTCCTGCAGGTAAATATTTTTTTTCTCTCAGCATTTTAGTTACATAGGTGACAGAATCTATCATGTTGTTTGCATCTTGGGAAGCTTGCATGGTTTGCAAAATTGGATGATGTAACAGGGTGTTGTAAAACCTGTAAACGGAATGTATTCTTGGTTAAAGAGAAATTTAAAAATCTCAGTCTGCTTCTTGTTCTGCGTCAAATATAAAAAATGTCATATATTTTCAATTCTTATTGCAAGATGATGCATCTCTGCTTGCTATTTCTTTTTATGTGGTGGTAATCTTATATTTGTCTAAGGGTGCGTTTGGTTGCGATTGCAGGAAGTTGCGTTTGCAATCGTGCAACCAATCGTGCAACCAAACAATTTTGTAATTGCAGTTTTAAACCCAGCGATTGCAGGCAAATAGTGCCCAAAAGCTGCGATTTCAAAAAGCTGAGAAAGTGAGCTTCCTGCAGAATCAGTTTTGCAATCGCAGATTCCTGCAGAATCAGTTTTGCAATCGCGCAATCAAACGCACCCTAAGGGAAAATAACCTTCCATGCTTAAATAACTTCTCAGTCTTATGTTAGTTATTCTCCCTTTGGAAAATAACACCATTTTGTTTTCTCACTTTCCATAACAAGAGACAACTAACAAAATTTGGTCAAAAGGAAAATTACTTTCTTTTTAACTCCTTTGAGATAGCTCACAAACACGCTCTAGGTCAACAGTTCAGCCAGATGTTTGATGCTTTTCTCTTTTAAATTTTACCCACTGAATTGAAGCATTGAATTTTGTGATGTTTGCAGTTCTAAATGCCATAGTCTTCTAATATATTACATTATGCCTATTACTGATTTATTATATCCGGATGAACTTGAAAATATGTTATTTTATGTAGATTCACTCAAAGTCATGCTCTTGTGTGGTTCTGATCTTCTTAAATCTTTTAATAAACCTGGATTTTGGATCCGCGATCAGGTATGCTTCCTGTCACCATAAAGTTTGCCTTTCTCATGTACGTAGGAAAGAAGAACTCGTAATATTCTTCCTTGTAATATATTCGGTAATTATATAATATTTCTGAATAAAATTAAAATATGCTTTTTCCATACCATTAGAAAGTACAGAACAAGTGAGCGAAGCCTAATTTGTAAAGATTTACCCCTTGCCTGGCCTTTTACAATCATGACTCATAATTATGTTGATTTTACACTGAGGCTACAGAGCATTCAATTGTTTGCCTTAAACGTTTGATTGCTGTCTGGTTGACCAACTGCAAATTTTTGCACTATAAATTATACAATACAAACATTTTGGATGAACAGGGTTACAGGAGTGACAAGTTCGTTTTACAGAGAAATGTAGTATATCATCTACGCAATTGATGCGGCTCTTATTATGTTTGTGCTGCAATAACGTGTAAATTGCTTCTCAGGTCAGGATTATTTGTAGAGACTATGGTATTACGTGTGTTCGCCGAGAAGGGGAGGAGATTGATGATATCATTTCCTCAGATGAAATTTTGTCTGAAAATAAGGTGTCTGATACAATATAAATCCACTGTGTTTCTCCATCAGCCTGTTTTTAAAATCTAGTTTGACGGTGACCCGATGATGTTTGGCTATCACAAAAAATTTCATGGTTTGTAACAGGAGAATATTATCTCTGTGGATGAAATAGTGCCCAACCAAATTAGCTCAAGTAGAATAAGGTATCTCTTTGACGTCATCACAGATGAACATAAATCTATTTGTGGGATATACACACACCTATTAGATCTGTTTTTCTCCAGTGTGCTTAACCTTGTTAAACATGTCTGATATAAATCTGCCATTTACATTCTTCATGTTGCAGGGATTGTATCAAGAGAGGACTGTCAGTGAAATATTTGACTTCAGATGAAGTCATCAACTACATTGGTCAGCATCAGCTGTACGTGAATGCAGACAGTACATGATACCATGGGACAGAATCATGTACGCCTCTTTTCTATTATTCCTATAGTTCTCATTGTGGTACTTGAAATTTAAGTGTGATATTTCAACCTTCATTGATTGTAAAGGGCTATTCTTTTTTCATTGATCCTTGTTTACTCAGATCTTTTGCATAGCTCCGAGTCCACTGCATAGATGACATCAATGCCTTTGCTGTGTAAATATGATGAAGCAAACATAAGCCAGGAATTATTTGCATTATATTGAAATAACATGAATAACAAGTTGAATTCAATCAAGCCCTCTATTGTTTCATCTTTATTCATTCTTCTCTGTGATTTGCTTGATCTTCAACCCAACAAGTTTAAGAGAAGCTTGATTTCAGCTCTTAGATCCATGAGCTTTGGAACCTTTGTATTGGACGGTCAAATACATGTTGAAACTTAGGCTTTCTTTTTCTAGGGCAAGTGGTAGTTCATGTCATACTAGTGGGGACTTATAGGTAAGCTGTCAACTTTACAAGAATTAGCCAACCACAACGAACAAGTGAACAAGAAATCAAAGCTCTCAAGCAACCACTTGGTCAAATCAACCAAGACAAACAACTTGTGTGATGAATGTCGACACTTCCGAAACCCATTTACCTCATCTAAACATTGCTTAGGGTGTGTGTGCACGATGAAAAGTGAAGGAAAATGAGAGAAAACCTTTTTTTTTTTACTATTAAAAATCCAGTTTTTGTGCAAACAAAGGAAAGAAAGAAAATTTTCCTTTATGTTCTCTCCCCTATATTGTTATTGGGAAAGGTGGGTGACTTTTTTTTCCTTCTCCATAAGAGAAAATTTGAGAGAAAAACATGAAAATGATTTTATTACTCTCTATCACATGTACAAACACCATGAAAATTGTTGAAAGGAAAAATGGTTTATCTTTTCATCACCTTTCCTTTTCTTTGATTGTTGAAAATTGTTGAAAGGGAAAATGGTTTATCTTTTCATCACTTTTCTTTTCCTTTGATTGTTGAAAATTGTTGAAAGGGAAAATGGTCTATCTTTTCGTCACTTTTCTTTTCCTTTGATTGTTGAAAATTCTCGAAGGGGAAAATTCATCACTTTTACCTGGATTTAAATTCCATGATTTTCTTTCATTTTTCCTTCAAGGGTAATTATCTAGAAGTGGACACTTCAGGATTTTCTTGCCTCCTTTTTTAATAAAGCGTAACAATGCCTTTTTTTGGGTCTTATGTGCTTTTTTTTTTTGTTACAGTAAAGAAATATATTGAAGTAGAATCAAACTGGATGAATCTTTTTTATTCCTTTCAAATTATTGTGTACTGATTTTAAGATATATATTAATGCCATGACTTGAGTTTGTATGCTTAAATCATGGCATTATGTTCTGACTGCCTAGAGTGGGTGGTTGAGGCCGTTGGACCCATGGAAGACTTGTAACATCACTTCAGGCAATCAAGTTATTTGGTTCTAGTCCTTATCAGAGGCATTGAATTGTTAAATTATTGAAATGATATATCATCACTTGAATTCAAAGTTTGATGTGAGGTTCTTCCATATTGTATCTGAGAAAAATTTGAAAGAGTGCCTAGTTTAAATTCAAATGTTTGAATTCAATACTCCACCAACACAATTTCAGACTCCCGTGTCCCCAGCTGTTCGGTGTCAAATCAACTGTGGCATGCACTAATAAATCATAATAAATCATTTTATTTGAAAAACTTGCCTGTTTGGATAGAGAGAATATTGAGATGGGTTGGATTAGGTGTGGCTGACCCAGAATAGATGTGTGTTTGTATGGAACAGAGGAGTATCAGTATATAATGTTAGAATAGCTAAGAATAAGTTTGTTTTAGTATTCCAGTCTCTCCATAAAATTGGATTATTTTATTTAATTTATTCTACTGATATATGGGGTGAATTGCATGTCAAATTACATGTTATCATCAATAATAAATTAATGGATTCACGTGTTAAATCATTTTTTATTTTTTTATAAATTTTTATTCACATTTAATTTATCTTTTATCAACATTTTATTCTTGGTCAATTAAATAATAAAAACTTTATTATTATATTTTTTTTAAAATAATTAAAAATACAATCAAACTGAAAATGATTTATTCCATGGCCATCTATGGTGGAATTGTTATCATTACTGGAACATCTTATGTTGCTATGGAAATGGGGGTTTATTGAACTAAAATGAGATGGGATTAGTTCAGTGGTGGAACCATAAGTTTTGATTAACATGTGAAGTTTTGTATTAAATTTTTGACGTGTTAGTCCTACTGACCAAAAACGACGGATGTTCTTGCTGAGAAGTCAAAATTTTTTTTATATTATTGATTAGCATTCTTATATTCAACAATCTATAAGAACAAATCACGCATCTAGATTGAAATTGAGAATAAAATAGAGCTGCAAAGCTGGATACACCTTTTTGATATGATTCTCTGGTTTTAAAACTAGCTGGTAATCTATGTCTGTTCAGTCCAATCACTCAACATATCCACGCTTTATTCCACTCATTATTCCGAATAAAAAAATTCTTTGAAGATGAATCCCGTACAACCTAGATGTAGACTTCCAACCAAAACAGAAAAAGATGTGTAGAATTTCTTCCATGGATTCAAATCAACACTGTTTTTGTTTTCCTTTTGGGGACCTCAAAATGTAAAGTTTTTAATTCAACTCAAATACGACCAAACACCACAAAAATAATTTTGGTTGATTCATATGGAGGTTTCTGGTTCACGGACCAAGATTAGATATAGGTAAAAAAGAAATGCTGGTGGGTGGGTGGGTAGCATACAAAGCAAAATACAGGACCATTGTTACATTATTTATACATCTTTGGTTCCATTCTATTATATTTAATTTAATTTTTTTTTTTTGTATTCTGGGAGTCCATGGAAGTGTGTGTTTTGATTCCTAGTTTGCACCTATGAACATGGTGGTCCATGTTGCAAGATATTATCAATGATAATGTAATGTGTACCTAAGTACAAATCAAATCATGTAAAATATTATAGTGCTATTATATGAATCAGACCAGGAGAGCAACTAAATAATGTGTAACTTCGTAGAGATTAGAATTGTTATAGTTGTGATGATCATTGAATAGTACAAACAAATATTGTGCATTAGATAAATCTGAAAGGGTTCAAACTCAGAACTATAAAGAGCAAACTCGTAACTCTAATTAAGAACTAATTCATGTGGGTTAGATCTCAAAACAAAGTTAAATAGAAAATATGTATACAATCAATGCAAAAAAATTCCTTCAAACACGTCTATTTACTTTTATTAGAAGATTAAGATTGTGTCGTCGTTACACACAGTCCTATTTTCAATTACCTGTACAAAGAGATATATATGACTAAAGGAAGTATGTTTAATGAGACTATAATCCTCATTTTTGTGGAAAAAGATGAATGCACATTTAAAAAAAGAATCAACGTTACATGTGGGATTGAAATGAAATTTGTCAAAGGAGTCAATTGGTATATATTGGACTATTCATAAAGTATACAAATTATTCTTTTTATTTTTTCAAACAAAATATACACAAGTATATCTCTATAAATACTTAACTTTTTATAATATGACAATATATATTTCAATGAGCAAATATATATTTTTTATAAAATAATATAGAGGACTATGAGAGATGTTGCACACATGGTTGAACATATTATTTGAAGTGATGTGACACTCAACCTTTTTAAGGATGTGTTTGGACTTTGGATGTGAGGTTAAAACACTAAGATTTTTAAAATCTTATGTTTTAAACCTAGTTTTTCAAAAACTATGTTTTATTAAAATTTTAAACGCAATATTTTTAGTCTATAAATAAAAATTATGTTTTAAAAAGATAAAATATAAAAATATGTTTAAATTTGAATTTAAAAATTTTAAATTTTCAAATATAAAATCCACGTAAACTTTATATCTAAAACAGAGAGCACGTTCAAAACTAGAAAATGGGACTGAGTGAGACATTTTCCTTTTTTAAAAAATTATATTATATATAAAGGTGGGCTTAAAGATTGGATATGGTGTGGGTCCACCACTGGCAGTCCAATCCCGCAAGTCTTTTATGAGAAACGGACGAACTGAACGGACGCGCGGACTCAACCGTCTATGTCTATGGAACATGTAATAATTAATAACGCCATAATGACGTTACCACAACAAACTTACCCATTAGACCAATCTACCCCCGACAATATCTCTTAAACCCCCGAAAAACCAACCACGAAGAAGGGCATAAGAGTCAAAATGCAACCCCGCCGTTCCACTTAAGTGATCCACGTCATCAAAAAAATCTAACGCGACCGGAAAAATCATAAATAAATCGCCAACGCCATTAATGAAACTTATTAACCAAAAAGAAAAAGCAGTTCCGAATTTTCAAAGAGAGAGACCCGTTTTTTTAGGGTTTTTGGAGAGTTTTTTCGGTGGTGGTGGTGGGACCCGTCTCTTTGTGAAGCTACGCGTCTGCATTTCAAAGGAGAGAGAGGGGGGCGTCGCGTTTGCTTTCTCTCTCTGTTCGTCTTCTCTCACACTCTCCCCTCGATTTGGGGTTTCTCTCTCTCTCTCTGTTAGGACGTCCACTGTGTTCTTTGCCCTCATCGACACGCGCTTTGCGGGTGGGGAAGTTTTGATTGGCGTCAATTTGGGAAAGTAAGTGATTTGGGGTTTCGGTGCATTTGATTTGAAGAATAATGGGTGTGTGTTTTGATTATACGCTTTTCGTTGGGCTTTTTAAAAAAAATTTGTTCCTTTTTGTGGGTTGTTTGCTTTTGGATTTCCTTTTGAACTTTTTTTTTTTGGTTGGGTTGGATTTATTTCGCCATTAATGTTTATTTGTTTAGCTTTGAATCGTAATTCATCTGGGTCGTACAAATTCTGGGCCCCGTTATCGGGTGGTTGACATTTTTTTATCAGAACAATATTTTTCGTCAAAACAGATGAACAGTTGTGAACATTTGGTCGTGGAACATGATCTTGAGGTAGTGGGTTAGTTTCTATTTTCGCTTATTAAAAAAAATTGGTTTTTTTTAATACTTTTTAATTCACACAGAGAATATTGAGTCTTGGTGGATAAGGATGTAGGAACACGTTTGGGTCATTAATTGTTTTATATATTATGTTTATGGAAATACAACTTACATTAGAAGATAACAACAGTAGGTTTTAAAACTTTGTCAGAATATGTTGCTTGTGGTTGACCAATTCATGTTGATGAGGAAGCAATAAAAAAGGATCTCTGATTCTGAAGTTTAAATTGTTTTATATTCTGAGGGCAGATATGGGGATAAACATATGCGAATCTCCAGTTTGTCATCCATGAATCAAGATATATAAAGTAGGCATGAAGAACATGGGCTTGGTAACATAACATGCATGCTGTCCCTCTAATGTTTTCTTATGGGTCATAAGCTTTGTTTATGTAAAGTCCAAAATCGATTTTGGGTATCATCAATACTTGTGTGTGGATTGCAATCGATGGTGTTTCTGTTCGATTTGGATCTAAATTAAGTAATTAATTTTTTTTTTTTTTGCGTTGCTGTACTTGTGAATTGTTTTGCATTGATGCTGATATGTTGTTCTTTTGGACAGATGCAGCTTTTGATGTGATTGAACTGTATAGAAGTAGAGGTGTGTGCGCTTTCTTGTGATTTCAAAGAATGGAAGAGAGATTTGTGGCTGAAGAAGAAGATCGTGGAGCTGAGGAAGCTGGATGCCTCAGCTCAAGCAAGGAGATGAGTGTAACTGAAGATGTGTATACTACATCAGAACTTAAAAAATTGATTGAAAAGGTGATTCGGGAGCAAGTTTTGTTATCAAATTCTGACAGGAAGAATGGTGATTTTGAAAGATGCATGGATTTGATGCAAATTGGTCAGCCGGAATCTTTAAACATGGTCTGTCGATCCACCTCACTTGACCTCCCCACGGACCTAAAGCCCTCAAAACTAGATCTCCTTTTGCGAAGCATCAAACCCCGCAGAAGAATGGGAAATTCAATTGATTTAGGGCCTTTTGTCATTGAGGTGGGGACTGGACCTCTTGGAGAATGGTTTTTTGACTTGGTTAAAACGCATAGTGGGAGAAAGACCAGTTTTAGATTTCCGCTGCTTCGCCAAGTAGGTATTCTGGATGGACATGCAGGGTTTGGTAGACAGAGATCAGTTGATATCGAGGAATGGAAATGCTCTGAGCCGGATTGCTCTCTCGGAGTTTGCGGTGATTTGTCACATACTATAAAAGAAGATACAACAACTCTCCAGGACCTACAACCTGAGAGAACGAATTCAGATAAGATGCTTGTGTCTTGTTCAAGTTTGAAGCCTACCTGTTCATATCAGCACACCTCATCATCCAGGGCTCAGTTGCAGTATACATGGGAGAATGGTGTTCTTTCTTTCATGTTCTCTGTTCGTGATTCAGGAAAGGTTTTTGAGGCTCACTTGTTGAAGTCTGGCTCTTTGGATGACATGGCTTTTGATTATATTTACTTGTTCTTTTCAAGAGTAAATGGTGGGAAAGAGCATGGTTATTACTCCAAAGTGTTGGACCTTGTTGGTAAGATGAAGGTGTCAAGTTCTTTGACTTTGGATTCAAGCAACCGGAGACTTAGAAAAACTGAATTTGTTTTGTTCAGCACCAGTGAATGCTGTTCAGGGGACTTGCATTCAACTGCTGCGCTTGTTAAGGGTAAGGGATTCTCTAAGAAGATAGTGGATTTTATTAAAACAAAGCAGTTGTCAAAACGGAGAGAATCCGGAGATATGAAATATCTGGTTGAGAATTCTTCGCAGAAACTCTCTCTGGATCTCCCAAGGAAGATCGATCAGTTGGGTACGTTGGGTCTTCTTGAAAATGTTTCTCTAACCAACCTTGAGACTGCTGCCATTGTTGTGAAAGATCGTGACTATGACAACAGTAAAGATGTTGTAGTTGGTGGGTGGGGATTGAAATTTCTTAAAGAAGTTGCAGCGGAGCGTAGTGATGCCCATTCAAACTCGTCGTTTTCATCTGAAAGTTATCAAGAGAATTCTCTGAAAACCAATTGTGAGTCCTCCAAAAGTATTGATGTTCTAATTCCAGCAGGGATTCATGGTGGCCCAATAACCGGAAAAGGTGGCCCTTCCAGTCTTGTGGAGAGATGGATGTCTGGTGGACACTGTGACTGTGGTGGTTGGGATATTGGGTGCCCTCTCAGGGTGCTCAAGCATAAATCAAGCAATGTGTCTGATGCATCAGAGGATTGCAAATTGTGCGATATATTTGTGGAGGTTGGTTGAGCACTGTACTTAATTTAATTTCCACTGGTTCCTGTATATTTTCATGGTGTTTATCATTTCGGTAGTAATCTATCCACTGTTTCCACTCTATGCATATTATGGTATTTTTTCCCCCCAGAAAACTAAATTTATTTTGTACATCCTCCTGAAGATGTGTGTAAATCTGATGATTGGATTTCTTGCATGCAGGGTGCGAGTAAAGATGAATCAACCCTCAAAATGGTGAATGTAAATGAAGGCCTGTATTTTATTGATTTCAGTTCAAATTTATCAGCTTTGCAGTCTTTCTCAATTGGTGTGGCAATTATCCACACCCGGTATCCCGCTCTCCGTTGAAATCGTACATCTGAGTGTCATACGAGGGTGAGGTGTATATAGTTGTAGTTATATTTATTTATTTGAATTGAATGAACACAAGGAAAAGAAATATGTTAGTCTAAAAAAAAGATCTGTCTCTCTACGTCTTTTTCTTTTCTTGGTAGTTATCTGGGTGAATGGCCTTTATAAATTTTTACAGAGGTTTAGTTTTGTTACCAGCTCATTTGGTATTGTGGAATGAATGAAACAAAACTTGCATAAACATCTTAATTGGTCATCATTGCCTTTTTGATGTTTGGTGTACGATCTGAAGATGATATGTTCATCATGCTCACTTTTCATCTATTCTAAGATGGGTATATATCTTATACATGTTTTGCATCCTAATTACATCCATGGGTGATTATTCCTGCAGTCTATACTCTTATTCAGTATATATTCTATTAGGAAAAATGTAAAATTATATGCATTCAATTCGGTCAATCATATACATCAATTTTTTGTTAGAGCATATACTTTGTTAGATGAGTATATGATACATAAATAATTCAAAAGAATTTTAGATTGCATGTATGACTGAATGCAACATTTTTCAATGCATATATGTTGTTGGATCAGGTTTCTAATTCAGTTTGGCTTAATCAAATACCTTTGTGTCAGATGCACAACAGGTGCATTATTCACTCTCTTGGCCCCAAATTGTGTCAGAGAGGTCATTGCAGCACCAAATAAGCCGGTGCTGAATTAGCTGTGCCAGTGGCCCGGTCCTCCATCAGAGTTTGAAGTGAGATTCATCAACAATAAAATACATTTGAACAATGAATATATATATATAATCATTAAAGAGAAGTGTTGCAACATGATCATAAGTTCCATAGCCAATAAATTGGCAACGTGTAGAATATCAAACCACCTCTTGGTAGGTTAGCAAATTACCTATCTTTATGGGGTGTGATATAGGTCGATTCGTCCATGAGAGCTATATCGGGATATATAATAATCCATGCTGAATAAACAAATTTTTGTTTTGTTGATTTTTCTGTTATTCTTATTGGGAAACGTAAAAATGATTTTTTTGTTGTTTGGTTCATCTTGGATAAAGTGATGATAAGTGCTGAATAAGGGTGGATAAGAGTTTAACTTTTTAAATAACAACTATATCATTGAATAAATATAAGAGATGTGTGTATGATTTGATAGATGTGACAATTTTTGAAATGTATATGTGAGACTGTTAGGTGAGATATTTTTTAAATGATAGATAAAGATATTTTCATCCATTGGTATAAATAGAGTAGATAAACAATTCCAACATTTTCTTAGAATAATTATTAGATTTTATCATAGCTTATCTAGACATAACTATCAGAGTAAAACATATAACAAATAAGAGCTATTTTTCGGTATTCATCTCTATTCTATATTAATTCTCCACCACAAGGGGGGGGGGGGGGGGGTTGGTTAGACTATCAAAATGAATGATATGTTGACATACGATAATCTGGTGAAGATTGTTTGTTTCTTTTATGGGTAACGTGATAACATCATCCCACCTAAAAGGATGAGGTGTGGGATTGAATGGCTAATAAATGTCATTAATAGAGGCATTGAATAACTGAATTTAATGTCATTAATAGAAGTATTGAATGGTGGGATTCATTGACAATATTGATCAAATATTCAACCAATTAATGGTTAATAATTAGGTTGTTAATAATACTTATTTTTAAGAGGCAAAACTTCTGATGAATGAAACAATGATTTTAGGACCGGTTGTGCTTCTTCCTTCTTGTTCTTTACCTATTAAACAATTTGTTATACAAGGCCTTACATTACAATATCTTTGATTTTTATCGCTGTCTTTTTTTGTGGTACTAATGCAAGACTCTTAGGGTGCGTTTGGTTGCGCGATTGCGCTGCGATTGCGATTACAGGAAGCTGCGTTTGCAATCGCGCAACCAAACAGTTTTATAATCGCAGTTTTAAACCCAGCGATTGCAGACAAATAGTGCCCAAAAGCTGCGATTTCAAAAAGCTGAGAAAGTGAGCTTCCTGCAGAATCAGGTTTGCAATCGCAGATTCCTGCAGAATCAGTTTTGCAATCGCGCAACCAAACGCACCCTTAATCATACAATAAAAGCTCACTACTAGTACTTGAATGGATATGAGCTATTATGAACCTAGAACAGACAATGAGTCAAAATTCACTAGAACCCAGACTAAAAAAGACTTTGATAAAAATCAAAGATATTGTGATGCACGGCCTTGTACAACAATACTTGCTTAATAGATAATTGAGAACAAGAAGGAAGAAGGACAACCAGTCCTAAAATAAATGAAAAACCTTAATTTTCATTCATCATGAGCTTTGCCTCTATTAATGACATTGAATTCAGTCATTCAATGACTTTATTAATGACATTTATTAGTCATTCAATCCTACACCTCATCCTCCAAGGCTCAGGAGGGGCACCTGAGGGGCAATGTCTCACACCACTCGGCCAGAGGCTGTAGGATTATTGCCATTGTCTTACCAGCATTGGTCTCCTATGAAGGTGCTTATCTTGAGTCTTCACTGCATCATACTGCAAAAGTATACCAGACCCTTTTGTTCTCTCAGTTCAGAACCCGATCAGTTGAGAGTCATGGCCCTCATGTTTGAGTGACTTGTCCTATTTTATGACTGGTTTTAATACTTTTATTTGACTGACATTTGTTTTGCTGAAGTCAGTTAAATATCAAAGGTTGTCAAATTTGCTATAATATGGTAATTCTTAGATTTATTTATAATACATTTTTATACCTATACGAATATAGCAGGGTTCTACTAATCTGTACCAGGCAGACTTTAGGCCTCTATTTGGGGTGTGGAATAAGTGTGGAATTTCCAAAGCAAAACATGTTTGTTTTTGCAAATGAAACCCGATAATTAGGCCTGGGTAAAAGTAGTATAAATATGACAGTAATTCCAAGGGGAGACAATATCCTTAGTCTTACTTCATACACAAAAAAATAACTGGAGACAAAATAATGACATATATGCAGGTTAAGATAATATTTAAGGATTTTATGGTTTTTAACCCGTATCAAGTACAGCAGATAAAACAAAATTGTTATTACTCATTTGTAAGAGATTAAGATTAAGATAATATTTAAGGATTAATGTCACCCTATTTAGGCAAGTGATGTATGGAGGCTGTATCATCAAATTTTCAGCATAATGACTCCCCAGAGTTCATGACTTATCCAGTGCCCATTTCTAGTTAATAAACAAATTTTGGAAATCAATCACAGAAAATTCAACTTAATATTGTGTCTAACCAAGATTTAGATAATACACAGCACAATCCATGTCCACAAACCAACCAACCAACCGTATTTTTTAAAAAATATCCAAGAACCAAAATTTCAAATACCGGAAGTCTCTCCACACCCTAGACTGGTAAATGAGGTGATGTACTAAATTCTCTCAGACAATGGCATTGGCAGCACTGGCAATCCTCGGCCACAAATCAGCACATTCCTTTCCAATTGGTCCTGTGATGGCAGACCCTGCAACCATTGAATAAGTAATATGATATCAGAATTATAGATATTCTGGAGATTAATCCCAGTATAAATAATGTTGCATTTTTGTCTTTCCAAGAAATTATAGAACATCATGAACAAAGAATAAAGGTGCACATTATAGTTGGTCCCTAGAACTTGTTTGGTTTTGATCCATGGTGAACTTGATTAACCCGAGAGTACACACAATCTAATCTTTATTCCATGCATAATGTGAATCAAAGGTTTCGACTTTCACGCAACAATTAGCCAATGACCAGAATTAAAGCCACAACTAAATATTACGATGCCACAATGTCGAAATAAAATATGAAAATGTATGCCATTTTACACCAGAATTATGAAGGTAGTTTCTTAGATCACTATAATTATCACATACCTTTCATTTCTCCCTTGGGATTAACTATGACACCAGCATTATCTGCAATTAGATGGAATACAAATTTCATCAGATCTCATGTATTCAGGCAATGGAAACACATAACAAACTGATACAACAAATGTAATCATAATCAGCATATACTATTGTAGAAAAAAGAAGAGCATGACTGACCACATTAACCAAAACTCTTACAAATGTCTGATGCAATTGTTGTTAATTTTGGGTGTGTGCATGTGCCACTAGGTTTTAATAATTGGACCAGAATCACTGTAAATTCTGATGTTCATGATAGTAGTACTGCACAGCAAATAATTCACATGACATCCTACATAAGATTGGTGATTGAGTGTGGCCGAGATTCAGAGGGAAAAAAACCCAAAATAATAGAAATTTCAGTTACAGTGAGAAGCAACAAATAAGAGGAAAAACTTAGTCAAAAAATCATTGGCACTATGAATTCTTGGTTGTCATACCACACAGGATTCATAATGATTGGACAATTACAACATGCCAGAGACATTTGATCTATGCCCAGTGCATGAATGGAGATTGATAAAAGTGAATTTATTTTGTAAATTTTGTAGATTTCCAAGACAACAGCCAAGACCTTTATGTATATAAGTAGCATGTTGTATGGTATATAGACATTTGATGTGGAATATGTAGATCACATACACCAGCAGAAGCTTCCATCACAAACCGGAATTAAATTCATGGCCCATTTTTTGACCACTTAATGATACAAAGTGAATATCCCACTACTTAATCTCCATATAGAGATATGAAAAAATTATCTATCCTTCATCATACTAGGCATATGATGGAAAGACTTCACAATTTTTCTTTTGATGGAGATAGATATGATGGATTGAGAATATTATACAGCACCACGAAGTGCACAAATTTTTTTCTTCTAATGGTGTTTTAATGAAGGTGGGGTAACTGTGTATGTAAGAGATAGAGCAAGCAGTAGTATATATGAAGACAAGAGTTGGTTCACATACACATAGAAGGTTAAGAAGACTCAAGAGAGTTAGTTTCAAGAAAACAGAAGGAAAGATGTCTTTGTAGAGGTGGTAGTGTGAAATGTTAAAAAATAGTGATTATCCAATGAGGAAAATGACAAAAAAACACCCAATGAAACCAAGAATACCAAGGGAGGCTGCATTCATCCAATAGACATTATGTACCAGGAGACAGGTAACAGGATGCAACATTATGAACATCATGCTGTTTGATGCTGGAAAACTTTGTCTCGTTATATGCCTCTCACTTTAAGAGATGCCATCAATTCAGGTGACCCAAGAAGTAAAGAGGCAACTTATTTAGTAGACAAAAACATTGAACCAAGGCATGTCAGTGGGTTGGGTCTAGACTTGGACCCGACCCGGTGAAAGGCGTAAAATACCGCACCCAAAAGATCTAAAACCTAATATGAAAGATCTGAGACCTGATATGAACCCAACCCGAAGGACCTGATCATTGACACGTGTCAAGTCTGAGTTCACCCCGACCCAGTCCCGTGGACCCGATACCCGACAAATTATTAATTATTACCTAACCTAACTCCTAACTAGGCCTATCTCACTACCTAGCCCAACTAAGCCTACCCAACAAATACTATCCAACTACCCAGCACAATATTAAACCCAGCAAAGATAATTCTTGTCATATCAATGTCAAGTTCATCACTTATTTCAATGTCAATGTCTTTCTTTAATAATGCAATGTCAATGTTGATGTTAAACCAGATGAAACGGTTTGAAATCGTTTGTTAGGGTTCCACGGGTCACCTTCGACAACCAGCAGGACTCGGTCACCGACCAGCTCAATGTATGATCTTCTCTAATCCTATACCCAAATTTTTACTCAAATTTAAATTTGAGAAAAAGTTATTCAGAAACCTCTCCAACCACTTATCCATACCAAATCAAATTTTTACTCAAATATTTACCCAAATCAAGGAAGACTCAAATCTTTACTTAAATTTCCAACTGCTTTTTTCCCTTTATCCCCACATTTTCTTCCAACATTGTTTTTTTTCCCCTTCAACTCTACCTTCAACTTCCAATGAATTAGATTAAATCCCCCCTTCCCCCACACCCCCAAAATTTCTAGCATCTCTTGAAACCGAAAGAAAAAAAAGCCTCTATAAAACCATGTGGTTTTCTTTCTTTAGCCTTCATCTTTGTTTTTGTTTTTTACTTCTTATTTTTATCTTTTTTTTTAAATGGATGATTATGATATTTACCTTTGAATATCTTGAGAGAATTGAAGAAAAATTAAGTTGCTAAGATATTTGGAGAGAGGACTTTGAAAATGTTTATAGGAAACAATTGGGAGAAGATGAGAATTTTTTAAAAGATTTGAATAAAATATAAATTGATGATTGGAGACACACTACATCAAATCACACTTTTACTCAAATTTTAAGAAAACTTTGGGTATAGATTTAAGTAAGGGCTGGAGATGGCCTAAGTGAACAGAACAACCCCCTCCTCTTCATGGCGGCTATCGCCGCCGTCACAACAAACGGCACCAATACGCCAAGGGATGCACAACATAACCGGATCGGACCCACAGGCCTAACCGTTACCGATGCTACATCCCACATCTAGAATAAACAATACAATTGTACAAGCTTATAGTTATCCATGCCCAGCTAATGACATAAATGCAACCTATATAGGGCACCTCAACCTACATCAAGTACCTATATCTGAGAGTAAACACTCACAATTGTAAGGTTAAATATCAATCATTCTGGGGGTTCATTGAATGGAACCCTTTATACATAAGCCAAAACATTGTTCTTTATGGTGTTACATAATTATGAGTGGGCCTGATTATTAATGATCATATCTTACCCTACTCACTAGAAAATGGATCCAACTATGTACTACATGGATAAGGTGCATGTCATACATAATGCAGAAACATGAATATGATACAAATCCATCCCAAAACTGATCTATTTAGCTGAAAACATTTTCATTCAATTTTTAATATACTAATTGTGAATTCTAGTAAAGATATAATAAGCTTAACTAATTCTTTATATGCATGGTCATGCATATGTATCCTGAACCTGATTTACAACCAAGCCTATTATGTGAAATGAGATAAAACTTGCCCCCGTCACACCCACCTGTTCAACATGAATCAACGGAGGACTGAAATTTTGGAGTTTAATCCACTAAACAAATGAAAATAAGTGAATATTACCTTCAAAATACATGTAAACACCATCCTTTCGGCGAAAAGGCTTGCGCTGGCGGACAATGACAGCAGGCATCACCTTTTTCCGGAGGTCAGGCTTTCCTTTCTTCACAGTAGCCATAACCATGTCACCAACACATGCCGACGGCAGCCGGTTCAACCTCCCTTTGATCCCTTTCACCGAAATGATGTAGAGGTTCTTTGCCCCTGTGTTGTCAGCGCAGTTCACCGTCGCTGCCACTGGGAGACCCAGTGACATACGGAACTTGTTCCCAGCGGACCCACCGCGTCCTACACACATGCAACACAAACACATGAAGAAAACCAGATACTGTTTGGCAGATATACAAATTATTTTCTACTGCTTCCATTGAGCTGATACATGAAAACCACTTATTAACACTTGCTTAACTTATAAACAGCTCTTTTATTATGTTTGGAGATTCAAGATTAAAGATAGAGGGTTATGACTGTCCATATATAAGTCTATCTCCAAAAACCAGATTAAAGTAACATAAACCCAAGAACTACAGCAGTATAACTTAAATATTTTCTCGGTGCACCTAATGGAAAATAAAAATATTCTTCACCCTTTTACCCACAACAGCATAGCTACCCACCTCTGCAAAAAACTTCATTGATTCTCCTCAATCTCTAGACCCCCTGGAGAGGTCATCAACATCCATCAACCGAGAAATTTCCTCAACCAATACCGAAGAAAAACGTGGGAGATAAGTCTTTCTACATGAATCGCTTACATTTTATATTTTTTAGGCTCCAATTCTTTTTTTTTTGAAGGAAAACGGTAGGCCAACGCCCTCATTATATTAATAAATGAGAAAGCCCAAATAGGAAAAACATAAGGTAAAGCACAATAACACAAGAGAAAGGATCCGTCCCCAAAGCGGAGACTGACCCATAGTAGGCCAAATGGGAAACTACTCCTGAATAAAAAAAACCTTCCCCCCCTTGTAGCCACCGCACGAGCACCCCTACAAAATTTGCCTCAATCTTGGATGCACCATACCGCCATCTCCCAAATATTCTCCGCATACGCCGTACTATTTTAGGCTCCAATTACGTGTTCCCATATTTTTATTTGCTATATTATACCATATGCAATCCATCCCACCGATTATCTTCACTTGATTATGCCATATACATGTAATCTCCCCTTCCATATCATCCGAGTAGTGCCTTTTACAACTCAAAGACTTCATGTATTATATATCATGTTAATATTCATACTTTATCAATGTGAATTTTTTTTTTTTGAGGATAATATAGGAGAATCTTATTTCAAGATTATCAATGTGAATTTTGTTCTTCAATTATACTTTTGGGCATCTTCTTTTACAGAGTATAACCATAACGCAAAAAACTTACGCTCCCATGCATAAACATGTTAAATACTAGTAAAAACAAAAGAATATGTTACAAAGTCCTTTTCCACCCCATTTCCAGCCCCACCCCCTACAATTTGGATTTTTTAAAGTATATATATACCTCATCTTATAAGATATAATATATATTTATAAAAGATAAAGTATATACTCCAATGAATTATATAATGTCATTTGTAGAAATTGTAAAAAAATTCTAACACAGTATATACCTCCTTAGTCCTTAATGTGAGTATAAGCGGCTAACGATGTATATGGGAGTATGGGACTTGAAATGAGGCTGTGTAACATCGCTCAAAACAAAATGAAAACACTCCCACGTGCACATATATGGCATGTCTTCAAAATCATAACACAATACTAGAAGGAAATTAAAACCCATTATACCCAAATATGTACCCAAACTCAGGGGCGGCGCCACCTTTCAAGGGATGGGGTCAATTGACCCCATCAAATATTTTTTTAAAATAAAATAAAACAGCATATTAAAAAAAAAATAGCAAAACAACACTGTTAGTATTAATGACACCATATCAAATTAGGTGGGATCCATTAAAAACCATAACATTTTAGTTCAGTTCAAAGTTTCATCCATTAAAATCCTTACACTCACATAGTGGGACTCTAAAATAATAAAACAAAACCCTAAAACACTAAAAAAATCATGGGATAGCAGGGATAGGGACCCCCTAGCGGACTCACCGATACTGATGGACGGAGCATCGATAGTCGCTCATCATGTTGTTGATCTCCTCTTTCTACTCTATTTCAAGTACCTAATCATGAATTTAGTTTTGATATTTTTTCTTCACCATTTTTGTATGTTAATCTGAATCTCTCTCATCACTGCATAATCGTGTATGAATAATGAACAAAATCCTTCAATATTACACCCATTTTTCATTCACGTATCAAAATCTCATTCACCCGTCTGTGTTTTCAAATATAATTTAATATATGCTTGGGGGAGGGGGTATTTGAGAGTGTTCTAAGAAGGTGGGGTGGGTCTTCAATTGATTAGTTGTTTAATTTTTTTATATATTTATATTTATAAAAAAATTATTTAGTTTTTTCTCCTATCAAAGAAAATTATGGTGCTAAGTAAAGTTATGTTGATGTGAACAATCTTCTTCCAATCTAGGGTTAAGAATTTTTTTTAATATATGATAAGAGTAAATTTTTTTTTAATATTTGATAAGAGTAGATTTTAAAAAAAATTTGAGAAATTTTTTTTAATGACCCCATCTATGAAAATTTCTGAAGCCGCCACTGCCCAAACTTAAATTTGAGTAAAAGTAATCCAAAAATCACTTCAATCATTTACTCATACCCATGCCAAATAAAGTTTTTACTCAACCATTTATCCAAATAAAGGGAGACTCAAACTTTTACCCAAATTTCTAAATACTATTTTTCTTCTTCAACTCCACATTTTTTAAAAGATTTGAGCAAAACATAAATTGATGGTTAGAGACACACCATATCAAATGAACTTTTTACTTAGATTTTTAGTAAAATCTAAATATAAATTTGAGTAAGAGCCGGAGACAGCCTAACCTATCATAAAAAGTGAACCAATTAATCAAGATATTCGATACTAATCAAACCCATCATAAAAACATAATAATATTCAAAACCACCAATCTCCCTAGATGATCTTTGGTACCTGGACTAACACATGCTACCTTTTGATTGAAGAACAACAAAACAAACTAAACTTTCAGGAAATCATAGATCTTCACGTGGAAAGCTCGAAAAGTGAGGATCCAACACCGGATCACGCTCACCCAACACGACTGAAGCTGAGAACCCTAAAACTAAGCTTTAAAAGAACCAAAACAAAGAATTGCTTCTATATCAAAAATACAAAAAGAAGACACAAATCTTTGTTTCAGAACCCTAAATTGATCAATCCGCATAAGATCATAGAACAATCAACACATCAAAATTTCTCCAAAGATCAATCGGAAACCCTACCTCGCTTCGACATCTTCGGCGCCTCCGAAACGAAAGAGAGAGAGAGAGACGCGCCCTTGTAGGCTTAAGAAATTAGGGTTTAAAGAGAATTACCATAATACCCTCAGAGAATTTACATCTATGCCCTTATCAATCCTGCACCGTCGATATTTAGGCGGGAAAAAAAAAGTTCTTTATTACTTGTAATACTGTTCTCTGATGTGAAAAATCAGTCCTTGGAAAAATGGGGTGGTCTCATCCAGATATATCTCTTGATGATCTGTTGAAGTTGATAAGAGGATTTGTGGACATACTGATCCTCGCTTGCGGGTACCAATCGTCCGGCGAATGCGCTGTTTGGGACGCCGAGAACGTCAAGAGGGCTGTCGAATGGGGTCTCTTCTTCGAAGAGGTATGTTTTGGTTTTGGGTTCTTTGTTGTTGGATTCATTTATGATTCATTGGTGCCTTGAATTTGGTTGTGTATTTTTTGTGGTGTGGTTTGAGTTTTTTTTTTGTTTCTGAAGTATATCCAAAATAAATTGGGATAATTTTTTTTTTTTTTTTGTATTGGAAAACTATGGATTTGATGTTTTAACAAGGAATAGCTTACATTGTCGCATGGATAAGAATTTGGACAATGTTAGGAACAACATTCCTGCAGTCCTCCTATAGCACCAAACATGTCAATTGCTCAAATATTCCTGCAGCCCAACCCAATATTTCCTGTGCCTCCACCTTTTGAAAAGTTTTTTTTTTACCCCTGCAGCTAACATCCAATCTTTTATGTACCCCTACATAATTTTTTTTCTACCCTCATCCCATTAATTCCCCCAGCCGCACAAAATATTTCCCCTCTGTAAGTGCATTATGTTTTCTGTAACTTGAAACACAAAATGTAATTTCTATAAATTTATTTATCTGTAAATGCATTATTATGTTAGGTAAAAATCACTTGCAAAACACTGAAAACATTTAATGCATAACATTAATATATATGTAATTCTTATTTGTTATGAAGTAAACATTTATTGATGTTTGATTTATTTGGGTATTTGACTAAGTTGCATCAATTTAGTTTAAATTGCGCTTTCTTCCTAATGATGTACGCTTGCTACTCGAGGGTGCCAATAGATTCGATTTCAGCAAAATGACATGAAGATGATCCGAAGAAATACAACATCTCAGTATTATTGAAAAGAACGTCGGAATGCAAACATTCGATGAATTCTGCTTTGAGTACTTATTGAAAAATATTTTCAGTGTTATACGTATGTTTCTCTAGTATTTTGAAAGTTATAATTTTTACATGCATATAAATAATGCACTTACATATAATATTTACAGAAATTACATTTTGTGTTATATAAGTTACATAAAACATACATGCACTATAGGAAAAAAAACTGGATTTTGTGGTGATAGGGGAATTAAAAGGAGGATGGTAGAAAAAAAATTGTGTTTGCTGGAGGGGTAAAAAAAAACTTTGCAAAAGGTGGGGGCACAGGAAATATTGGGGTTGGGCTGCAGGGGTAGGGCAATTGACCTTTTTTTTCAATAAATAAATCTAATGATATAAATTTTGTAAAAATGTACACACTCGAATTTGAATGCAACATTTTTATTTTTCTAAGCCAGTACACACTGCCTGGCTTGTAATTCTAGTAGGAAAAAGTGATCAAAAGGGACAGTGATACTGGGTGTAAGCCCTAAGAATTTTGTGAGATTCACGAATTGGAAGTTGATCGATAAATATCAATGATATAATGGTGTAGGTGTTTTATATCATATATGTCAATGCCATAGGTGATTAATTGTGTTATCACCAATCATAGGTAACTTTGCCACATTTCTATAGTACGGGTAACATTCATGATATCACAATTCCTTGGATGTTGAAGGAATGATAAGACCTGATATTTGTGTTAATGATGCATCAAATTATTTTCTGTCTTTAATCTAGCAGGTGTTTAGGAGGCTTCACGACTTAGATATGTATGAGGAATCAGTGAAAGAACTCGACGAAGCGCTACTCGAGCTGACCTCCAGTCCTCATTTTCGACAGGTTTTTTTTAGTCATCCTTGTTGCTTCTTTAAACTTGACGCTTCAATTGCACATCATACTAATATATATTTTTTTACCAAAATAAGTCATGTTATACTTGTCAAATTGTTTATCATTCTGAAACTTTCAGGGGATAAAACATATATCTTCATCAACTCTGACCAGAGCCAGGAGTTTCATTCTTGAACATTTTATCCAGACCCTCCCATTAAATGATGGGCATCTCAAAGCAATCCTGACAACAATCATTGAGATGGATATTGATGACCTCGCTAGAAAAGAGCACGATGTCAGTTCGTATTCTGATAAGCTGATGGTGCAGATAACATCACTAAATCTGATGCCTTCTGAGAGAGGGCTTGTCAAGGGTTCAACATCTTCAACATGGAGAGCAGGTTGTTTTTCTGGGGATCAAGCTGAACCTGTTCCATGTAGTTATCCTGGACTAAGAGATCCCCACAGAAATTCAAAAAGGGATAACAAGGAAGATAATGGTGAAAATCACTCAAAATCCATCATAATAGAGCTTCTGAAGAGGCAGACTGGAGTCGAGTGCATATCTTTGTTAGGTATGGGTTTAGATATTCTCTCGAAGATCGCTACAAGGAACAACTTACTTGGGTCAGAAACATTGTCATCAGAAGAATCTTCATCCACTCATATTGATGTTATGTGAGTTGGCAATTTATCAGCAGATCAAAGAATATGATTTGGCAGTTTACTCAATATGCCATATATTAGGAGAGAAAATCATTCTAACAAATTTGTTTCTCTGAATTTAATGGTCTGTAGAAATTTATAGGTTCAATTTTATCTTGTGGACCTATGTTATTTGAGATTATTGGCTTTATGGCTTGCTTTGCCTGATTGATTTGAGTCTGATTGCTTAACTGTGGAATCTGCATTCCACCACAAGAGGTTATATCCTCCATTCTTAGAGATTGGTCATGTCTTGGTGAAGACACTCCTTCATCTATAACGGGTGGTCATTGGTTTGGGAGGTGAATATAAGTGCTTTAAGGATGGTATGAGGATCCCCATCCTCATTTATGCCTTTCTTACATCTTTATCTTTTGTTTCTTTCTTTTATCCTTGTATGGAGGATCCCTCCTCTGCCTTTGTTTCGGGAAGATTGCTCCTATATTTTCTTTTATAAAAAAACACTTTGTATCTTATTTTTTCAGATGCTTACTTGTATTTTCCAGCAGGTACCAGGAAAAGTTATCAAGATTGGTTCTTTTGAGAAGGCGGAGATCCAAGAGCCTCTCATATTTTTTAGGCCAGAGGACTATTAGAATGGTCTCAGGTGCTGACTTAATTTTTAATGCCCCTAAAGTGCAATGGATTCAGGTGTTGGAGACACTGAAAGTTTCTGGTGAAGTCATTCATGATAACAGTACTCACAGCAGTTTTCTTGAGATAGTAGTAAGTTTGAATATTTTGATGTTATTCTCTCCTTTTATCTGGTTCCAAGGAATGCATATTTTTTGAGATATGAAATGAGATTTGGTTTATGTAGCTGTGAAATCAACTATTAACAAAATTCATCTAATAAACTTGCTGATACGAGATTTTTTATTTTTATGTGAGCCTGTGAGGGATATGAATGTGGTATCAGTACAGTATTAATTTGAGAAAGCAGTCCTGACCTATAGATGAATATTATATGCTAATTTTTTACAAGCTTACATAACAAAAGTCTGTGAATTTTGTTAGAAGACTTGCAGGGTGAAAAGGGAGATGTTTAAGATTTCGAAGGGGTATGTGAGATGTCCACAGCCATGGCATTCTCTAGAATGGTCCGTTGCCAAATTGGTATGAGTCAGATATAGGCTTGATTATCCTCACCTCTTCCGAAGCTCGCATGATCAACATGGTTTTTTTTCCCTCTAAAATTTGGACAAAAAAATTCTACGAATTTGGTAAAGAGAACTAAATTTTGTTAGTTTGGTGGATTCCCTATGTTATTTAGGCCTTGAATTCCTATCACAGATTTGCATCCCTATTTGAACATTCATTCCATTTGATAACATTTTATCCAACAGTGTTAAAGTATGCATACACTGATTTCTATAACAGACTGTTGGAAGATCTAATTGTTTATTTTTTCAATCAGTGTCACAGTTTTTTCCTACCATGATTTACCTTTTTTTGCAATAGATTGTGTATGAACATGTATATTATTTTTTATCCATTCAGTTAATTATATTTGAAAAAGGCAACCTTGAGGTTCTTAATGGTTCCATGTACCGTATGAAACAGGAACTCCTACTAGTAGGCTTTGCTGCAAGCCGATGGAATCATCTAATTGAGCATTTTGTCTCATTTTCTTGTGATCTTCTTCCAATCTCTAAGCAATACTATGATCTGTACAACTTGCTTCAAGCAAGACCTCAATTTCAACATAAAGGAACAAGCTTGAACTATAAGGTAACTTTATGATTTAAATTTTAGTGAGAGTGCATTTTCTCCTCTCAATTATTATAATGATGGTAGTTTTCTTTTACAACTAATTGCCTAAGCACATTAGAAACATAGTTACTTCTTTATCACTTAGCTATTGCATTGACAAACCAGGGAGTTTCTTCATGTTTGGTGTATTTGAACAAAATTCTTGTTGTTTCAAGGCTTACTGGTCTGTTGAGGAATTTTCAGCTATCCCTTGCAGGCTGAATTCCTGGATTTGTAAAGCATACATTATTTGTGTGTTATATTAGAGGTAGGAGATATAGAGTATTGTATGTTTAACCAGAAGGACAATTTTCTAAGGTCCTGCACATCACTTCCTAGTGATTTTCTTGTGTAAAACCAGTTTTTTGTCTCATTTTAATTCTTGTTGTTGAACAGGAAAAGGACATTCTTGAATATTTACTGGATTTGACCGCCACTCAACCTTACATATTGTGGAAACTGCCCCCAGTCCTTGCAGCTGTATCAATTCCTTCATGGTAAAGTATTCTCCTCATGTTGCAATCATCATCTGATTATCATCGATTTCTTCTAATCATACCAAGAACCATGGGATGTCCTATTAAATATGGCTTTGTTTTTTAATGCTCTCAGTAATTCCATGATGCATGATTTATTGTGTAAATGTGTACCACTACGAGTAACTTAACATATTCACTTTGGAGAAGCAAACAGGCTAGAAAGTGCCAAAATAGCCAATTACTAACCCCCCGTTTGGGGTGAAGAATAAAGGGGGAATAGGGGAGAATACAGTAGAATAAGCCCCAAACAGTTGTTTGTTTGACAAGAATAAGGATAACTATTCTAAGTGTCTGGAAGCTAGGGCTTATAAGCCTGATAAAAATACATTTTAAAATATTTATCTCACCTAACACTCTCTGAAAATTGGAATTGTTTATCATTATCATATCACACTCATATCTCTTATACTTATTCCCAAACACAAATAATTTATGCCAGATAAAAATACCCTTCTCTGTCATTTTAAAATATTTATCATTTAAAAAGTCACCTAACTCTCTGCACACATTTCAAAAACTGTCACATCTATCATATCACACTCATATCTCTTATACTTATTCCCAAACACAAATAATTTATGAGGGGTATAATTGTCATTTAAAAAGTCATAAACTCTTATCCATCTCTTATCTACCACTTATCCATATTTTATTCAAGAACCAAACAACAAAAATCAATTTTACGCATGAGATATAGTATAATTATCAATCAAACAAAAATTTACTTATTCAGATGGATTGTTATCTATCCCAGTATAATTATCAAGGGCCTTTGGTTTATAATGGAGTGGAGGAACCACAAACGGGCCCTTTGGTTTATAATGGAGTGGAGGAACAAGTTGCATTAGAGGTTTCCAACTAACATGTGACCAGATCCGCATAGATATACTGACTGGCCTTCCCATTCAAATAATTCTTGTTTTTTTTATTTGGGAACTTACCTGGTAGTGGGTCAGTGTCAATGGTTTTGTAACTTTTGTTTCTTTGTGTTATCAAATATTCCATGATGCATAAAGAACCCTGTTATATATCTTTAGGAGCCATATATTAAGCATTTATTTCCTTATTAAAACAGCCAAAGGAATTCACAATGTGCTTGCTTACTTTTAATAATTGTAGGGATGGGTGATTACTGTTTAAAGCCTGATCGTGCTGTTAATGGAAAACATACATTGCTAGCCTTTGAGCTTATTTACTATATTTATTAATAATGGAGTTCGAAAGGTTATGTTTGCATTACTCTTTTAATAATCAAATTAGCATAATTTGATCTCTCTTTTATTTGCTGGATATGATTTGATTTGTCTTGCTAGCTCACATGTGCACACGTAGGAGTGAACACACCCATCTGTTTTTGTAGGATCAATGTGTTGTTTAACTTCACACTGAAATTTTCTTTACTTTGTTTACCCTCACATTTTGATTTGAAATCAGATTTACTGACCGAAGATTGTAACTATTCTCTTGACAGGTCACCCCTCTTCAGAACATACTTGATTGAAATAGACAAGCAAATAAAAGGAGATTCCTTCTATGATCAGGTGGTCACGGTCACTTAAAAGATTCCCAATAAAATATATATTCTGACATGCAAGATCTGGAAACATATTTTTGGCATCTAACATGTTTTCCATGCAGATTTTGCACTTGCAGTCAACATGGGGTGGATTACCAAGAGTGTAAGCTGATTTAAAGTTAGCTTAGTTATTATCTCATAAAAGATTTGCTTGTTGCATAAATGTATCCATGACTTGCAGTATTTCCTGTTTGAAGTGGTTATCCAAGATTTAATTTTTCTCAAAATTGTAAATCCAAGAATTTTAAAAAAATAACATAGGCCTCTGGAAATAACAATTTCTTTTTGTCAAAGATAAATTGAGTTGTACATGTGTCGTTGGCCCCATTTACTAATTTAATTTTATTTCTTGATTTTTAGTTTGTGTAGTATGTCCTAGGGAAGTCATGATAGTAGCATGTATATCAAGCCCTTGCAGATGAATGGATCTTTAATATCTTGCTCCTTTGTAAAAATGAGATCCTACAGTTAATTACTTTGCCCCCCCCCTGGATCAATTGTCAAACAGATTTTGCTTTTGCAAATTTAGTTTTTAGACAATCAGTTTCAAACAGGTATTCTTAAACTTCAGCTTTTGATTTCATATTTTGGTTTCTATGTCACAAAAGTCAATAAAACAGCTTTTATGAAAATTTTGATTGAGAATAACTTTTTCGAAATCAAGTATTTTAATCAATTTAGAATTTTTATGAAAATTGGTTCCAAACGGGGCCTATAGTAAAACGATTCTTCCGACAAATCCTTGATCAAACACAACAAATTACGGCCTCACTCCCTCCGTGGTTTATTGGATCAGTTTTTATTATATATGTTTGTCGTTTCACATGTCCAGTAAAATAGCCTGACTTAAATTACTTGTACATTTTAAATGGCTAGATGGGAGAAGCTACAACTGATTGATGCAGGGTTTGATGTGTTTTCATACTAATGCATAGATTAATGTATTTTCAGGTGAAGTTGCGGAGAGGATTTGGTGCCTCTACATATTCCATATCAAAGGTTCGCATCTAATGGTTGATAACTTTGTTGATTCAGAAATCCAGAGCTACCATACAACGTCCCCTATGCATGACAATGTTGGCTCTGGAAAACATTGCTAAACTCTATTAAAAAATAAATACAAAGTGTACTAAATCAGTGTTCCTTACTATTGATTGCATATTCAATTGTCTAATCCACCATATGAAAGTTGAAGGGTTGGCTTGTACAATGTAAACAAGGAGGATGAAAATTCAGTTTTCACTCCCCATTCACCAAAATCTTTGTAAAAAACAAGGTTGATTTAATTATCTGGCTCTGTGAATGTGTGCAAAAGTTTGTTCTGTGCTGCTGCTGAGTTGTTGCATCTGTTTTTGTTGGCTTGTTGTGCAGAACTGGTACCCAATTCAACTCATTCACCTCTGGCAATTGTTCACATTTACTATTGCCAAAGAAAATCAGGACAGGGAGCTACACCTAACTCTCTCTGCACAAACAAAAGTGTTCCTAATGGGGGCCCCTCTCTAGGAAAAAAAGTGAGAGGTGTACAAATATATCATCTTAAAGTGCTGAATTGGTGATGAAATTTGATCAGACCACGTAAATGGGCAGTCATCTACTTAGTCTTGTATACCTAACTCAATAGATGAAATACCTAAATACTAGAGTATATTCTTTACTAGGAAAAAAGCAAAAAAGATGTGTATTCAATTATTCGATTATGTACCTCATTATTTTGTGATTGCATAAACTTTATTAGACAAACATATACTACAAAAAAAGATTTAAAACATGTAGTGATTGTAAACGTAAAGACTAATTCATGTCATTTTATCACTTTTGAGAGAATCGGTTATCCTTTTATTATCAATTCATGTCAGCTTAAGTCACTAAGTTAGTTATAGTTGTGGTTGTTAGATCTTTTTATTTTCACCATCTGATCTAAGAATCATGATATAAAAGTTAACAAGGCATTTTGTTACAAGATGATAGGAGGAATTAGTTCGTGACTCATCAAAACTTAAGATCCTTTTGCCCTTCACTAGAAGCCAAACCAAACCAAACCCATCCTCCCATGCCTCTTTCAAAGCTTTACAGGTCTAGATGAACCAAGATCTCTTCAAATCTCATTGTGGGGATCCAGACAAGATTGGCTTGGGGTGGCCCCCCACAAAAAGAAATGCTGTGACATTTTTTTTACTGGTCTCTTTTATTGTGGTTGTGTGAGTAAATCATCAGAGCATTATTGAGGTGGTCTCACATATGATAGAGACGGGTGAATGCCAATCTTATTATGGCATCAGTTGAGAATGCATTGTTATAAGCAACCCTGAAGAAAGTAAGAGAGCCAAAGATTTTGAGAGTGATGACTACCAGTTTGGGAAGTAAGAAGAGGATACATGCCATGAGTTTGGTGAGAATGGCATCAAGCGAGAGAGTGGTGGCTCTCGCGAATGTTCGGAGAAAAGTAGGACTGGATTGGTGTGGGGCATCTGTGTTTCTGAAGCAGATTGCATGGAAGCTAAAGTCTCAATGGAGGAATGCAATGGGATCACAGAAGGACAGGTTGCGGTTCGGCTATGATCCACAAAGCTACTCTCAGAACTTTGATGATTGTTCTACCTGTGATCATCCATATCAGTACTAGATTCTTCATAAACTCTCTTTTCATTGTTTCTCAAAAGATTAGTTTTGCTGTGTGTGTGTGTGCATGGATTGTTATATCCAATGTACATACGCAATATTGATTAAAACCAACTTAATGGATGATTGCAATATCTTATAGAGATCCAACTTTATGACATTCCTTTTGGGTGTTCGCTTGCTTTCTTTTGGTCTGTATTGTGTGGGCATTTAAATGGTGGTATCTTGAGAGGGACTTTCGAGAGATGTTGATGCCAAAAGAAAGCCATAGAATATCTTTTGCTGTTCACTGTCTTTTTATTTCCTTGCAAAGAGGAGTACTGGTTCTATGCATCAACAGTATTTTTGGGTAGACAAAGAGGCATGTTGACCTTCATATGTTTCACCAGGTTGAATCAATCAAATGCAAGCTTTTCAATTTTCATTTGTATGGGATCATCACAGATGGGTCTGTCACTCAAGTAGACTACCCTTACCAGCAGTTCACAACAAGATTGATCCTCATGCGATAAAAAGAAAAACAGAAAAACCTATTTTGATGTTTAAAACAATTGAATGTGGTCTGCCACACACACACTTTAGAATTTTGTATGGTTATAACTTACAAGCATCTAAAGTAACTAATTTTTTTTTAAGTATAAGATGTACTTATAAGTTGCATGATTGTTGGTATAACTAGCATTTCGTTATTTTTGTGAGGAATGATTTATCATGTTCCATCAATGTTCTCATCTGTATGGTATTGGAAGGAGTATTACTGAAGAGGTCAGGGTCCCAATTACAATGGGTTGCAAAAGCCAAAAATTCATTGCCAGCCAAGCCAAAAAAAAAACAATTCATTGCCAGGATATTAGGCATGACTGTCTTCCCATCTTCAGACCTTATCACCACCTCAGTTTCAATAAATACTCCTCTTTGTTGTGTCCCCTGGCAAATGCATGAACCTGGAGGCATTAATTCATAATGGTATCACCATGAACTTTTTCATAATGTGTCATGATTATTTCAAATTTTCAACCAGACCAATATCTTGTTTAATTATTCATGGGGATGGAGGAGAAATTGGTTGTGTTGTAACTAGAAGAAAGAAAACACAAGCTGCCTATGAGGGGTTGGCGGACTGGATTCGAGTGTTACTCCTGCTAGCGGAACAAGATTTAATCAGAAAAAAATACTCAACTAACAAAAAGAAAAAAAGACTACCCACAAAAAATAAAAATTCATCTATATTAAAAAAACAAATGATTGAGAAACAAATGATTGAGAAAACACATTGTGAGGACAATAAATATTGGATAATTTCATTCAATTAGTAGCCTAAAAGACTATAAAATTATTAATCCTATGGTTGTTTTTTTTGGTGTTTGGATTAAGTTTAATGTTTTGGATTATCAATTATGATGTCAGTTTGTGCTTTCTGAGTTCTTATAAAATTTTTTTTTTTGTCATAAAAGCCTAAGTATTCCCTACATGTGCACCAAAATGTGCACTGATGGTCATTTTTTATGTGTCATTCAGTTTGGATCGTCCAAGTCCATTTTCCAAATGAAAAGGCTGAGGTTTAAATAAAACCCCACTTCATGAGGTATATAACCAAACCAAAAAAAATCATTGCATGTTCTCGTTTCAAATGTGGTGAAAATAACAAATTTGTCTATGACATTAAAAATGTAAAATATTTAGGAAAGAACACTTTTTTTCTCACCGGTTCAGTTTTTTTTTTTTTTTAGAATGATTCTCCGATTAGAGTACTCTGAGCTATAACCTGTTCAGAAGTCGTTTAGTCGATTTCGGCACGGGATCGAACTTCACATGTTCAGGCTCGTTGGACTCGTGAAAAGCTCGGTCGAAACTTGGTTCGGCCCGTTTGTTAAACAAGTCAAGCCGAAGCTTGAATCAATGCTCAGCTCGAGCTCGTTTAGCTAAAAAAACCTTGTTTAGTATTTGAGAAGTTACATTCCACAAATCACAACACCTTATACATGTGAAAGTAATAAAGCTTGGGCTTAGGCTCGGCTCGTCCCCTTTTTTCTGTTAAGTAAGCGAGCTCATTTACAAACCGAGCTTTAAAAATTGTTAAGCTCAGCTAATCGAACGAGCCTGAACGAGCTTTAACCGAACCGAGCTCGAGCTGTTCGGCTCATTTACCAACCTAGCTCCGATTTGATTCTAAAAAAATTGACCTCTTTCAAGAAGTGAGAGGTGTTTGCAGACTTAACCAAAGCTCGACTTAACTTAATATCTGATGCACATGATTCGGTGAGTATATGATCTCTTACAAAAATAATTTTATGATAAAAATACACACAAAAAGACTAGTGTGTGCAACCTATCTTTTTTAGAACTTCTATAGTACTAATTGTTATTCATGGTTGAATTTGCTTTTATTTCAGGCACTGACAACACTTCACCCGCTCATGAATCCATTGAATTCATTCAAACAAGCTTTCTCCATCCACACCACTCCAATACAAAATTCAAACTTGGATAACTTTCAAGACATGCACATAGATGCACACATTTTAAAGTTTTGTTTACCAAATTATTTATCAAATAACTATTTTTTTGTTTCAATGAAAAAAAGGTAGACTTCAAGCTACTAATCATATTCATTTAAGAAGAGATTAATACAGATCTGAATAGGGGATGAGGGGAAATAGAGAGAACTTAATAACATGAAAATCAAATAACTAGATTTGCAAGTTAGAATTTGCACACCTTTTGTATTTTTAATAAGTATTGATTATTTCAAAACAATCTATGTTAATCTGTTTTCTAGTTGTGTTTTCAAATGCATCCTAAACCTAAGACACTCTCATCAACCCCTAATATGTGCAAACAAACTCATTCAAGCAGTTCAAGTGAAACCCAGAATTTTATTATGATGAAACAAAAGTGACCATGATTATTACAGATTTCAATGAACATAGATGTACGCTTATGGAAAAATATGACATACTGATCAGAGAATGGAATGGCCACCTGACTAAACAGTCTTGTTGGCAGAGTTCCGTTGCTTCGCACAGTACTCGAAGAGGCTGCCATCGAAGCACCGGCGTATGGCCTCTTTGGGGAGGAAGCCCTCCTCGTCCCGCGCCAAGACATAGAGGATCCCCCACTCTAACTTGCTTGCAAACCTGTTATTCAAGCAATGCAAATATAGGTTAATGTGGTGAACATCGTAGTCACAAAATTTTTGTAGATATTCTGCAAGAGTTCATCCATATAAGACCAGCGAAATGCATGGGCATACAATTAGATTTACTTTTTTTAACTACAAAAAAAAATGTGATAAGTCATTCAAACTAAATTAACACTTGATATGATAGATGTCTTGTACTTTTCAAAACAATGAATGAAATTCAAAGTACTTTGCGACTATCTCACCATCCAAAGAAGTCCATCGCATTGCGATTCCCTTCAGTCATCTGCCAGAGCTCGCTGAGCGACAGCTTGTCTGGCACGGTCCGTGCATACTTGCTGAATATGTTCTCAAAATTGACTGGGACAAACCTATAACACCAAGAACAACAAAGACTAATTAGCGGTTCAAACAACTTGTATAGATTCAAAACCCTTGATCCGACCTTCCTTCGGTGTCGTACGTGCCGGAGTCACTCCCGTGCTTCGACCTGTGTATGTTGTGAACGTATATAGGAAACAATGGGGATGGTATCCACCCCTGCAAATGAGCACCCACAGCATTATATCTAATCAAACACATAACACATGATATTTGATAATTCAATGGTTGTAACCAATCAAACTCACCGGAAGCGTCATGTAACTCAGCGTGACGTTGATGATCACCGCCATGATCGCTGACGCGACCACATTGAACCCAATGGCTCTCAACCCTTACATTGTACAATTCAAGATCACAGTTCAATGCGCAACCCATATAATTAAAAATCCATCTGAAGTTTAGTGTAGAAAGAGAATTTATCATTCCTCAAATCCAATTATGATAGTTTTTGTTGAAAAATTATCATTTAGGTGGGGCTTAGACAAGATCTTTAAATAGAACCCCATGTATCACACAAATTTTGTTCAGGTCAATTAAATAGGAAATTAAATGTATACTTCTTAAGATTTAGGAGGCCCTCCATATTTAGGGGCCTAGGCGACCAACTTGGTGGCTTATGTCCAGGGTCGACTTTAAAACAGATGAATAGAATAATATTCCAATAAAAGTAGAATGAGAAGGGTTATGAAACTGATCTTTATCAGTCAGTACCCGTGTAGGTCTCCCACGGATAGACGATGCCATCGTCGTTCTGGTCGAAGAAGGCGGCGTGTTGTTGGAGAACGCTCATGTTGTAGTGGCTGTGCTCCCTCGTCCCCTCCGTGTGCTCCACGTCCGGCGCCGCCAACGCGCGCGCCATGTCTGACACGTTCGGTTAGCTAGCTTAGGCCCCATTGCATCGGAATCAGCGCGTGCGTGCGTGCGTGCGTGGATATTCGTGCGGAAGAGAACTTACAAGGTTTGGGGAGTGATTTTTCGAGGTCGCCGCGGACCCTCCTCTCCAGCGTCACCGGCGCCTGTGGGGCCACCGTCTCCAGTGCGTCCTTCGCGTCCGTCATTGTCTCTCACTCTCTCTTGTTGTCTGATAAACAGTACGTCTTCCTCACAAGCTTTCGACGGTTTTTATGAGGGGTTGGAAGAGAACGAGCGTTATACGGTGAGCGTTCGTGGACACGTTTGTAATGGGAGGTCGACGCGTGTGGCGCTGCATGTCTTACGTTCATGCGTCTGGTGAGGGTCCGGATCCAGTCCCACGTCCTATAAATTATAATTACACAGTCAATTATTAGATTATTGGTACATGTGACACTCTCTAGTTAGATAAATATAGTATCAACTCATCTGATGAGCTCTTTCAAAATGACCACCGTACTTGTGAGACTTAAGAGAATGTGTCACGACTTTTGCGGACTAAGCAACCGGTTTTAAATGGGTCGAAATCCATGTATTCAAACAAGAGAGTCTCTATTTGCACCCTTGCTATTTCTTTGCACGCCTAAATCTTTTCACACCCTATTCAAATAATATATATTCTTTAAACACCCTCAATACTTAAATGGATATAGGTTTTCCATTGCACACCCCTTCAATCAATCTATTTGAAACCCCCAAAAAAACCTTAGTTCCCTCTCTCTCCCTCCTACTCACTCTCTACCTCTCCGTGGACAGTCTACCTGACGTCTCCTTTGCCATCGATCATTCTTTTTTTTTTTGTCATCTTCTCTTCCATAAATTTTCTTCACCAACTTTATTTCTTAGTCATGTCTGTCTTTTTAAGCATAGTTGGTGTGTAAAGAACATGATTATAAATTGATCTTTTATTATATTATTTATTTATTTTGGGGTGTTGAAAAATAATATAAGTGCAAATAAATAACCCCTTCAAACAGATTTGATCACTTTAAGCAGTTATCAAGATATGCAAACAACTTGGAGGGGTGCAAATAAAGATGAGTTTCTCTATTTGCACTGGTTGAATTTGTTTGTATGTTCAATTAGTTTGTACACCTTATTTAAAGAATATTTCTTCTCGTTGGATCACATCGTTCGCTCATCAGTCTGTCACTCTTTTCATCATTCGTCCGCCTCCACATCCTCTTCGTCTTTTTTTGTGGAAATGAGCGTCAGTTTTGTGAAGAGGAACATACAAATTAGGGGTGTGCAAGTCAATTGAATCTAAATGGAATCTTGGATTTTTTTTAAGGTACAAATCAGGGGTGTGCAAATGATTTGTATCTACTGCATTCTTTATCGGGTAATCAGGCGGGTAACCGAAACCATGGCCCAAAACAGAAAGCCTTATCACCTCCTCTTCCTTTCCTCCTCCTCACGAGTCATGACTCACTTCCTTTCTCTCACAAACCTCCCCACCTTCAGAACTCCAACCCTGATATTCTCCTCCTCCAAATGGAGACCCACCACGCTCACCTCCAAATCCACCCCGGCTCGGGACCGGGTCATCGACTTCGGCAAACACAAAGGCCAGATGTTGGGGACCCTCCCGTCGAAGTACCTCAAGTGGGTCTCGAAGAACCTCCGCGCGAGGGACTTCGAGGAGTGGGCGAGGCTCGCGGGCGAGGTCCTCTCAGACCCTGTATATAAAGATCGAGTCGAGTGGGAGTCCGCGCAGAGGGTCCTCGATGGCTCCGGGACCGCATCGGAGTCGCCGGTCTCGGACCTCCTCGACATCACCGACCGATTCGGGTGGGACAACGAGGACAAAGAAGGGTGGGGCAGGATCGATTTTGGGTTGCTGGGGACTTCGAAGGGTGGTCGGATTCCGAGAAAAAGCAGGTCTCTCGGAGGTTTTGAAGCTCGAAAGATGGGTTCTTTGAATGGGGGTTCGGGGTTTGAGAAGGTGAAGAAGTTGGGTTTCTCTTATGAACAATCTTGGTCGTCTGGGTCTGTGGAGTCTGGAAATCAGGGTGTTTCAGGGGAGGGAAAAGTTGGGCTTTTGAGAGGGGGGTCAAGGTACTCTGTTGAGGACGAGAAGGTGGGGTTTGAAGAGGAGGTAGTGATGGGAAAGAGGGGGGAGAGGAGGGAGAGGCAGAGACTGAAGAGGGGGCAGCAAATGCAGAGGTTGAGGAGGGAAGTTGGTGTGGTGGAGGGAGGGGAGGGAGGTGGTGATGGGGTTCAAAGGGTGGGTCAGAGTGGGGGTCTGAGGAATCCTTTCCCTGGAAGAGGAGCTCTGCTTAGCAAAATCAAGAGACCAGATTGATGGGTAACATTGTAGCATTGTGATATTAGAATTCTTTCTGTTACCAAGTTTTTTTTAAAATTCATATAATTGTGTTTAGTCTCCGGAGAGTTCATTATCTGTGTGTTTATTTGGTGCTGGTGAGATAAAATGGGGTGAATGGAAAAATTGCTTACATTTCTTGTTCTTTGAGAGTTATATGGATATTGTTCAGTACATATTAAATATTGGCTTGAACAAAGTGCCTCTGATTGATGAATGGGATGCAAATTTGCTAGCAACTGTTATGAATATATTAAATTCTTGTATGTTCCTGATCACATGTTAATGTAAGGACTTGTGGTTTCAGAAGGGAAGAAAAGAGAACAACCTGTTGTGCATGAAATTGAGATGCCAACAAGGGAAATTTTATGGTCACTAAAGTATTGAGGACCCATTCATGTTTCTTTCCACAGAGTTGTTCACAAATCACAACTCATGATCAAAACCTAAGTAGTCGCTTAGCCATAACATGCCATGTAGCCATGTAGGCGCCCTTTTTTCTTTATGAGTAAGTGGCCTGAATCCAAGACTTCATGGTTGTAAATTCTCATGTTATCCATTGAGTTTGGATCCCATCTCAAAAGATTGATCAATTGAGATTAGATGAACATAGTATAAATGATATTCGTCTTGAATAACATAGATTATTAGTTTCATTGTATATTCTCTTATCAATTGGGAGGCTGAAAGACTGGGATTGATTTGAACCGCTACCTAACAGGTCTCTTGTCACGGATGTTATTCAATGTGTCATACTGAGGCTACTTCATACCCTTTTAGGGCTAATTTGACAATGGGTTAAGGTTTTATGGATAATCTGTCCTAATTTTAGGGGATAAAAAATCTATCAATTTTGTTCATATTTACATTTGTCAAAATTGAGATAAAAATAGGGATAAATGCTATCACATCCTTTATGTGGAACAAAATACCTTCATGTTCATTTCAAAATTAGGACAACTGTTCATAGTTTATCCCTATTATTTTTTATACCAAACGGGGATAAACTGTCATCCTACTCACTTATTCCCATAATTACCCTTTATCCCAACACTCATTCTGATGCCAAATCAGCACTTATTCATCTAGCTAAAATTTGTAAAGATTGATTACAGTGGCTTCATTGATAGAATTCAGAAAAGAAAAAAGACCTTAGAAGAGATAGAAAGAGAGAGGAAGAGAGACTTATACTTCAACATTACCAGAAAGATATAAGTTGGAAGAGTTTCATAAATTTCTTTATGACATTAGAGATATAATTCTAGACTCGATGTCTCTTCTGTTCTCAGATTGAGTCCTATTTATATGTCCGTAAACTTACATAATTTGTTAATATTTGGTTTTATGTTAGTTTAGTAACAGTGACGCATCAGTGACTAATGATTACATGGAATTATTTTACTTTAAACAATATTTGATATAAAGCAGCAGTTTAAATTGTCATTTTCATATGATGTAAGGTCACCAATCTTTCAATAAAGCCTTTAATCAACTCCAATCAATCCATTTGGCAGTGTGTTCATATATATTAAACAGGTTTATTGATTGTTATTAACAAATAAAAAAATATCCAGTTAAGGCTTAAAAATGCTTTCAACTAGTTGACAAAGCATAGTTTTGCTGTCTACTTGACGTGTTATCTCCTTATCTGTATAAAGTCAAACCATCGATTCTATTTGCAAATACCAGATTTTAGGGTTTTTTTTTTTAGAGAGTGATCTAATCTTATTGATAAAAGCAAAAATACGGTCATTTGTGAGTTTTAGAAACGTATCCACTTCACCCTAATTTTTTTATTTATGGTGAGGTGAATATGAGGGAAAAGAGAGGTAGAGAAAAGAGAGCAAGAAAGAAAGATAGAGGCTCAATTATCTGAAGTTTTTTTGAATCCGATCAGGATCCATATTCGAAAAATCAGAAATATCCATATTCGAATATCTGAAGTGCATATATGGATATCAATATATCTGATAAAAAAATATCAATATCTGACATATATTATAAAAATATATCTATTTGTTTTATATATTGTTCATATTTGTTATCTTATAATATAATAACGATATGTTATATTATTATGAAATTTTAAATATATGATATCTATAAGAGATAATAAACTTTAAAATCTCAATTTTAATTTTTATATGTTTTTTATATCATTTAATTATCTAATTTAATGTTAATATTTGAACACGTCGATTATCTAAAAAATATCCGTAATCTGAATTCAAAAATTAATATACGTACCTGAAATCAAAAGTTATGGTATAGATATTAACGTATCTTATCCGTAACCGTCCACCCACAATTGCCAACCTCCGCCGGTCGCCTCCATCCTCCGTTGCGCCCCCCCCCCCCCCCCCCCCCCCCCCCCCTATAGAGTAAGGTTGTAAATTAAAGATGAAAATAAATGAAGTTGCTGGAAAAAGATAGTGCCACGGTGCAAATCCACTGGGTGCAATTGGATTCATAGAATATAGAATATATAAAATGAAGTCAATTGTGGCTGCACAAATGGCCCAATGGGCTATTTACACCCCAACCCCCCCACGCCAAAAAAAAAAAAAGAAAAAAGGCTGCCCAAATGTCTGATTCTTTTTCCAACGTGTTAAATAAACATACGACAAGTAAAACCCAATAACAAAAATAAATATATAAATAAATAAAAAGCAAAGCATCAAATCCCTCTTCCACTTGCAGTACCCCCCCTCCTGAAGACTCGGTCAGCCGATTAAAATGAACCACACTGGCCCGTCCCCTCGCCCGAACCAGGGGCCGCGGCCATGGCGACGCGACCTCTTTGTGGACCACCTTCGAATTATTCGTCACTTATTGTGGACCCATCACAGTATAAAAATATAAAATAATTCATATTCCTTTGTAGTGAAGACACAATGTCTCTGTCACGGAACTTATATCACATCATACGGTAGAACTTATTTAATGTTCAATTCTTTGCATTAATATTGCTTAATCAATGATCATTGTATATATCATATCATAAGGTTTTATATTAAATGAAAAAACTATTGTTGTAATCACGTCTGAATGGGCCACATAAAAAATGGTTATCAGTGGATGTGATATGTTTCCAGTTTGAACAAGCCAATTAAAACGTGAACATCTCTCACCATTTATTGATTAATAGTGGTAGTCATACGGACTTTGAATGGATTTTTGTGGACTTTTGTAGACTTTGCAGACTTTCACAGACTTTAGCAGACTTTCATAGACTTTTGCAGACTTTCATATATTGACTTTCATGGACTTTCACAGACTTTTGCAGACTTTCACAGACTTTTGTAAACTTTCACATATTGACTCTCATAGACTTTCACAGACATTTGTAGACTTTCACAAATCATTCTCATGGACTTTCACAGACTTTTCCAGACTTTATAGACATTTGCAGACTTTCACAAATCACTCTCATGGACTTTTAAAGACTTTCACAAATTTTAGCATTCTTTCACATATTGACTCTTTTCACATATGGATTTATTAATAAACACAATAATGTTTTTGAATTTAAATAACAAATAAAGAACTCATCATACCCAACATAAAATATAATTTAATATAGTAAATATCAATCTTCACTTATCTGAAATGCATATTGTTAGAATGCCATGATAAAAACAAGTAATGAAAATAATTGATTGCAATACAAACAAATCCATAATTCTTACATTCATAAAAAATATGAGTCGATATCAATATTTCATACATATTTACATTTATAAAAAATTCTTCTTTATTCGAAACAATCGATCTAAAATAAAAAAAAAGAGAAAAAAACTTTATATTGAAAAAAATCCACAATGAGCTAACTTTGTTTTTCTGTTATAGAGAGAGAATTTCATAGAGGGGAGGAATGAGTTTTTAATTAGGAAGACAATAAAAATAAGAAAATATATATATATAAAAATCATATATTACATCTCTTCAAATATAATGAAATAAAATAATAAATTATATTACTTAAAATAAAATAAAATAAAAGTGGTCATTATATTACTTTAAATAAAAAATGAAATAAAAGCAATCAATATATTTAGTCATATATATTCATATGCTTAAATATATCTTTTTATTTTTATATATGTCTGAACATTATAAAAAATGGATGTATATTATACAAAAATAGAAACATCTTCAAAGAAAATCAAATAAAACATTTTACATATAAATCAAATCTATAATAAATCTATATTTTATAAAATAATTGTGGATGATTTAGGCATATATATAATATATAATAATGAAATATTTATTGCAACACAAACAAATCTACCATTCTCATATATTCATCAAACATTTGAGGTGATAGCAATATTTCATACAAATGGACATTCAGAAAAAAAAGATAAATAAAGAAAAAAAAATGAATAAAAAATGAAAGGCATGGATAAAAATCATAAATGAGTTTTGTTGAAAGAAAAAAAAGAAGAAATATTCACAATACTGAAATAAAAGTCCATGATAATTCCACCCATTTGGGTGGAATTCTGAAATGACTTTTTCTTTTGTATTTCTCTCTCTCTAAAGTCCACAAAAATCCATCACTTATGAAAGTCTTTACAAATCCTGTTTAAATTGAATAATACAAGACAAAATTTCTACTACAAAGAGTCTCAATCGAATAATGCTGGACTTTTTGTCCACGAAATAATGTCTTCATCGAATAACACTGGATTTTATGTCCACGAAATAATGTCTCAATTGAATAACACTGGACTTTTTGTCCACAAAATAATGTCTCAATCGAATAACGCTGAACTTTTTGTCCACGAAATAATGTCTCAATCGAATAACGCTGGACTTTTTGTCCACGAAATAATGTCTCAGTTGAATAACAATGGACTTTTTGTCTACAAACCAATGTCCTGATTGAAAAACACAAGATTTACAAATCCATGGATATGGACAATTTGTCCATAAAAATCCTAATCGACTACCCCTATAAATTAATTTAAAGCATGCGTTAATTCACTCGTTCAAGTTATCATCATCAACGGATAAAAGATGCACGAATTGAAGCATCCCGGCCGTCCATTTCTCTTTGACGAAACACGGAAAATAATCTTATCCGACCATCCAAACAGTCCCTTGCCGTACAAGCCTCGCTTTCCTCGTACGTTGACGGCCCCAACATATCCAAGCGAAGGATTCGTGCCGCCTACTCACACGTGTGGAGGATACGTGCGAAAATTTGCATTGATTCCAACTCGCAATGGTTTTCTGAAATAGACGTGAAATTGCCGACATATCGCGATTTCATGAATTTCGCGTGAGAAGACTCGGGGTGCTCGTGAGGCCAAAAAGGGGAAACAGAAACCTAAAATTGGAAGGCGGGACCCATGGACTTCTCGGATCTCGTGTTACTCGGAACCTGACTCAAATTACACCAATGTCTACGTGTACTGCAGAAACGTCTGTCACGAATCAGCCACATAGGCATATCACGGTGTCTTGTAGAGGCCTATCGTACTCCGCGCGCGCGACGGGGAAAATGAACTTGTTTTGGACGCTGAGAATGAATTCGGAATCCTAAAAGAAATATATTTTATTTATTCATTTTCGTTTCCTCCTCCGATTCTTCTTCTTTTCGTTCGCGAAGCGGAGGTGAAAAACCCTAAAAATCTCCTTTCGTCTATCGATTATTGGGATTCGGAGTTTGAATTCGCTCTTGCTTTCGATTCTCCAATAGGTATGTGGTTTTTTTTTTGTTTTTTTTGGCTTTGTTGACGTAGGTAGAAAACGAAAGACCCCCTCTTGAAGATTGTTTTTTTGTTGTTGTTGCAAAAAAGTTTGAATTTTTATTGTTTAATCGATTGGAGCTGAATCATTTTTATGCCGTCGACGTGTTTTTTTTAAGGGCTTTTTTTGAGAGTTTTGTTCTGTTAAAAACGTGGAGATTTGGATTTTTCATGCAAGAAACCTTATCTGAAGATCTATGTGGGCTTTTTGGATTGATTGATGTCAAAAAGGCTATTTTGTACCCAAAAACAAACAATTTTTTCTTTTTCTGTAGTCCTTCGTTGCTGTTATTGTTAAGAAGGGTAGTAGTTTCTATTTCATGAGTGAACAATGGAAAACATCTCTTCTTTTTTTGTCCTTTTTTTTTGGCAAGTATTTCAATGTTTGTATTTATGTTGGAAATTATAGTAGCTCATATCAAGTATTTAATCTCGCTTTTTCTCCTTTTGTGGTCCATAGACAAAATCCATAATAATACATGCTCATTTGGGTTTGAAAGTTATGATTGCTCTGTCATGTTAATTTAGTTTCAATTAAGAGTTTCTCTTGGGCGAGTTTGATTGAAGTACTTGTAGGTTATTGGTGCTTTATTTTGTGCAAGTTGATTAGAATATTTATTGAAGTCCATTTCATGTGTCTATTAAAAAAAAATCATAATTTTCAAATAAACTGGAAATTGGATGAAAATTTTCAAGGTGGATTAAAGTTGGATGGATAGATTTTAGCTGTATCTCTCAAACGTGTATGATCATTGACTGTGAGAGTAACGTGGGCAAATTATCATAAGAAAGTAATACATGTGGTTATGTTGTATAGGTCATCATATCAGACGGTGAGGATGAGCATGTAAAATGGGAACCTGAAATTGGATCAGCAGTGGAGCTAGAAAGTAATGATCTGAGTATATCCAAAGTTTGCCTCTGAAGTTGTGCACTGATCAGAGTGTTGGGAATCCACAAAGCACAATAACAAAGAATATGTGAATAAAAAGAAACAAACAATGTAACATAAATAAAATGCGTGCATTTAGAGCTTAAAAAAAATTGAACTAATTATAAATTGTTGAGTGGTTTGTGTTTGTATAACAAAATTTTAATACAATTCGACTGAAGCAGATAGATCATGGTCAAAGGTGTTGAGAGGAGACTGGCAAAAACCAGTAAGACATGGATGGAACTGACCATGTCACAGCACAGTAGTTATGATCTTGGGTATCAATATATGGCGAAAAAGAATTTATCAAGCCATCCTAACTATATTTCATTTTTGTTCTTACTAGATATGCTAGGAAAGGCCACCATGAAGAATAAGGGTGGGTTCAAATTTATACTTTAACATTCCCATGGAAGGTGTTGTTTTGTAATATATATTGATATTTCCTTTCTATTTATTTTTTACCAATAGTCCAATACTTGTCTCAATTTATAAGGGTTTGTGGAAGGTTGTATGGATATGAGACTTCTAGACCATCTAAATTTAGGTGGATTTAGGTGGCTCCTTCATTGAATATAAGCAGATAGCTTAGATGAATGTATTCTGGGTTGATATGTGAAATCTAAATTCCGTCCAGAGTAAACACATGCACACAAAACGTTCACAAACAATAGTGGCACATGTTTACCTAGATATATTCTGTCTTTCTTTTTTCTTTCTATAATGTAAATATTTCACCCCTATTAGCTTTATTATGATAGACCAAATTGTCATCAACAGTAGGTACCACTGGGAGATATATAGAGTTAACAAGACTACATTTCCTCTTAGAATTGATTATCCAATCTCATCCATTATATTTTCCATAAAAAGCTTTTGTTATTTACATTTGCAGATCCTGATGGAATTTGTTTTTGCTCAGGTCCAGATGATCGAGATTCCTGTTGCTACATGTATCATATGAACTGAGGTTCACCGAGGCCATGTACGCAGGGGCCTGGCATTTTCCAGAATGGTGGTCATAGATTGTCATCCTAGGGCAAGCTGGTAGTTCTTATATATGAAAAAGGGTGGATGCTCTACCCGCTTTATCTATGTCGAAATCAAATGTGAAACAGCTTAACTCAGGAGCATCTAGAAATATGTCCTCTTCTTTACCAGTACTGCCCATTTCCCTGGAAGAGAAGTATCCCAAACTACCAGACTCTCAACAGGTCTCCATGTATAGGGAGTTAAGGGAAAATCATGTGGCATCACATGCCAACCCATTGGTCTCCAACAGTGGTGCTATTGGACCTATATTTTCTTCTGCTTCAAGTTTCACATCCGATCTTCAGTTCTCTTCCAGTCTGCCACATGGAAGGCAAATGGGAAATGCGCCCTTCATATCTCAGTCAAATTGTGGACCTTCTTTATCTTCATCAGAACCTCCTTCTACAGGACTGTTTCAGTCATCAGCTTCTTTAACAAATTATAGTACAGAATCAATTGACTGGAATTGTTTTGATTTTTCTGATGATGTATCTCTTGAGAACAGTCAAATTCAAAGTATGAGTAATTTGGTTGCTGAAGACCGTACCAAGTCTAATGAGTGGCAAGATATTGGTGATATTGATGATCTAATCATCAATGAGACTATTTCGCCTGATATTAATGACCTGTTTCACAAGACAGATGCTGCTGGACATGAGCCAAAGGTGAGCTTACCTGCATTTAAGGAATGCATTTCTGGTTCTCTGTTGTGGTATTCCTACTTCTGCTTTTAATTACTTATACTATAGTGCCTTCAATTTGTTTTGATGTTTTAGGCTGTGTATCCTCCAGCACAATCATCATCAATTATTGTATTGCCGCAACCACAGTTACATCTGCAAGTTCCTTCTCATTCAGGAGAACTTGTCTCAGGAACAAGTCCCTCATCTGTTACCAATGGTGCCCCTACTAAGCCACGCATGCGGTGGACACCAGAGCTGCATGAGTGCTTTGTTGAGGCTGTCAATCATTTGGGGGGTAGTGAAAGTAGGTACAACTTGTAATTAAAGGAATCTTCTTCAGGCATAGTTTTTTGCTATCCATGCTTAATTTGTAATTACTTATTTACTTTTGCATGTAGGGGCGACTCCTAAAGGTGTCCTGAAGCTGATGAAAAATCCTAATTTGACCATTTATCATGTAAAAAGCCACCTCCAGGTTTGTGAACTTTTCTTTTTCTCTTTTTCTCTTTTTTTTGGTCAGCAGCTTGTTACCTGGGTAGATGATAGTCTTTTGGTCTTACTTTGTGTTTTTTTATTATCTTAATTTGGCATCTCTTCAACCACAGAAATATCGAACAGCTCGGTATAGACCGGACTCATCTGAAGGTTAGTAAATGGGGACCTCATATGTATATATATAATATATATTATTCAGTTGTTTTATGCAGCTATGACATTCTGTATCTTTCACATTCAACCCTCTGTTTTTTTTCCTGGGAACTTGCACCGAATACATAGTCAAAATCTTTGATCAATTTTTTTTATTTTGTTTATAAATTGCTTTTTGTCCATTACTTTGTTTTAAGACACAAATTTTCCTTCATGCAGGGGCTTCAGAGAAAACAATTGCTTCTCTTGAGGTGTCATCTTTTGACCTGAAGACGTAAGTTGATAGTATTTAGGAAAGCTCTGGATATTGTTTGTTTTACTGTTTATCTATTTTCATGCTTTTATTAGTCATACACTCAAACTTCAGGGATGGAATATGGCTATAAATTTTTCAAGACAATCTTATCGGTCAGTGTAGGTTGTAACTACGTAAAGCTTAATGTGGTCCCAGATACTTGATTTTTTATGTATTGTACATAATACCTTGAAAGAAGTAAGTGTTGGTGAATTTTATGTCCATTATTTCTTTCTTTCTCTCTTTCTCCTCTTTTTTTTTTTTTTTTTTTTGAAAATTGGCCGGAACCCTATCACATAATTCATTAAGAACAGTAGGGGTACAGTTCGGAATCTGGAATAAAATAAAGCAAGAGGTGGTGTTAGTAGCTGAGGAGACTACTAAGAGGTCTGGGGCTAATTAACTGTAATTGAAAAGGAAAACATTAGTATATTACGTTTCGCTCCAGACCAGAACCCTCCCCTGCCTCAATCCATAAACACCAACTTCACTTTGGGGGTCAAACCAGCTGAATGCACACGAACGCAGTGTTCCGCCCCGTCTTTGATGAATTTAAGAGTACATTCCAACACATTTTCAAGTTAAGGAGTGGTGGCCTTGAATATCACTTCATTTTGCAAAAGCCAAAGAGCCCATCAACCTGCGGGAACAATAATCTGCGTCGCCTTGGCTTTATTACTCTTATCCCCCAATAAGCTGCTTCAGTCCAGCTGTTGCCTCCAGACCAGTCCATTGTCATCTGGCTATAGTATACCCACAAACAGGCTGTTCATTTTGTCATTGTCATTGCCACGGACAGGCATATAGTTGAATCACCCCCACCCCATTTAGATCTGATTGCCTGTGAAACATGAAATGTCAAATTTTCAGTGTTTTTAAGTGGTCTTTCATGTAAAAAAGATACACTACTGTTTTGATAATACAAAGCTTCAAATAGGATTATAAAACTACATATTTGACATTCAAGAGTAAGTAATGATGGACTGCCACGTTCCAAGCTGGCCCAAATCTTTGTTGCCCATTCCTGGGAGAAAAATCCCCAACTTTTTTTCATGTTCTGGACGAAAAAATAATGCCTAAAGTAGAAATGTCTAATCAGTTATTTACTTATTTCTTTCATGGCCCTGAGCATAGGAAAGAGCGGTAAACTCAATCGGATTCTTGATCCCCTTTTTGATTCAGTATAAATAAGAGATCATGTAGATATTCAGACTAGTAAAGTTGAATTTCTTGTTAAATATATGACGTGGCTATCAGTTTTTGGGTTAATCTTGTTCTAACTAAGTAAAATGTTAAGGTCAGGGCTTACATTGCTCTTCTCTGAAATCCCAAACTATAATTAGGTTGTATCTCTTATGGATGTGAACTCTATGCAAGTTGATTTTTATTTATATATATTAAATTTAGTCAATTTTTCTACCTTCCGTAAATGGTGATGGCAATGTTTGATTGGGCTTTTCAATATATTGGTGGGTTTGTTTTTATTTTGGAGGAAAGGGATATCTATCTTTTTATATAATTAATATGATGATAATGTGACTTCTTTGAATCTAATGCCTGGTTTTGGTTTTTGATGAACAGTGGTATCGAGATTACAGAAGCTCTAAGACTTCAAATGGAGGTTCAGAAACGGCTCCATGAACAGCTTGAGGTAAATGCATCTTGATTTTAAAAAACTCTGATTTGTATATTAGTATAGTGCTATGAGTTTGGGTAAAATTATTATGTACATTGAATATTTGAGCTGCATCCTTTAGATGTATGTGTAAAATTTATATGTATATATTATTCATTAATTTAGGTAATATATGGTGGAAATGTGGAATAACTGGGTTATATTCATCTTACTAAGGTCTAAAAGCATTTGACTTCTTTTTTGTACTTAATCGGAGATCTCTGTCTTGCCCTTTTTTTGGGTGAGTAGTAGTTATCACTGTTCGGAAAAGCGGGTCGTGCGGCCGCACGAGCGGTTCGGTCTACTGACCGAACCGATTTTAAAGGAATCGGATCCTATGCGGACCAGGCCCGCATAGGCGGTCCGATTCCGCATGTGCGCCCGATTAAGCGGGCGCACATGTTTTGAAAAAAAAAAAAAAAGCTTCGTCGGACGTCGATCGATCCAACCCTTCGTCTTCCTTCTTCAGGTCGGCCTTCCTCGGTCGGTCAGTCTCCTTCAGATAATCTCTCTCAATCTCTGTCCCCCTCTCAATCTCTCTCTGTCCCTCTATCAATCTCTCCGTCTCTCTGTTCTTCAAGCTTTGCCGACTAGAGGATTTCGTCTTCATCCACTTCACCTGTCAACTTGTCTGTCCTTCCATTACCTTCCCTTCTGTTCTTTTATTTAATTTTTTTTTACCGTGAACCAAGTATCAACTATGTATATATAATTATATATTATATTTAATAATATGAAAAAAATATGTGGATAGGATGATAGGGGTGCATGAGTGGAATGAAGACCACATGTCACAAGCTGACAAAGACAGATAGGGTCACATGGTTTTTAAACTATTATAATTAATATAATGATTATGATTATCCAAAACTAGTATGCAGTGTGTGATTAAATGCAAGATAAAAATCAAATCTAATTTGTGATGTATTCAAAAGTTCTCTGGTTTATAAATCATTATACAAAATAAGTTTTTATTAATAAAAAATATAGAACCGCATATACTCCCGTATATACTCCCGCATACCGCATATACTCTATGCAGTATCCTAACCGCACGTAAACCGCATACCGCATATCAGAACAATGGTAGTTATCATAAGGTTGCAAATAACTGCTCGGCATTAACAAAGTTTCTATGAAATGGGATGAGTTCATAAATTTTTTGTGGTCGGGTATCATCTTTGTTGGTGCAACTTTATTGACCATGTAATGAGTAGATATCTTTTTGGTGGTCGATATAGGATCTCAGAAATGTGAAGTATCTATCAGACTCGGGATCACTTGGAATGCCTATGCCTAGAGTAGGGTAAGCCCCCGTTTGTTTTGGGAATAAGCCCCCGGGTAACCTCGAATAAGGGATAAAGGGTATTTGTTTACCCCGGATAACTAAAGTATGTCAGAATAAACGGGTATAAAGTGGTATATGGATTCCAACCAACTCCTGGAATTAAAGTTATCCTAGGTTATTCCACTCAAAGAATATGTGGGTCCACTGTCAAATCAACTGTCATCACCTCTTATAAATCATATGTCAAATCAACTATCATTATTTTTTTCACCTTTTATAAATCCTTATCCATACTTTATTCACATTTTATCTAAACAACAAAACATTCATTCTTACGTTTACCAACGAGAATAATTTAAAACACAACCAAACACAAAATCACTTTATCTTTATTTATACTTACATATGTTTGGATAAATGCATACTCAAGAATAAAGCTTATTCCCGTTCCAAACGGGGGGTAAGTATAGAATTTGGGGAACTGTAGGATCCCCGCCTCGCCCCTAAGGAATGGAATGACTCACCACCCTGAGAACTCCTGGACATTTCTCTTTCATATATCAGTTATATGAATTAGACAATGAATCAATGACACATGCTAACAGAAACTTTACGAATTAGATGCACACACTTGTCCAACCATATAAATATACATATATATAAACAATCCAATCTATGTTCACTAACACTGTCACTCATCTCCTCAACAGAGTTGTTATCCACTGTAATATATACTAAATGTATAGAGCAAAAATATAGATTATGTACAATCCAAATCTGTACAACATTCTAGATATCTATACAACTCAAAAGTCCTTTACACTTTAAGCTCAACGCTGAATAAAAAAAATCTTATATTTGCCCTACTATTGTTACAAACACTCCCAAAATCCCCCAACCTGGCTGGCCCATGGTAAAAACTTTACCATCACCCTGAAAAAAATGCATATATCATATGGAATGAGCTACATGTCTAATAAGTAACTATCTCTTATCAAACGAATTGGTTACCGAAAACAAAAAATGAGAATTAAATCTAAGCAGAGCAGCAGACAATAGATGTAAGAATCAAAACTAACATATAACTTCATAATATAAATAGAATAAACTGGTACCAACTCTAATATTTTGGAAGACAATCATTAAGGTGTCTAACAAAAATTCATGACACAGATCAACAAATTTTTTGATGGAATAGAAGCATAAATATGAAGAGGCTAACTCTAATTTATAAATCAGAAATCAGAATGTCAGTAACCTGATACCCCTAAAAATGGAATACTGCAGGTTAGCTCCTGCATCCAGGCATCTGTACTTTGACCCCACTCTCAGGCATCTGCAGTTTAACCTAGGACAAAGTCTACTAGAAGTACTTTTGGATTTCCTCAAACAATCCCTTGTTTGTGGTTTATTTTACATCAAATTCATTGTTTTTTGTGTTAGATATGGTGCTTAATTTGTATCAATCAAAATGTTGGCTAGTGATATAGATAGATAGTATGTCAAAAGAAAATCATTATTGTCCTCAATAGCTTATTATATTATATATCATACTTAAAAGTTTTTCTTTTTTTGGTGGGTATACTACATAAAGTATTGAGTGATGGTAGTACATTGTTTTTGCCGTTCAGGATTCTAGTTGTTAATGTTTTTTTTTTTTTTGGAAATGAAAACCTTGCATTTTTGAAGAACCAAGAGAATTACCCCGCACGCATTGGCGTGGTGGTAGGGACACCCTCCCCCTGTGGAGTGCAGGAAGAAGAAAAAAATGGTGAAAGGGACTGGTATGTCTATGGGTTCTCATGCCCAAGTTTCTACAGCTCTCTGGGCTGGTTGTTCAGGGTCTCGTAACCCTTATTTCTATGCTCTGGATACAGAGCCTTTGAACTATTAAAAGAGAGAGAGAGAGAGAATTACCATGCCCTGCCGCTGCCACTGCGTGTTTAAGAGATGAACTTGTGTTGCCTTTCCATCTTATTATAAGTTGTCCATGTTAACATTTCAATGTAGCATTATGGCTAATGTTACAATACAGATATACGATACTTCAACGTGTTATTCCTAGTGACTGTTATACAAGTTTTAGTTTTCAGGTCTATGACATGTCTGTGGAGCTGCATCCCACAGACATGTTTAATACTCTGAGGGGATTTTATATTATTTCTCCAATCTATTATCTCCCTGATGGAATTCATTACTTCTAGATTCTGAGCAACACATCCAGACTGGTGCTTGCTGATGGTATGTCCACACAAATATGATTTACTGAACCTCTGCATCATTTTGATTTGCAGATCCAAAGAAATCTGCAGCTAAGAATTGAAGAGCAAGGGAAGTATCTCCAGATGATGTTCGAGAAGCAATGCAAGACGGGGATGGGAGACATGACCAAGGGAACATTGCCATCGAGCCAGGCTCCCACGCAGTCCTCTGATTTAACTCAATCCGTCGCAGTAAACACAGAGGCAAATAGGAACCAAGACAAGTCTAAAAATGATCCAAGTGACTCTATCACCATGCAAGAAAGTGCCAGGCAGGTAGGATCCAAGGGAAAAGCACCTGAAGCTGACGCCACTGATGGTCTAATTCCGAGCATGTCCGTGGGTTCAAACTCTCCACCTGCCAAGCGAGCGAGAGGTCATGATACGGAGGCCTCAGATTGATTGATCTTTTGAAGCGGCCTGATGGGCATGGAGAAGCCTTTAACAGGGGTTAAAATAAGATCACATACGCCGAATCGGTGAGCTGCTGAATCTGTGGAGCAGAAAACCTGGCCAGTATGGTTACCATGATCCAGTGACATTCTTTAGTTAATAAGAGAAAGATATGATAGATGCAGTGTTACACCTTGGTGTGCTTTAGTGCTTAGCCCCCCTAACTGATGTGGGCCTTTCCTTTTTCTCCTTGCTTTCCTATTTCTTCTTTATGGAAATATGGATGACTATTTCTGTGACCCTTAGTTTGTGAAATGCTGGATTATGTGTAATTAGATCCTCTATTAATTGAACACCTCATTGATATTTTGAGGCATTGCTTTGGCCTTCTCGTGTTCCTCATTTGAAACACTACTTTGATTTTGGTTCAACGTCTACAGTGGGACTGTCAACTGTGTAACAACACACAAATTGAGAATGATGTTAGTACTTAATCATTCTTATGATCCTAACCCAGTATATATTCCTTTTTCTAATCTAGTATACAACAGTTTATTATAAATATAGGGTAAAATATAAAATAGATACGACTTTCAATTCATCAGGATTAATACTTTTATTTTTTGTGAAATTCTCGAGTAGATAATTATATGTTTAGAAAAATTTCAAAAAAAATTGCATGAAAGACTGCACCTAAGGTCTTGTTTGGTACATGTCACTATTTTGGAAGAATTCTTTTTTTTTATTATTATTATTATCAAGAATTACTTATCAATATTCATTTTTTCATAAAACATTTTAATGTTAGGCTGCTTGGTTCGCTAATAAATTCCTACACAAATTCATTTTCTAGTGTTTAGTTTGTGTAAGAAAAATGATAAGAAATTTAGTTGAAATACCAAGATACCCTCACTAGCAATATTTTACATATAGTTAAAATCTCTCTTTAATTATACCACAATTAAAAAAAATTTGACTAAAACCAATATAATAAATATTTAATAATAAAACAAATAAAATTAAACAAAATACCCTAAATAAGTTGCATGTTACATTTTATTTAAATATCAAAATCGATAGAATAATGACAATATCCAAAAAAAAAAGTGATTATTTTATTTAATTAAAGATATGAATCATATTTTTTAATTATGCTAGTAATGTAGGGGTATAATTGTTATTAAAAAAAGAAATTAACAAGTATTCTAAAAATTCCACCAAAGTATAGTGGGATTTAAAATCCACCCCATTTTCCTCTCAATATTATCACCACCTAATCTCAAATTTTATTAGTAGTGTGACCCTAAAATATCAGTATCAAAGAGGCTTAATATTTACCTAACTGAGAGAAGAAAAAAAAAATGTTATTCCAACACCCATCCATTAAATTATATACTGTTAATTGTTTTTTCTTTAAAAAAGGTTTTTAATTTTTTTATTAATAACGCAATATACATTTAAGACTGCATCTGCAAAACAGATTAAAATGCACTACAAAACATAAATAGTAGAGGATGGATCGGATATATGATATATCCGGCCCATTAAGCCAGCCCATTAAAAGTTAGGATCGCGTGGTTTTACAACACCTCCTCACCTTGTCATCGAAATCGCAGTGAGAGAAAGAGAGAGATATGGCGGCGGAAGGAGACGTGGTACCATCTGAGACGGAGCTGGAGCAGGCGGCAGCGGTGGCGGTCGCACGTCCTCCTCCGCCGCAGCCTCACAAGCTTGAGAGGCGGTGGACGTTCTGGTTCGACAACCAGTCGAAGCCCAAGCAGGGTGCGGCCTGGGGAAGCTCTCTCAAGAAGATCTACACCTTCGACACCGTCGAGGACTTCTGGTGGTACTGCTTCACGACACGCCGTCTCTCTTTCAATCGTCTTCGTTTTATACACTAACCGTCATCGCTGTTAGGGTTTCTCCGTGTTTTTTTTCGCAAATCGTGATTTTGATTGGATTTGGAGTCTAGGGATTAGAAGTTTTATTTGGGTTTTCTTTTCGCGATCTGTTTGCATCTCAACATTTCTTTTGTTGTTCTTATTATCATTTGTGTGTTGTTGTTTGATAATTTTGCGGGTTATGTTTGATATAATATGAATGTTTTGGGTTTTTGTCTATGGCTCTTTGTAATTGTGCATCAAGTAATTTCTGTCATTGTAATGGTGATGATCATACACTTATTTTTTAACTGTAGAAAAATAAAAAGTGAATTGAAACTTTGATTATGTATTGCTCTAGATCATGCCAAGCTCGGGTCTTGTCTTGGACTATCTAACGAGACCTTTGTCTTTGTTGGAGCCACATGAATCCCTAGAAGGCTAGAGTGGGATTCCAAGTCATCAACCTTTTGAGATTTTGAGAAGATTTGCTCTTTGGAGAGCACAGTAGAATCTAAGTATGGGGGTGGTTATTGTCTATTGATGGCTTCTATGTTAGATTAGTGTGTGTGTGTGTGTGGCTTGTAATTTGTTACACCTGGAGGTCCTGGATTGCACCTAATTTTTTATTGTACTGTTTTTTTTGACATAAGTGGAATATTTCATCTTTTTTTTTGTCGAATGAGATGACCCGTGCTTTTTTTTTTTTTGGTGTGGGTGGGTGGGGGGGGGGGGGGGGGGGGGGGTTGATAAGAAACCCCAACAAGAAATTAGAAAACCCTGTATTCACAGAATAGTCCACCAACCCGTGCATCATATAACCCTGGGGAGATTTGAAAGTTTCAATATTCAGATATATCATATCCCGCTATGCTTTTCTGATTAATCTCACGTGGTCGTTTTCCACTCAACAAAAGTGGTCTTTTAATTTTTTTATTTATGTCATGTTTTTTTTTGTAAATGTGTTGCAGCTTGTATGATCAGATATTTCAGCCTAGCAAATTCACTGCAAATGCCGATATACACTGCTTCAAGGATGGGATTGAGCCTAAATGGGAAGATCCACAGTGTGCAAATGGAGGCAAATGGTCTGCAATTAGCTCCAGGAAGTCTAATCTTGATAGCATGTGGCTTGAAACAGTAAATCATTATTTCCTGATTTTCTTTCCGCAGGAATTCTCTACTTTCCTTTTTCTCATCTTAGTCATGATTTTCTGATGGCTTTGTGTAGGCTCTGTCATTTGCATTTGACCAACATGTTGTTCCGTTAAACATGCATTCTGCTGACCTTGTATCATTGTACCCCTTTGATTTTGTGATGTAGTTGATGGCTTTGATTGGGGAGCAGTTTGAAGAAAGTGATGAGATCTGTGGAGTAGTTGCAAGTGTGCGTCAGAGGCAAGACAAGCTTGCTCTGTGGACTCGGACTGCAAGCAATGAAGCTGTTCAGGTTTTTTTTCTCAACCAATTATGGAAATTTTAGTTTCATGAATTACAATTAAATGAATAGGAGACAAATTTACTCCAATTATGTGATTCTTGGTGAGGAGACACCTTCCATCATTATGGTTAATGCATGGTACAAGTAGTGCTGAGCTGTGATCGCCCTTTATAGGGTGGTTTTTCTTTCAGGCTGTTTATTTATTTTTATATTTTTGTTAAGCATTTTTATCCAGCGCCTTTTTTGGGGGGCTTTCTATAATTAAGATCACACCTGCATCTTTTCCCAAAAAAAAGGAGAGAGAGATTAGGAATTATCTGTGATATATGCAGTAGCATGGTTGTTAGAAGTTACGAAAGGTGGTGAAGATATTGTCTCAGGTTTCACCCAGTTTATGAACTCGAATTGAGTTTGCTGAGAATGTGTTAAAGCACTAGAGTTGTCCTTTTTTTTTCTTTTTTTTTGGTTTGATTTGGGCGGGATGTCCACCGATTTATTAAAATTGAAGAAAATCTGAACAAGACAAACTGTAAAAGAGGAGAATAAAATGAAAAAAACATGATTTAGAAGGATCAGCCCTCATTTGGTTGACCATTTGAACATTAAGAGGTTTTCCCTCTCCACCAATACAGTACCCACTTCATATTGTATTTACTCCAATTCCTTAGATTACCAACTACCCCTTCTAAGATGATATGATAGTTCATGCTTACTTTAACAAAGGAGAAATCCTTGATAACTCATGTAAGATAGCTGGAGTAAAAAAATCTGATAATAAATTTTGAAAATGATGATGATGAATGACTTATGCTTGATATTCATAGATATCTGTAAATAGTGCTTTTATATGCAGATCTTGAAGCAGTGACATTTTTGTTGATTGTTTTCTCACACATTTGACCATGTTTTGTATGTTTCAGATGGCTTAACATTATATTTCTTTGTACAATAAATTCAAGTATATCAGTGTATTCTATGAATTCTCATGCTATTGACTTCTCTGAGAAAACCAAAAGAGATGGGTCAGTCTTATAATAAGGTCCCATAACCATCTCTGCTAAATTGTTTTACCTGATCTGGCTGGTAGTCATTTAGTATGATCATTACAAACTATATCTGATTATTTGTAATGCTATTTGATATTCACAAAGCACTTTTTTTTTTTTTGGTTTGGCAAGTAAAAGTCATGCTTGACGTAGAAGCTTTTTTTTAGGGCTGGTTTGGAAAGGGGTTAAGGTTTTGATGATAAGTTATCATGATTTTAGGGGATAAAAAGGCTATCAATTTAGTCGTTATTCACATTTGTTAAAATTGAGACAAAAAGTGAGGATAAATGTTATTTCAGTCTTTAGGTGGAATAAAAAATCCCCATTTTCATTTGAAATGGACAACTGTCCGCACTTTGTCCATATTATTCTTTACACCAAATGGAATAAGTTGTCCTCCCCCCATTTATCTCTTTTCCCACCACTTATCTCCTTATCCCATCACTTATCACTTTGCCAAATCAGCCCCTAGTAATGTGTTAAGTATGAAAGTATGAACATGGATAAAGAGTGGGGATAAGTTAGATTACTATTGTCCAACTTTTATAGTGGCCTTTTTCTATGTTTAACATGTGGAGATTTCCACTTTTTTTTTTCCATCCAAGGTGCTCTCTCTCCCTCCCCTCTGCATGCGCACGTGTCCTTTTTTTTTTTTGGGGGGGGGGGGGGGTGTTGTATGGGGTGAGGTGAGGCGGTGGAATTTAATGGTTAGGGATTATTCTATTGACATTTTTACCTGTATTTTATAATGTGTAATTGGTTTTTCAATGTACAAATACAAATTTTTTTCAGGTTATTGCTGGGGCCCTATGACCTTGTGCGAACACATTTCTCTCAATGATAAAATTTTTTTAAATTCACATCTCTTCTCCTCTCCCCTTCTTCCCAGAATGGGAGTGGAAGCCCTAATCATTTCGGTGACTGGCCATCATCATCATTCTGTTTCACAAGTTTGTCCTGGAGATCAAAATAGTATTTCCTTTTAATTCTGGGTAATTGGGATTTGTGTCACGCTTTCACCCAATATTCTTATAACCTTGCCACCCATATGAATTCTTTGGTCTTTTCCACTTTACTACTGTGATGCGATCAAACAAATAGAGGCAGGCTCTGAATACTGGATATAAACATGGCAGGCAACAAGATCTACCAAAGATCATGAATTGACTGTCAAATTGCTGTTATTTTTTAGAAATTCAGAATATGAATGATCTAGGAACTCATCCATTGTTAGTAATGTCTTTTTTTCTGGTGAGTTATAATTGGATTATTGTTAAGTGAAGGTTATTCCATTGTTTCAGCTTTTATAAACATTGGAAACAATTTTAAACAAAAGCTATGATAAAAAAAAATCGTATTTCTTTCTCTCTAAATCTGTTCTCCATTCTGCAGCATTGTGAGTTCAGTTAATAGTCAATGTGATCATAACTATAGTTCATTCTCTTTGCTAAAACTGATACAGACGAGCATTGGGAGGAAATGGAAGGAGATTATTGACGTTACTGATAAAATCCAATACACCGCTCATGTACGTTATGCATCTTTCATGTTTTTTGTGTCCAAATCTGATCTTACTGTCTCGCTTACTGCTTCTTTTTCTTGTTACAGGATGATTCCAGGAGGGATAAATCCAGTAGGTCTGGCCGGTACAGTGTGTGAACTTGATGGAAACACAGATTGAATTTCGACTTTTGCATTGTCTTTGAAACTGTACGCTTATTGTTATATTGTTGCTGTGTTTGAGTGATTACCAACTGGACAAATATTGATGCATTTTGTGGAGCTATAACATACCATTCTATTTTGAGGTTTTAATGGTTTCCCCTTGATTGGCTCTATTGGTTATTAGATTGGGAAAATGTTACTTAGGTTGTGTGTTCTCATGCATGAAAGTGAGGGAACATTAAAATTTTTTCTTTGCCCATTTTAAACTATTCAACCCTAACCCGACCCAACCCGATTAACCCGAATTGGACCAACCCGAACCCAACCCGAAATTAAATAAACCAACCCGACCTAACCCGAATTTAACCCGACCCCAACCCGATCTATGGACCAACTACCCAACTTGAATTTTCTTATAACCCGACTGAATTTTCTAAACCAACCCGAAATGACTAACCCGACCCCAACCCGATTTTCAATCCGGGACCAACTAAATTTTTTCTCATCCCTATGGGACCTAAAATTTGTACCTATATTAGTACATAATGTGATAATTTTTTTTAACCATTAGGGTTCGGGTTGGGAAAAGAACCCAACCCGATAATCAACCCGAAATAACCCGAATGATTTGGTCAACATGTAAAATTCGGGTTCACCCGTCGGGTTCGGGTTCAACCCGACCCAAGTGCACAAAATTTTTCTTTTGCCCATCATTTTCTTTTAATGTATCTTAGTGGTTCATCCCTAGAGTGATTTAATGTTTTCCATCACTTTTTTTTCTCGAATCCAATTCTTTCACTTTCTTCGATCTTATTTTATTTTCTTAAAGACTATTGTAGAAGCACACCCTCTTTCATCCGTATAGTTATGTTTATAGTTAGATATATATTTGATTAATGAAATACATATTTTTATAAAATAATAAAATATAAATTCAAATGAATTGAATGCATATTATTTTCAATTAGTAGAAATATATATAGGAGATTTAGTACCGTAAAGCCTCTATTCTTTTGACATGATGTTTGTGAAAAGAGAATAGCCACCGGTGATGAACACAAATTCCCTGATGAAAAAATATCACTGAATTCTACTTCTATATTGAAGATTGAAGGAAATATATACAATCCAGCTCTCAAAGAAATCCTTACAATCTGGAATTCAGGAGAAGAAACTGAAACTAAAACAGCTCATATATTTGAAGAAGAACACAAATCAGAGAGCCCCATCATGCGAGAAACCCGAGCCGCTCCCCGTTCTTCTTCGCAATCCTGATCAATCCCTGCTTCAGCTTACTATTTGCACCTATTGATTTACAGAACTGCGCAATCACCTGTTCATGCATTCAAATCCATCTCATCTGATATTGAATTAACAAAAAAGAAGAGAACAACAAGAAGAAGAAGAAGAAGAAGAAGTTCTGATTGTCTTGCCTGTGAGTGAAGTGCAATGGCCTTGCCACGGAACTGGTTGAACCGCTTCGGACCGATCACGTTCCGCGCAACCACCACGATAGGCGCGAATAGCCCCTTCCCTTCATTGACGTTCTTCATCATCGGTTGGGACCGGACCGGTTTACCGACTCGAACACGTTTCGTGACCGAATAGGATAGCATCGCTGCATCTTCCCCGGCGATGGAGGTTCCCCAGGTTCCATGGAAGGATGAGGCGGGTAAGGATTTCAAACCAGTTAATGAAGCAGCCATGGTGATGGGATTTGCTTCTGTGGTTTGTTGAGAGGAGGAGAAATGGGAGTTTGGGTTGTTTTTTTTGTTTGTAAAGATGGGGAGTGGTGTTGTGTTTAGTTGAGGGCCTTGGATTTTGAGGTATGATATAAGCCACACATCGAGTGGGGGGCTGTATCTTCTTCTCATTTCGTGGAAGACTGGGTTGGATCTTTTGAATATGTGATTGTAGATTCACATTGGTGGTCCACATACATTTTGTTATAATTTATATAATATATGCTGGGTGGGTACTTGGGTTTTTAACATTTGGTGCTTACATTCAGTCACTCCTGATATTCTAACTTAATATATAAATTTTTAATCAAATATATACTCAGTTAAATAACTATACACTCTACTCAGGAAAAAAAAAAATTTACATCCATTTATGGGAGTGTGCATTTTATTTCTTGTGAAAGCACATTCATCATGATACGAGTATATGTATATTCTAGGAAAATGTTTATAACAATATGGGAATTGACTATATGAATGATCGTATTATACATTTTTCTTTTAACATTCTTTTAAATCTTTAATATTTAAAAAAATTAAAAAAATAGGAATTATTAATAGAGTATAATGTTACAAGATATATGAGATATCTATTAGTCCCAAATAATGAAAACTTTTGTTCACCAAACAGAATTAATTATATACATATCAAAATTTAGTTAAAATTATATGATTTTATTCCATGGATAAATTCAGTTAGTAGCCCAATACCACAATTTCAGTAGCTAAACATATACCACAATTCTGATCAAGCTGTAAAGAAGTAGCTTTCGCCTTGCAACTCAATCAATATAGTACTTGCTAACCATTGAGCCGACCATGTTGAGGCTTGAAGTGATGAGCGAAAGCGCCAATGCGGTTTTGTTAGATATGATTGTAACTCTTATAAAACACTATAGATGAAGAAGTTTCTTTCTGTTTCTCTAGACTTTGAGTTCCCAGGTTTAATTTAAAGCACACATTGACATATGATCATTTACCATAACCTCAATCTTTCTTGTTTTGACGTTCAATACATTTCTCTAATAATTGGTTGTCCTCCAATTTCTCAAATATAGTACTTGGGATGCATCCTTATATTTAAATAATATATAAAATCAAAGTTGGTCAATTAATGAAGTCTAGTATAAATACTAGAGTAATCAACAAAGACGCATGAACCAAAATGAAATAATGAATGAAAGACGTGAATGATACATATATTTGGAATGATATTCATGACATGCTTGTGAGTATGACTTCACATGGGGTTGAACAAAAGACAAAAAATGCACCCCCCCCCCCCCTCTTATTTTGGCATGTCAATTACTATCATTGAGTTTCTTGGGTGTGCAGCTTGTGATTGAGGAGTAGGGGTTTACCATTTTGGAATTGAGGTGCTTGGAGGTGCTTGGTAGAATTCTCTTCTACCGGTCTCTGGTTCTGAGTGTTTCATTTTATGTTTTGTATGTTTTGGACATTTGTTGAATTTTTGCAATAAAATTGAGGCGTCTGTCTATCATTTCATCAAAAATTAAAAATAAAAATTAAGTAGTCTCTCTAATAATTAAAATAATTATAAATGTCACTGATTAACTTAGCTTTTAATCGGGATAAATAATAAAATATACAAACTGCCCCGTGGACATATAGAAGAATATACAAAACATTTTTATAAATTTACCAGAAACTCCTATTAGAGTTAAACATTTATAGTTTTTATTGTAAAACTAATATTCACCGAATCTTGTATACAATTCATTTTACAGTTATCACATGTTATGTTGTTTTAGAGGTGAGTATTTATGCAACAAAATATATGTTTATATAAAGTGAATTACAAATGTACGATCACCCAAACCTTCAACGAGGGTAGGTGATCACCTTGGCCCTCAACTGTTTAGCTATTAGAGTAAAAAAATATTTATCAATTTTTTTGTGTTAATTTTCACTAAAAATTTGATGTGAGGACATATAGGGTCATTTTGTAAGTGCATAGCATGTCTTGTCTAATCCAACTACTCTCAGGACTGACTCTATATATATTTTAATATTTTAATGAATTATACATAATAAAAATATCACATGTTTCATTTAATTAAATATATATCTCGATAGCATGTAGGAGAGAATTCTACTTGTGTTGTATTTTTTTCTCTTACAGAATTTAAAACAGTTCGACAATGAATCATACATATGAATGAGTTGCCCAAGGATGCAAAGTTACAATAACAAGCACCAGCAACTTATAGAAAAGTTGTTCTGTTCTGTGAACGTTGAGTAAATACAAATAAATCAATGATTTGCTGTTGCCAAACTTGAAACTCCTTTTCTTCAACATCTTCTCAACCTCTTCCCATGGAAGCCTTTTGGTCTCCACAACGAATAGATCGCCAACAACAGACACTAAGCAGAAGAGCTATAAAGTGTATGCATTCCCAGCCTATGTAAGACTCAAGAAAGTCTGAGTCACAGTGAGATTGAGTATCCATTTAGCCACTAAAGCCATCCCTCCACACAAGCCTCTAAAATCTAGGCCTATCAACGGGTCGGATCTAGATCCAAACCCGATCCGACCCGGATCCGATTATACATATAATATACCAATCATATTTGGACCCGACCCGGTGGACCTGAACATACATACGGGATTGGGCCCGGTCCGAGATCCGACTGTTTTATTAGTATATGCTCATATATTACAAGACTATAATATTAATTGACCCATAATTTTGTCAAATTACAAGTATAAGTTTTAACTCATTTTTGTATCCATAAGTGCATAACCAAACCCATAAATCAAAACTCATAACCAACCAAACCACCCGTTGACAAGCCTTATTAGTTTATTAACTTTTGAATTTGTATAATTAATTGGTTTGTTGCATGATTTATGTTCATTGTTTATATTAATATGTTAGTGTTTATTGTTTTGAATGTTGTTTAGATTAATATGTAGTGTCTATTGTTTTAAACGTTTACTCTGTGACACAAATAACCATTAGCTCTCCCTTTTAGTTCATTGTTATATTGTTTATATTTTTATTTAATTTGAATGTTATATGTTAGTGTTTATTGTTTTAAATTGTACAAAAATATATTAAAATATAATGTCAAGACACCAGTTTAGAAAGCTCAAAACTAATGTTTTATACAAAATTTTCATAATAGAATGATAAAGCAAACAAATTCATGAGCTCTCCATTTTTTTATTAACCATATTTGGATCGGGTTAGACCCAAATTCGACGGGTCAGAGTCCGGTCACATTTTAAAGGACCCGTCGGGTCTTAGGTTGGACCCGGATCTGCCGAGTTTTGCTATGGGTCAGGTCCGGATCCACCTCGACTCGGCCCAGACCCGACCCGTTGACAAGCCTATCTGAATCTCAATAAATGTATCTCCAAATTGATACAAGCCTCTGAATCTCAATGGGTATATCTCCGAATCGGTTTGGGCATGTTATGGTGTAACACATGCGGTGCTCCGCACGACATACGCTCCTCACTATTGGATTCGAAGTGCCTGACAGAAGACAAATAGCAGTTTTTAACATTCGTGCTTACATTTCTAACTTAATATATAATATATACACTCAATTAAATAACTATACACTTTATTATAAAAAGTGTAAGAAAATATACATTCATTTATTTGAGTGTGCTTTGTTTATGGTGAAAGATATTCATCATAATTTTTCTTTTAACATTCTTTTAAATCTTTAATATTTCAAGAAAATAAAAAAATAAAATAATAAAAATTATTAATAGGGTATAGCATTATAAAAGACCTTATATTTTTTTTTTTGGAAGGTCACTAAATTAATTGTTTAAACTATAACCGCACAGAATTAACTATATGCATATCAAAATTAGATTAAGATTATATGATTTTATTTCATAGAAAAATCAATATACTTTATGTAATTGGTAATCCTCCAATTTCTCAAATTTCCTCATCTCAATATTATTATGAATTTTAATTTGACTGAACAAATGTTTTTCAAATAATTAAGACAACATCAAGGAGCGATGGACTTTGTTTCCTAAAATATAAATATAACGAATGAAAAGACTGAAAGGTGTGAAATGATATCGGATATTCATGAGATGTGTCATAAAAAATTCATGAGGTTTTCATGATTATTGTAGATTAACATCAGAAAATGCCATAGGTAATATTTTGCATGAATGCATTTAATCACAAGGACAATCCCAATCAAACTAACAAAGAACATGGCTTAATGAAACCAAAATTAGATATCTTCCGAAAGTATATTTTTTGTATTGATGTTGATCATCAGACACATAATCATTCAGAGATACTGTACTAAATTCCACCATTAAAAAATATACCTCGACAACAATATAAATACATGGCTTATGGCTTCACTCTTTTTCATCCCAATACAACTTTCTTTGGTCGTTGATACACTCAGTCTGTTTTTGCTGTCTCATACATTATAATAACATATATATACTGTGCTATTATAGTGTATAGAGTTCTATCATAGTGTATAGAATAAAAAGAAATTATTTTTTAAAGAGAAAAAAACACTGTTGTAATTTTTACATACTTCATTTCATATTACAATATGTCTTCAATGGGAGAGTATAATGAGGCTCTATCATTTTCCCACTTTATTTTTGTATAGTCCATCAGTTTTGTGAGTATTTTCGTTCCATATATAGTTTTGAGATAGGATCTTGTCAATGCTAGATTCTATCAGTTTTGTCAGTCCTCAATAATTAAAGAAGTGACACATTCATTTGTCTACAAACTCTCACGTGAATTGACACATATAATTTAGGAAAGGATACTTTCATTCCATATATATTTTTTTTCATCTTCACTTATAGTTGCATTAAGGAATTGATGTGTGATTAGTGAAGACAATGATTTTATAATGAGACCAGCAGCAAGTAGGACACTGGTGTGATGGCTGTAGATTAACCTCCTACACATCATGTGTCTATTGACATTCTTTGCAAAGCTCCCACGGATCTGAGATTGAATTATCAAAAACATGTGCATTAAAATAGTTTGGCATATAATTTTTCTTTATGTATTTTATTACAATGATCTACTGATGCCATTTGTTTTAATGTGTATGGTATTGTTTTACATAATTATAGCTTTTTTCTTAAACCAATATTTTTTTTTATAAATTTCATTGACAAATCCGCAATTTACTGACTTAATAAAAAAAATCTCAATAAAATCTCCTCCCAAAAAAATGGAGACAAATTAAATTAGTTATAATATAATAAATTAGTTAAAATATTTTAAAGAGTTACTTAAACATGAAATATATATGATGACTCAAAAATCATATATAAACTCAAGAGCATCCATAAAGAAAAAAAAACACTTAAAAATTAGAAGCAATGAGAAAAAGATAAAAACAAGTTTGGATGAATAATACATGATTAAATTAGTTCATGTTTCTCTTGGTGTAGTTCCACACACATTCATTTTCCATAACTTCAAAAAGAACATCAACTAACTCATACCTATTCCAGTTGCCGTCACTCTCAACAACGTTAGCGGATCATTCTCATAACGTGATTACAACTGACAGTTCAACCTTTCATGTTGCAATGTTCATTCTGTTTCTTTAATAATAATCAGTTATTCTCCAATTTCTCAAACCGATTAATTATTGGAATGAATTCTTATATTTAAATAATATAAAATCAAAGTTGATCAATCATATTAGTGAAGAAGTTTAGAAATATAAATACGAGAGTAATCAGCAAAGATGTGTGAACCAAAATGACTGAAAGATGTGAATGACACGTGTATATGGAATGATATTGATCATGAGATGCTTGTGAGTAATGACTTCATAATGTAGTCGTTTTAATAAATAATCAAATGTCACCGATTAACATAACTTTTAATAGGGATAATAAAATATACAAATTGCCCCTTGGGCATACAGAAGAATATATAAAAACATTCTTATAAAAGTTATCAAAACCTCATATATATTACGTGTTTTATTGTAAAACTAATATTCAGTAAGTCTTGTATGCAAATCATTTTACAATTATGACGTGGTTTATTTCTTTAGAGATGAATATTTTATGCAACAAAGTATATAAAAATGTAGGATAATGTTACATACAGTCTTTTTTTAGCCCTAGTCCCAGTCTAAACGTGTTTTAAATTTAATTTTTAAAAATAATATATTATATCTAATGAGCTACATGCTTTTATAAAAAATGAAACACATTCTCAAATGAATTGCATAAATGCATTTATAAACAAAAAAAACATATTTATTTAGTTAATGTGAGTAAATGTTTCATTGATTTTCTATCAACGCACATGAGACTAAAATTGAAACAACTAAAAAAAATTTATCTGTAAGAACACTAAAAAATGAATTACAAATTTAAACACACCCGAGCCCATAGACGAGCTAGGTGGTCACCACTCACCACCAAGGCCGTCAGCTGTTGAGGACCACTCAACATTTTCCAAATTTTTGTTTTAATGTTCAACAAAAAATTTGATTTGAGTATATATATACGGCTCATTTTGCAAGTGCACAGTACATTTCGTCTAATCCAAATACTCTTCAAATACTCTCAAGCCTGACCCTATATTTATCTATTATACTAATTAAAAAGGGTTTTTAAGTGTATGCAATGCAAATTTCATATCTTTACTCTCGAATAAATTTGTTAAAGTCCATTTTTATCTAAAACTAATATTTCTTCTTCTAATCTTATCTTAAGATTTTAAATAGATAATTAGATTTTAATAGACACACACATATAGATTAATATCATATCCATATTTATTCACCAAATCTTAATGGTTTATATGCATAGAATAGTGATACGGTGCAGATTGAGGTACACCATGTGAACAGAGGAATACCATGTGGATCGCATAATAACTATCCGATTGTATAATCAAAATTCAATTAGAATTATATGATTTTATTATAGGGTTAAATGCATACAACCCCCTAAAAGTTAGCGTATATCCATATTTTTCTCTCATTTTATCAAAAATCCACATAACACCCTATATTTTGCTGTGGTTAAACGTTTTACTCCATTTTGTCATAAAAAAATAACGAATATGCATGGAATATTCCATTACTTAACAGGGCAGCTAATTCATATATGCATATAACCCCTGATTTTATAGAAAAATTCAAAAGGATCCAAACAAATGATTGAAATGCCCTTCTCACTAAAAACACTAGTTTTTTTTCTTCCCCAGTCCGACTTCCAACCATTGTAATGCCTGTTGATTTAAACCCCTCCTTCCATTCTTTCTTCTTCCATTGGAAAAAGCATCATCAATTTGCTTCGTTCACCATTGTATGCATATGCATGCTTTCTCTTCCTCTTTTTTCAACTTTATCTTATGTTTATCAAATGTTTGATAAAATGTTTGTGAGACACCATAAGAGAACAAATCCAATTCATACACCTTCTTTTCTTTCCAACTTCCAAGGAAACGGCAGGCATTTCCAAGACCTTTTCAAGTTACACAAATCAAAATTTCAAATCATTTTAATTCAAGCAATCTCTTTGACAGAAACAACTCCATCTCTCAACCCCTTCCCCTCTCGTCCGATCCGCTGCAGCCACCACCACCATTACCAATGTCCACCCCAAACAACTTAACTAATTAACAATGCATGTCCACCACCGGGAGAGAACAAACTCAGCGAACCCACCACCCGTGGGTTACGTACGTTGTACGAGCTCATGAGTCATGAAGATCGAGCTCATGAGTCATGAAGATCATGTCGGGGTACCTGCCCAACCCCCCCGTAGCACTCGCGACCTCCGTCATTGTCATTCAGACCACCTCTGCCTCGGCTAGTGGAGAGGAGGAGCTCGTCGCGCTGGCTGTGCTTTTGTTGGTGGGGCTTTGCGAGCCCGCGAACTGCTAACAAACGACGGGTTGCTCGGGTTTCTGTCAGTGTAGATGGTGTGCAGGTGTTGATGATTGCGATGATCTGCAAGGAGAGGTAGGTGTAAGGGAGGAGTTGGTGTGGTGTGTTGAGAAGGATGTGATATGTATGGATTTTTGTGTTGGTTTAATTATTGAAACATGTATGATATGTGAAGAGGGGTAAAACAGTCTTTTTATGACATTGGGTTAGATTAACTACGAGCTCGTTTAAACAATGTAATGGCAGGGAGGGATTTAAATTAACCACGTAAAAACAAGGGGTTATATGGATATTTAAAAAAATGAAGGGTTGATCTAGATATATGAAATCTTTCAGGGGGTTATGTGCATTTCTCCCTTTATTTTATGGTATGCTTTATTTAATTGGTTCTCCTCCAATTTCTCATATTTCTTCATCCCTATGTTATTTTGAATTTTAATTTTACATCTACTGATCGAATGTTTTTCAAATTAGACAACATCAAAGAGCGGTGGACTGTCTTCGGAAATATAAATACCATATTCATGAGACGTGTTATAAAATGGGTTTTTATTTTTATTTTTAAGTCCCATAGATATAAATACAATAACTTTTATACACCCGAAACCCAAGGAAAACCACCCCTACCAACCACACCCCATTTTGAACCAAACCCACCCATGTATTGTTCGACAAACGTAGTGTCGACTGGTGTTACATATGTCGACACTTCTAGTTTCGAATGGAAGGGTTATACAAACATTTTTTCTGTTATAATATCTACACATGTATTGTCGATATGTACTAAATATATTGTCAAACGGAGTGTCCATACTAGCAGATAAAAAGTTAAGTATTAATCGACACATGAGATATCGAAAAAAATATCAATGGCCGACAGTGACAGTGTCGATACGAATAGATAATCGCAAACTACTTTTTATAGATCTATTTGAATTTCATCATCTTGAGAACTCGATGCCATGTCATTGGAATAATTTTTTCGATTGAAAGCTGTATGTCGAATACGTTCTTTGGGAGTCATACTGCATTGTAAAAAATTAAGTAAATACTCAATCATATACAAGAAATTAAGAGTTATATACCCAATAGGAACAAATTTAAAAAAATTATGCTTTTCAAACTAACATCAATCACATATTTGAATAAAATGAGTATTTGTTAGTTTATATTGCTAGCCTAGTTTGAATTAAACAAAAAAAATTATATCAAACTTATAATTAGGAAATAAATCAAATCATTGATCAACTAGGGTTTCAAATGACAAATTATAACACAAATAAGATCAACAACAATAAGAAGAAGATAAAAAAAAAATATGGAGAAAATATATTTACCTTACATTTCAATATCTAACAAAGAACGATGACCGATGGGTGGAACAATATTGAAGCAGCAAAGGAAAGAGAGAAAAGGCGAGTGGAGCAAGGGACGGTGACCGGCGGACATCGTGGTCAAATATCGAAATGGCATACAGGTGGAGATGGGTCAAAGGGTGCGTTTGGTTGCGCGATTGCGCTGCGATTGCGATTACAGAAAGCTGCCTTTGCAATCGCACAACCAAACAGTTTTGTAATCGCAGTTTTAAACCCAGCGATTGCAGGCAAATAGTGCCCAAAAGCTGCGATTTCAAAGAGCTGAGAAAATGAGTTTCCTGCAGAATCAGGTTTGCAATCGCAGATTCCTGCAGAATCAATTTTGCAATCGCGCAACCAAACGCACCCAAAGAAAGAGAAATAATTTTGTTAAATGTGTTGTAGTAGTTTTACACAATAGTATTTATTAAATGGTAGTTTTATAGGTTTTAGAAAATTGGTTGGGTGGCTTTCCCATATGGGAGGTTTTCCATTAAACGGGGTTTAAATAACCGTTCCCTGTGTTGATACTTTGTATTCACTTATTTATTAATTTTTTTTTTCTTTTAATCCAATATTTTCTTTCTATAAATTTTGTTAATAGATATGAAATTTATTAATGATTATAGTCGGAGTTTATTTACTAAAAAAATCTCAATAAAATCTTTTGAAAAAAGAAACACATCAGCCGAAGTAAGAGAGAGAAAACCATGTTTTATTTGTGAAGGTTGGAGGAAATAGTATTCCCTTGTGTTTCCTTAGACTTGGAGTTAGGCCTGTCAATGGGTCGCGGGTCGACCCGGACCTGATCTGATAGAAGGCATAAATATCCGACTCGAAGGACCCGACAATGAAAACGGGTCGGGTCTGGGTCCACCCCGACCCGATTCTCTGGACCCGATTGACTCAACCCAAATACTTTGTAATTTTTTTTATTTATGATCCAACCCAACATTCATGATCCAACCAAACATTTATAACTAAATATTGAATACTCATTTAAAATTTTAAACATTTGAAATATTTTTACAATATTTTAACTTCACGTAAAAACGTAATAATCTAAACTGTATTTCAAATGTCATCTTATTAAACATTAAAAAATCAAAATAGTGAAGAACTATTTATAATATATTACACTCTATTAAAAAGAAAAAAAAATGAAGTCATTGTAGGTCTTTGAGAAGTTTCTCAATCTCTCTTTGTCTGATCTACTTTTGTTAATGGATCGATCCGACCCGACCCGACCCGATCCGAGACTCGACGTGGACCCGACCCGAAGGACCCGCCAATCAAACGGGTCGGGTCCAGGTCCACCCCGACCCGACCCAGACCCGACCCGTTGACAGGTCTACTTGGAGTTCGCCCAGTTTCATTTGAAGCACATGTCTATACGTGACTTCAGAGTTCGTAATCAACGAAAATCTCAAATAAAACTTCAACGAGCTCAATCCCATCCAGGTTGGCAACGCGAGCGACCCTTTCTTGCATTGTGATTATATTTGGCAGTATTTCAGGTTTCCACATTCAATATGTTTCTCTAATAATTGGTTATCCTCCAATTTCTCAAACCGATTACGTGGGATGAATCATTATATTTAAATAAAGTTGGTCAATTAATGAAGTTTAGAATTAAATATAAATACAAGAGTGATCAGGAAAGACATGTGAACCAAATGCCGAAATGAATGAAAGATGTGAATGCACATATATATGGAATGATATTCATGAGATGCTTGTGAGTGTGACTTCATATGGAGTTGATCAACATACAAAAAAAATGGCCCCCTCTTATTTTGGTATGTCAATTACTGAAGTAGTCGCTCTAATAAATAATCAAATGTCACCAATTAACATATAGCTTTATAATAGGGACAATAAGATTTGCAAACTGTACCCTGTGCAAATAGAAGAATATAATAAAATTTATCAAAAACTCCTATTAGAGTTAAAAAATTATACCTTTTATTGTAAAACTAATTTCACCAAAAGTATTTTATGCAATTCCTTTTACCGTCCTCACATATTTTTTTAAAGGCGAAGATTTTATGTAACAAAGTATGTGCTTTCATAAAAATGAATTACAAATATAATGTCACTCAAAACCCTAAACCAGCTAAGCGATCTTGGCCCTCGGCTATTTAACACCACTAGAGAAAAAAATATTTATCAAAGTTTTCAAGTTAGTGTTCACCAAAATTTTTGATGTGAGTACATTTAGGCCCCATTTGCAAGTGCTAGTATCTAGCATGTCTTATCTAATTCAATTACTCTTAAGACTGATTCTATATATACTCTACTGAATTGTACGTAATAAAAATATAATATGTTTTATTTTAACTGTGGCTATGTAACAACAACTCCTAAATAGTGATAGATGACTAGACTTGTAAAACAGGACGAGCCATACTTTGGGTTGGCCCGTTGAGGGGGCAGGTAGTGCTGGGCCTGTTTCTTGACCCACCGTGCCGTTTACGGCACGGCCCATTAGACCGTTAGGCTTGTTAGCCCATCGGGACCATTAGACCGGCCAATTTATTTTTATTAATTATTGTATATTTATTTCATATTTATTTATTTATTTAATGTTCGTGTACTCAAATAATACAATATTCAATAAAAGAAATATTTATATTTTTTCATTAACTATTTATGTGTTTCATATAAAATTATAATTATTTCAATTTTATTTTCCTGAAGATTTTTATCTTCAATTCATTCGTTTTATCTTCAAAATTAATATTAACAATTTAAAATTTTTAATTCTAACTTAACTTTAAAGAAATTGTTATGTAAATTAAATTTTAACAATTAAATATGTATGTATAAAAAAATTAAATATTAAACTTAAAAAAATGATTGTTTTAATAAATAAAATGAATCATTTATACAGCCCGGTCCGTAAATCGGCCCGACCCACATAAGTCCGTTGGGCTAGTACAGAGGGCTGTGCTGGACGACACGGCTTGACTTGTAAGCCCGGTTCGCTAACGGGCCGGGCCGAACTAGTGGCCCTACCTGTTTTACACCTCTACAGATGACTTAGGCCATAAAATCAACCCGCCGGCCTGACCCGGTTTACACCTCTACCGATGACTTAGGCTATAAAATCAACCCATGTTCCTAAATGTTAAAGACATAAAATTCAAAGTATGTTCGAGTAAATTTAATTCAGATGTAAAATTCAAAGAATGATAAGTTTTTTTTTTTTTTTTTTTTTTTTTTTTTTTTTTTTTTTTTTTTTTTGTGGCAGACTCTCTTAGCGGGGTGGTTGAGACATACCCTCTCCCAAGGAGAGGTCCAGGGTTCGATTCTTATCAAGCAAAAAAAAAAAATGATAAGTTGAAGACATAAAAATAAGTTATGCATCTTTTCATGCTTGTTACACAGTGAATATGGGTATAAATTGAAGAGTTGTGCAGAAATACAATTGTTTGGTAATTGGCATGTGAAGATCACAATTTTTTTCCTCACTAATAAAAGAAAATAAAATTCATCTTTTTGTCTTTTAAGCTCTTCTTTTCTTTGTTTTTTTTTTCATACACAAGGTTTTCATACAGTCTCACAAGTGCAATGAATACAAGTCACGATAGAATCCTCTCTTTACATATTTACATTATTTAAAATATTATTTATATATTCTCATTTTAAGAAAAAAAGAAAAGAAAATGTTAAACACATAAGTCACATGTGCTACTCGCTCCGGTTTTCAGTTAAACCTTTGGCTTTGATAGCAATTCCACCACGGGTATTAATGTAGTATAAATGACCCATTCAGTTATAATTTTTAAAATTTTAAGAAACAATTTATAAAAAAATGAATTGTATTATTTCATTTTATATCTAAATAATATACTATTAAATAAATTAGGATTGAATGAAATATTTAATAGTTGGTTGTCCTCTAATTTCTCATAATTTCTTTATCTTCTTCAAATATAATAAATTTTGATTTCACAACAATTAAACGAACAATCCTACTGCATGGGCAGAATTTAATGGGGCTTTTAATGGGGTTTTTAATGGGGTCCAAAAATAAAAGATGAGGCTAAAAATCATTATCCAGATGTCAGGATAAATGAATAAATGCAAAAATAAAAACAGTGGAGATTGTTTGAAAGTCAAGTGAAATGAAAAAAAGAGTGAAAGGGGGTGAAACTGTATTCATTTTAAAATGAAATTACACAATATGTTTATTTTAAATATATAATGTATATTAAATTCTTGTAGATTAACAACATGGTTGATATATTGTGTGAATATTTTTAATTATAAATATAAACTGATTAAATGAACTTGATGATTTATTTCAGCATAAAAAGAAAGAACCCAGAAAAAAAATCACCCTATAAAAATATAAATCTACCACTGAACATAGTAGCCAACAATAGATATATTGGCCGAAAAATTCAATTTTTTTCCTGTATGATTTTCTTCAAAAAATAATAGTTGTTATTATAGATGAATAAGAATTCATTGTAGATATAAAAAAAACGGTTTTCTATGTGAAAAATTGTAACTTTTGTTCAGACCACATGGGGCGTTAAAAGATCTAAAATAATAGTATATAAATGAGTGGATCACTGTATTCTAAATGTTTATGCTTGTATTATGTTAAATTCATGTGCAATGCAAAATCACATATGTATATGAGGTCAATGCAAATCACATTGGAGGTCAATTTTCCGGACATAATGAATTAATAGAATTTAATGACTAATTGGGACACATCTCGTGGTGAAAATCAAAATAATCTAAATCCAGATCCAAATGGATTTTTCACTTCCACGCCCCAAACCACGAACAAATGGATTTTTCACTTCCCAGACATAATGAATTTTTCTTCTTCTTTACTTCAATTCGCAACCCTATTTTTGACAAATAATTAAGATAGAAATGCAGGACTGAAAACACTTCCACAATGAAACATACAAGATGAATTGCCCATAATGCCAAGTTACATAAGAATGATAAATTACAATACGACATAACAAACACCAGCGACTTATAGCAAAGCTGTTCTGTTCTGTGAAGAGTTAAAAAGAAGACCAAATTGAAATGTCATTATGTAAACACAAATAAATCACTGATTTGCTTGATTTTTGTCACTCTTCCCAGACTTAAAACTCCTTTTCTCCAACATCTTCTCAACCTCCTCGAATGGAAGACCTTTGGTCTCTGGAACAACGACATAGATAGCTATAAACGCAACAGAAGACACCAAGCAGAAGAGAAGGAAAGTATATGCAGTCCCAAGAGCCTTTGTAAGACTCAAGAAAGTCTGAGTCACAATGAGATTGGATACCCAGTTAGCCACTGCAGCCATCCCACCACATAAGCCTCTGTATCTCAATGGGTATATCTCCGAATTGACTATCCAAGGTACGGTTCCCATGCCAGGCGAGTAAGATATGATGTACAATGCGAGACCGATCATCGCCAACCATCCAAATCCGCTCGGGCATCCTACGGTGTACCACATGCGGTGCTCCCCACGACATGCGCTCCTCGCCGTTGGATTTGATGCCAAGCATGCACCGGGTAGAAGCTACGCATAAATCAAAGGCATGATAATAGATTTATAGATATAAATTGACATTGCGTACAAAATTAACATAAAACTGTCACATGTGTCAATCTTTCATCGGAGATTAAAGATTCCAACATTGACTGGATCAATCACGTGTAAAAGAGGAATACTTACATGGTCTCCATCGTGTGCACAGAATCCACAATCGGATGAGGCTTTCAAGCAGTTCATGCAGCTCCACTTGATGTTTGAGGCTGCCTTGTAATCTGGACAAGTATTGTTACCAAAATGCGCAGTCTCTAGACTACCAATAGCAGGGGAATGTGTTTCTGCTGCAATAAAAACTCCGGTCAATAGCCCAAGACACAACACGATTCCGATCAAGCTGTAAAGAAGCAACTTTCGCCTCCCAACTCGATCAACAAAGAACATACTAACGATTGAGCCGACTGCGTTGAGGCCCGAAGTGATGAGAGAAAGTGCCAACGCAGTTTTGTTAGAGGCGAAACCGGCCAACTGAACTATGGTGGGGCTATAATACATGACAGTGTTGATGCCCACAAATTGTTGGGCAACCTGGCAAGTGATGCCTGCAATTAGTCCTTGGCGGACGACGACATTGGTCCATGCTTTGTAGATCTTCTTGAATATGTTGGTTTCCCCAATCGCTCCTTCTTCGGCTATTTCATCTTGCACCGATAGGCGTAATGCATCGACCTCGCCTTCAACTTCATGGGCAGGGTATATTTTGCGCAAGATTTCCTCGGCTTCTGCGACTCGACCCTGTTTTAATGGAAAATGACAAAGATGAATTTCATTGTCTAAGACACTGTTTGAAAGCAATTGCCAAATGGATTCTGCTTCTGACATAATAAGTGATACTCAGTTTCAAACTTTAGCTTTAGGCCTTTATATATTAAAAGTCAACAGAACTTTATTTTATGAAAAACTAGTTGAGAGTAGCTTTTAAAAGATTTATAAAAAAATATGTTTTTGAAAATTGGATTCAAATGAGATACAAATAAAAGATCACCTTTCTATAAAGCCACCTAGGGGACTCAGGAAGCATCAACATCAGAACAAACTGAACTAAAGCAGGAAGTCCTGCTACTCCAAGCATCCAACGCCAGGTTCCTGGTGCCTGAAATACATAACATCATGTTATCTTAGTATAAATTCACTACATTGAGTACATTCTACTCACTAGATTATAAAATGAAGTGTACAAATATACCTTGGTGAAAGCTAGATTTATAAGGTATGATAAAAACTGCCCTCCTGTTATGAGCAGCCCATTTGTGCTGACAAGTGCACCTCTGATTCTAGCAGGGGAAGCCTCAGAAATATAAAGCGGTGCGGTCATGGAAGCCATTCCAACTCCTAAGCCGACGAAGATCCTGCCAAGAATGATGATCCCTGGAGTTGGTGCAAGTGCCATGATGATAGCGCCTATGAAGAACAGGACATCAGCAATCAGTATCGATATTTTCCTCCCGAATTTGTCGTTCATCCATCCACCGATTCCTGCACCGATTATGGCTCCTGCTACAGCCATGCTGACAATGGTTTCCTACAGATATGCAAAATTATCAGTTGAAAATATGTCAGCTTATAGTAATGAATGTAAATGGTACTACTATGTTATTGGGGAACACAAGAATTGTTACTTGTAAGACTGTATTTTTGTCAACAGCTCTGAAGTCATCTCGGATGTAGAGGAGTGCACCTGATATCACTCCTGTAATTTATTTCAATGAATAACAGTTAGTAACTTCAGTAACAATGTATTTGATTAACGTGCATAAACATGTCATACCTTCATTAAGTGGAAAATATAATAATATGATATGAAGATCACTAACTATTACTCAGATACCTTTCAAAATCAATTCCTGCAATACAAAAGCTTCAAAATACACTGGGCATTCTAGTTTTCCATATGAAACTAAGTTAACTAACTAACAATTCAGTCACCATTTTCAAATGATCAGAATAAGTTTAGTTGGAAAGAAAAGTTCCATTCATTGGCCCCACCATAGATCATTCATATGATAAGATGAATTTGAACCCAATTTTGATGATCGTATGAGAAAAATATATCAGATCACATAAAAAAATTGTATGGACTAAATTTATCTGAATTGGAGGGAACCTCCTCAGTTACATTTTAGTTTACAAGTGAATCAGAGCAGTCTCATTGCAAACAAAATTTTCTGATATTAGAAACATTCATCATAAAGGAAAATGACAATCAAAGACCTCATGAGAGGATCAAAATTGCTCACTTGGTAAATAAAAAATACAAAACTAAAAATTTTATTTTGGATTATCATACCTGTGTCATAGCCAAAAAGAAGACCACCTATGCCAGCTGAAAGTGCAAGTCTTAATATATATGGATGCCTCCATGTTAAGTTTAGGCACTCCTTAAACTCTGTTTTATCGGCTTTGTGAACACCACCTTCCATACTATGCAGATGAGACACTTGTACTCCTCTTCTTCACAAAAATATGGAATCCTACAAAACCATGATTCTGATCAGAATTGGGTAATTCAGATACAAGAGATGCATACCAATATGACATCAAATTTTAAATATTGAAAATCTGTCATGTTTTCACACAACAAAACCCCTGGTGGAGACTAATTTCAATTTATCATTTACTATTGAAAATCTGTCACATAATGTTGTTACAATGATCTTGTATATTTACAAAAAAAAAATATACACTTTTATAAAAAAAATATACACTTGCATACACTTTTATAAAAAAAAATGAAGTATACATACTCTAATAAATTGCATAGATCGATTTATAAAAAATGTAAAAAACTTTCAACGCGATATATACCTCATTAATGTGAATATATGGCATTAACAAAGTATATGAGATTATAATTAGGGTTAAAGAAATGTGTATAATAGGCACCAGAAGAAAAACATAAAACCCTATGATTTTCATTTTTTTTATAAAAAATCTTCCATGAAAAAGCTTGTGAAGGAAATAATGCTAATCTGTGACGAATAATTGCATCTTTTGAATTTGGGTAATATTTGTTACCCAAAACAAACAAGAAATTTAGTTTCCCATCGATCCCTCATCACTTTTTGAGTTTTGATGAATAGTGACACTAATCCAGCCCTAAATCCCATTCAATCTCAAATAAAAGATTGATTCGTGACAAAAACAGTTAAAATACCACAAGTTATTCATTCTCCTACTGAAGAGATCCAGTATGAATTGGATTCCATCTCACAAAATGCATGCATATAAACCCTTATTTTGTTTAACAAAGCAATGAACGTGTATCATATACAAACAAAATTAATAATCAAATACCAACCCCACGTATATACGAAGAAATCATGGAAGACAAACTTATTTTTAATGGGGCCCTAACAACAAATGATTATTTCACAAATGTATTTTGTTTTGTTTCTACATTTTCAATCACAACACAGATCAGAAAATAAAACTTACAATCTTAAAAGAAAACCAAAACAAATGAAAAGAAAAAAAGAAAAAATGCATCAGCCAATCCTTACCAAGGTCCTCTTGATCTCCCACTCCCTTTTGTCTATAGATCTTCCTCTCAAACAATGGATCGAGTTTTTATAGGTAAACCCGAGTCTTATCCAAGATTATTGTCCGGGTCAATTTATTCCTAAAAAAGAGTGACAGAATAACAAATGCTGTCACGGTTTGGTATTAGAATCTCAATCTAAATTCCAACCCACCTCACTAATTTGGAGATGATGCTATATTTATCCAAGATGTTGACCATTCATTCACTATCAGAGATGAGCTTTCATCTCATTAGCAACCATAACATGTAATACATCACAGCCCCCCCAAGCAATCTTTGCATGAATTATTAGATTTGATGATGAAACCATAGGGACATCTAATTACCATGTATGTCATGTGAAACACAATAATGTCATATGAAACACAATAGCTAACATATCTTGGTCGTTTGGGCTCCTTTTTTTTAACATATGGGAGGTTACTTTTTGGGTTCACCTTACAATATAAATATGTTTTGCGTGCAACAATAGTTTAAGTACCATCACACAGTATTGTTACAATTCTTTTTATAGTTCTATGTATCATAACTGTACATCATTAGTTGTAGTATATACTTCGTTAATAATCTTTACATTTTAAAAATGAGTCTATACAATTTATTGAATCATTTTTTATAAAAATATACAATTAATTAGAAGAGATATACTATTTAAAAAAAATCAAAATCGGTGATTGCGCACGGGTTTGTAAATATGGTTGTGTCTAACATTTTCCTTTTCTTTTATTTCATTGCCAGTAATTATAAGATATTCTTACCCAAATTGAACTGATTGAGATTAAAAATTAATGCCATGTACAAATTCTCTCTATGAAGAATATTTAGTCATTTATGCAATTATTATTTATAATTGTCTTATGAATTACATAATTTAATATATGAACGCATTCATTTTTGTCATATATAATAGACTGTACAGGCATATACAATAGAATACATAGTATATTAGTGTGATTTTATATATTGAATTAGTTGACTTGCTTCGTATAACAATTTATGCTTCATAAAAAAATGAGATTGTAATGGCTACACATACAAAGACTACATACGTGTAACCAGGGGCGGAGCCAAAGGGGGGCGGGCTGGGGCCCGGGCCCCCCCAAGGCCCACGCCAAGAAATGTGATGCATGTGGTGGTATAAGAGAAAGGGTTTTTGCATATATCACCTCAAAACTTCTTATATTATCAAATACTCTCTTTTAAATTCTATTCCCAACAAAACCTCAAAAGATTTAAATTTTGCATCAATTCCCTTTTGAAGCGTATTTTTGCATAATACAGATTTTTAAAATTTTGTAGGAATATCCGTTAGAATAACATTCATGAATAATTTAAACCCTTTTAAGAGGCATTGTTAAAAATAATAATTTACTAGGGTAATTTTGATAAAATGAGATTTTTTAAGAGTATATGCAAAAACCCTAATTGAAATGAGTGAGTTTGAAATTGGAAGATGTTACGTGCAAACTTGTTTGTATCAAGATTTATATTAATTTTTTTTATAGAAGTGAAATACATGCTCATATGAAATAAATGTATATATTTTATTTACGTTTCCTATAATAATGTATACAGAGATAGTAGAATATATAATGTTTTAACTAAGTGAAATAATGCATTAGACGTGACAAATGAAAATATGACTAACTGAGCATATTAGCGCCCATTGAAATTTGAAATCATGGGTCTCCTTTAAAAAAAACTTTGAAAAACTTTATTTTCACTTGAATATTGGTATCTGATTTTGAAGAGTTGAAAAGTTACTGATTTGGATGTTTTGTTATTTTTTGTTTATTTTGATTTTTCATAATTACTATATTTAGTCTCTCAAAATATTTAGAAGTAAGGTTTTAAAATATCTTTATAAAATATAAGCGTAAAAGATATCTATGTATATTTTTGTAATCAATTAATTTATTCATATTCATTTTTGTTAATTTTTTAAGCTTCATTTTTTTCTTTTTTGCGATGGGAATATTGAGTTTTCATGATTTTTTTTCTAGATCTTCTATAGATTATTACGGATATTTATATCCTAAAAAATAAGTAAAAAAATATTTTCAATTGTTTTTATTTCGTATTAACTTATCATATATCTATAATTTTTTTTTATCTTACTCATTCTCTTAAATTTCTGGCCCCTCTTTGCTTTAATTCTTGGCTCCGTCCCTGTGTGTAACATGATTATTGCCATTATTTATTATATTCTAGAGACAATTTACCAAAGAAGAACCATATACATACGAGGTCTATACACTTATCCAAATTTCTTGTATATCTGTAATATCAGTTATGTAATTTCTGTGTTATGAGAGACATTATAATAATTTGACTCAGTATATGTACTCTTTTTTAAGGCCATCTCCAGCCCTTACTCAAATATATACCCAAATTTCACGTAAAATTTAAGTAAAAGCTTGATTTGATATAATGTGTCTCCAATCATCATTTTGCGTTTTACTCAAATCTTTTTAAAAAATCACTTCTTCTTCTAATTATTTCCTATAAACATTTTCAAAGTCTTTTCCCCAAACATTTTTACTATTTAATTTTTCTCCCCTTCAAGATATTTAAAATTAAAAATTATTATCATCCAATTTTTTGAAAAAAAAAAGTAAAAATATATATATTTTTTTCAAGAGATGGTGAAAATTTATGGTGGGGGGGGGGGGGTGGGGAAGGCATCTAATATAATTCAACTAAAGATAAAGTTGAAGAAAAACAAAATGTCACATTTAAAAAAAATGTGGAGATAAAAGGAAAAAAGAGATGTTAAAAATTTGGGTAAAGATTTGAGTCTCCCTTGATTTGGGTAAATGTTTGGGTAAAAGCTTGATTTGGTATGGGTATAGGTAAATGGTTAGAGGAAGTTTTGAGTGATTTTTACTCAAATTTAAATTTGAGTAAATGTTTGGATATAAGATTGGAGATGCTCTAAGTTAGAGTTTATGATGTAACCAATATTTTTCAAAATGATGTAAATCTTGTCTCATAAGTTTTTTGTGTTAGATTTTTTCTTCTTTATTTTGACACGAGCCTTTTTTAGAATTGCATTAAAAAAATGAGACTTTTTTAGAATCATTAAAAAATAATGAGACTGTATTGGGATCGTGGCCTTTGGAAATGATATGTTGATTTGGTATAATCAATGTGTTATAAATTGAAATGTTATTATTCTGTTATAAATACCATTAACAACAAAGATGTTGGAAATGTGCATGTTATTAGAATACTTTTTTGATCCTGAAACAATAATTAATCCATCTTGGAAAAACTTAATTAGAATTTATACCAATTTACCAATTTTTTCAGGCTTTGGTAAAAATGAAATAGATATCTTTACATTAATATTTAACAAAAAATTGTGCATCAATCACTTATCTACTCCCTTTATATCACCACATATTTACAATAAAATTAATGTTTGAGTTATTCAGATTACATTAAATGCTAATCAAAAAAAAAATTATTCATATAACAAGACTAATTTATTATATTTTTAAAGTTAAAAAAATGAATTATGTTTGTGGATATTACAAAATAGTTTGCGTTGTTATACAGTTATCCAAAAAACATTTATTACTGTGAGGAAAATTTTATTCCATTTGGTGACATAAACTAATAACAAGAGTACATGTTATCTTATCACTTTTAGGTAGATGTGCTATCACTTCCCATTGTTGCAAATGGTGGTCCGAAAACCACATGCAACTAAGCTTACTTTTCATTGCAAAATGATATGTCCATTCCCATATACAATCTTGTCTATGGTCTCCAACCGTGTTAATTTTTTTAAACATAAATAAATTTTTTTTTTGTGTAATAAAATACATACTATTATGAAAAGTGAATATAAATATATAAATAAGTGCATATTTTTTTTTTCTTTAATTTTTCATAACTAAACTAGTGCAATATATACTACACTGAGATAATGTACGCTTCACTAATGGGATGTATATGCTGCCAGGAAACTACAACAGGATTAAATTAAACAAACCCTCCCCCCCACCCCCCACGAAAATATATACTACACTAAGATAATGTACGCCTCTTCGCTATGTCACAGACCGATTATATGCTCCTGACGTGTTTCTAGTTCTTCAATGTCACTTGGGTTGGGATTAATAAATATTTATTACTTTCAGGAAACCATAAAAAAGGGTTTTTTACAAGTATACTTTCAAAAAATATGCTATATACTTCAAATAAGTTATTAGTTTTATACCACTAAAATATTTCAAAATTATGCCCATTTATCATCCTAGTTAGCTCCAATTCAAATTTTTATTAAATCGTTAAAGTCAGGGGGAAATGATCAAATTATCTTTATTTTTTTATTTTTTCTATTTTATCTTACCAAATACAATATTTATAACAAGAAAAAAAAAATTTAACATGAAAATGACAAATTTAATTAAAAATCCAATAACATAAAAACTATTTATCTTAAATAAGTTTCGGATGATTTTTTTTTTTAAAAAAAGAAGGTAAATTTTGTTACCCAATTTCCTTATTGATTTTGATTTACAAATTTTGAATTATAGTGAAAGAAAAGAAGAAAGCTAGAAAGTCCGGGAAAGGACTCCCTGGTTAGAAGAGATGTATATTGACCTGTGTAAGTTGAAATGATTTTCTAATATTATTTACAATTAAGATGCTATGAATATTATTATTATTCTTTAAGCTGCAGTTTAACCAGTCCGCTTAAAAAATGGATTAGGATTTATAATATTTTTTGTCTACAAGTATACAAAGTATAAATCCCCTGAAGTCAATCAACTTTCATTGTTCTTGTTTCTTCAGTGTTCTTGTGTTTATTGAATCCAACAATGAATATTTTATTTTAGTTTAACAATCTTCAAATAAAATAAAATAAAATATTGGCCAAGTATATATACTGCTTGCATCGTAATACCCATGAATTTAACGCACTTTTATTTTTTAATATTAACTTAATAAGTTAATTTAATTATATAAACAGCTTTTATCTTTTGCTTATTCTATGCATTTTTTAAAATATCAAGAAAAGATGAGTGATGCAGATATTTTTTTATTGAGAATTTGCGCAATGATATTTACTTTATATATGCCATTCAGGTATAAAATGGTATTAATCCTAAATAATAAATAGATGCCTCTATCTTGTTATATATCAGTATACATTGTATTTAGGAGTAAAATTGATATTTGGAAACAAATATGTCAAGCAATGATAAAGATGATTTATGTTCCATACTAATCAAATTTTAAAAAATTAAAAATAGAGTTGAATTCATGGGTATACGATATTTTATAGGCAGAGTTAACCCAAAGCATACCCAAACAGACCAACATAATTTCGAAATAATCTTACATTACCTGCAATAGAGGAAATGCATTTGTGATACAGAAGCAAAGTTGCATCTTCCCCAAACAGTATTTAGGAGTATAATTGATATTTGGAAACAAATATTTATAGTATACTAAATGTCAAGCAATTATAAAGATGATTTATGTTCCAAGACTAATTAAATTTAAAAAAAATTAAAAATAGAGTTGAATTCATGGGTATACGATATTTTATAGGCAGACTTAACCCAAAGCATACCCAAACAGACCAACATAATTTCCAAATAATCTAACATTACCTGCAATAGAGGAAATGCATTTGTGATACAGAAGCATAGTTGCATCTTCCCCAAACATAGTATCTAGGAGTATAATTGATATTTGGAAACAAATATGTAGAGTATACTAATGTCAAGCAATGATAAAGATGATTTATGTTCCAAGACTAACTTATTAAATTTTAAAAAATTAAAAATAGAGTTGAATTCATGGGTATACGATATTTTATAGGCAGACTTAACCAAAGCATACCTAAACAGACCAACATAATTTCCTAATAATCTAACATTACTTGCAATGGAGGAAATGCATTTGTGATACAGAAGCAAAGTTGCATCTTCCCCAAACACAGCATACACAAAAAATAAAAATAAAAAAGTTTGCCCAGATAGATAACATAGTTCCAAGCCCTGCTCTGAAAACAGATGACATTATAAATCAACTTCCATTACAAGCATATAAAATCTCTTCTGCTTTAGATTATGAGTGTCATGATTGAGTGGGCTGTCTTCAATGTCAAAAATCTTCTTTTCGGTCTCTGTCACAGGCATATTGAATTTTGATTCATCCTGGGTGTCTTTATGAAGTCCATAAAGTACCAGAATTCTCCCAAAAAATCTTTGCTGCTCACTATTGTAATCGTTCTCAAACACTCAAACAAGTCATCAGCGTTCACATGTACCATTATCTGCCTGGTTGGAAATTAAGGCAACAAAATTTAGTAAATTAAGGCAACTAGATACGGTGGATTTGAAATAATAATTTCAAAGTACAACGACAATAAAAGATCAGTTAAAACTTACAATTTGTAACAACAATGGATAGAGTTTCCAAGTTGGGGGAATTCCCAGTAAAAGCAATATTTTGCAGCTTCAGATCTTTCATGTTATTGAATGTTGGGAGACATTTCGGCAAATCTTCAACCAAATGGTGATGCCTGGCACCCATCAAAAGTGAACAGTTACAAATTCAATCACCTTCGGCAAATTCAGTTTACAGTTCAAACAACTCCAGCCATATTTGAATTAGATGAATGTAGATTACAATTGGGTTATTCAAAATCCACAAAATTCAATCTGTGATAACCTTTACAGTTTTAAATAACATGACAGTCAAAACTTCATACATGTATAATCTATTACCAACAGAACATAGATGTGCATACCTGTCCAAAAGAACAATAAACAAGTGAATAGCATGGATACATACCCCAACACACATGAAAATCAAGATTTAAAAGATGGAGAAAGTTCAAATAACAAAGCACATAATTTAGTAAGATATGTATAGACAATCTCATGCTGCAAGATGTAAATCATGCAATCGTTTTTTAAGACAACTGACAGACTTGATTTTCATGATTTTAAAAAGGTTGAGTGTCAAAAAATGATCCCTGCTCTTAAAATTTTGGGCAGGTCATCAGAGACTAAGTCTCTACCAACCTAAATAAGTAATGAAGCGTTTTGGATAGTATAACTGTGAGGGACATGTAAATATGTAATAAAGTGCAAGTTGATTTTGTTGGCATTGTGAAGATGAAGGGAAGAACTTAAGAGGTTAAAGATGTAGTTAATAAGGATATTAAGATTGAAATATTGATAAAAGAGGACCTAGTGTGATTGGCAGGTTGGTGGAGGCTAGCATACCATGATCAAACTTATTATTCAGTATTACTATGTAAATAGTGATCATGCTAAGCAACAAAAAATACAAGCAACATAAAATCAAATGCCACCAATTGAAAATCAAGGCCATCATATATTTTGATGATATTCAACTGAACAACATTATAGAACCCCAGAAAAGAAAATCCACAGTGATTTCATGAAAACAGGTATACGGGCACAAGAAACAACATAAATGAGAACTAGCACACTATGATGAACTTGCAGATACTATGCTTTAAGAAGCTGCGTAAGAAGAGAGGAAGCCCATAAGCGTGTGTTCACATTTTCCACAGTCCAACATGATCCCAAATTCCCAACTGCTCCATGACAGAGCAGACCCCCCATAAAAAATAGCAAGGATTTAAAGCCCAAAAAGTGCAATGAAACGAGAATGGGAGCAGATTTTTTTATATCAAAGTTGTCTTCAGATTCGATTGTATCATCTAATCCATCACTTGTGTCAAGACTCTTGAGTCTTTCAACTGATATGTTGAGACTGTTAGTCCAGTCATTATCAAGAAACTGAACACATTTAAGACCCAGGGTCTTTAGCCTATCAAAATCAATACTAATAAAAGATGCGAACTTCAAACATCAACTGCACATAATAAACATCTCTCTTAGGTTGGTTAATAGTGAAATATGAATCGCAAGTGACATAAATCAAAACATACTGGAAAATGTTTGCAAACTAAACAAACAATCTCCTGAACCAGAGATTACAAAAAAAAAACAAGAACGGGAAAATCATAGTTAATCTCTAAGCCACACATAAATTTCACAATCCCCAAAACAAAACACACATGAATCCTTCCCGTTCAACCTAAAATCATGAGTAAAATCAAACGGAACCCAAAATCCCTAAAAAAAAATCAAAAAACGAAGAGCTCACCTGGCTAAGAAGGGCTTTGAAGGAAGGGGATTCAAAAAAGGGTGGGTCTGTCAGACAACCGAGTGACCATACCCAAACCCCTCTAAGGGGAAGGGATACGATCCTCTACAGCCGGAGACCCCCGTAAGGGATGATCCGGGCCGTCAATCACGCTCTGATCACGCGGTCATGTCGCATCAACCAGACTTTGGTGACTGACTCCTTTTGTTAAAGGATGCAGTTGTACGAGCCTATAGAACAGATCCTGTTCAAGTAAGGTCGTGCCACATTAACGCTCGAGCGGTCTTATAAATGCTGGAAACTAATATTGAACTACCGATGTGGGACTAACAAATGCTACTCTGGATAAGTCTATCAATCGGACGGATAGGCTCATATCTCTATCCTATCTGATCCATATTCAAACTGGATATTTGAAAAAAATTTCACATTTGATGATTATTAAAAGTAAGTATTTATATCTCATATCTCATCCTACCATTTCATTTTTCAAAAAAAAAATATTCATATCTCATCTGAAAATTCAGATTCAGGTATAGATAATTATCTAAAAATTGAAAACGAATATTGAATGATTAAAATATTTAAAGATCCAATATCTAAAAACAAAAATCATATATCTAGTATTTGAAATATATAAAAAATCTAATAATTTACTACTATAAACATAAAATTATAAATATATACATAAAATATTACATGCTTTAGAATAAAAATAAAAATAAAAACTTATACTAATCCCAAAAAATATAAATACATTATTATATAAATAAGAATATAATAATATTTTTGAATATGGATATTTTTCATATCGGATACAGACATATCGGCATCCGATTCAAAAAAATTTAGATACGGATACATATTTTTCAAATATCATATATTAATTTTCAAATATGAATTCGAGAATTTCGGATTAAATACAAATATTTTTAACGGATAATTGAGAGGCTTAACTCTGGGTTGGGTTCAATGGATATTTATTACTTTCTCGAAAACGTTTTAAAATAAATTAATATAATAATCTTGTAGAAGTTTATTGACAATTTAGGAAGATTTGCTTCATATCGTACTTATTTTGGCATTTAAGCTTTTTTTTTAAGAAGGTCATAGTGATTTAACATGTCAGTTATTGATTGAAATCTGCATTAAAATCCGAAATATTATTTTGGTATTATTATACATTCTGATAAGTAGATTTATATTAAACATTATCACGAGTTATCTTGTGTACATCTGGGTCAGATACGTATTCAGATGCTGGGATGTATGCTCCGAAAAACATATAGCCTATGTTTGAATAATAATATAAGCTATTCCGGATTATATAATTATTGCTATATATAGATAAGGAATATGCCATATTTTGTTTGGTTGTACTTTTAGTTATTCTCGTTGAAAAATATAAAATAATTTTTTTTGTTTAGTTGATTATAAATGAGTTGAAAAGTTAATAACATGTGAATAAAACTTTATAAAGTGTGCCAAATATGATTTGATATGTTGACATCTGATTTATAAGAGGTGATGACAAATTATTTAACATGTGAATCTCCATTATACTAATAAAATAAAATTCATGTAAGGACCTAGAATAACTATATTAATTTATCTTAATTAATATATTCAACTAGTATAAGGGGATATGTATTTGGAAGGATTATGCAATCAAAAATCAGAACAACACGGTTCAAATATATTTTTTACTTTGGTGTTTCAGAACTAATATATGGGTCATCTTCTTCGTGAAATTCACAACTTTCATAATCTCCAAAAACAATTAATGTTTTTTGAGAATCAAACGGGATTTTGGGAAAGTTGACATTTGGATCTCATATCAAACACTGATAAATGTCTTTGCTATTTTTTTTTTTGGGTGCAGTTTGAGTGATTTTATTAAGGTTTTTTTTTTCAAATATATCCCAATTATATATATTTCGTATTTATCAAAATATCTCTGAAAAAACATCATTGCAATAATACTCATGAAAAGTTCATGAGTTGTGTATTGGTGCCCATGTAGTCAACTTCATTGAGTTGAGGTTAAATGTCATCATTTAAACCCCATTTGTATAGTTACAAGTTATAAATACCCATATGTTTCCCTTCTTCAATGCCTAAAGCTTTATATTTTACGGTTTACATTTCTTGTGTCTAAATCTCATTTGAAACCCCTTTTCGGAGTCCTATCCCATTTGAAGTCATTTTTCAAGGTCCGAATTCTTTTAAAGATGAACAGTTCTCTCAAGCATGAGAATATGTTATTAAAGATAGGGCTAAATAGTAAATGCACACATCTGAGCTAATTAAGGGTGCGTTTGGTTGCGCGATTGCGCTGCGATTACGATTACAGGAAGCTGCGTTTGCAATCGCGCAACCAAACAGTTTTATAATCGCAGTTTTAAACACAGCGATTGCAGACAAATAGTTGCGATTTCAAAAAGCTGAGAAAGTGAGCTTCCTGCATGTAAGCAGAGGAGCACCAAACGCACCCTAAGTAACTTTGGTTGAGTATTCGATGTTGACTGCATGTAAGAGAGGAGCACCGAACTTTCCATGGGTATTTTTGTAATAATAATTTTGTCAGGGGTAAATGACAAAAATAGAATATAGAAGGGGTATATTTGTAAAAAGACTATTTTATTAACTTTCAAAGCATACAGGAGTAAATGGTAATGGTTCATTCATCCTGTAAATTTTAGAAATTATTTTAAATAAAAAAATCTTATGAAAATGTATAGTAGATAGTAAATACAAACTCATGTGGATTGGGGATTGATGGGCGCAATCAGTGCCCATTGGCCAAGGAAGCCTAAATTTCAAGAATAACGAGTGTGTCAGTGTTGATACACTCAATATATTTTATAGCTCGTTTTATTATCCAATATGTTATGGTAATGCAATATATATTATGTTATTATAATGCATGAGGTTCTATCATACTGCATGACAAAATTTTTTTTATCATTATTTTAATTTAAAAAAAAAATACTAATGTTTATCTGTATCATATAACAACATTCACTTCAATTGGAAAGTGCATGTTTTATTTAAAAAAAAACAGTATGAATTGTAATTGAGACTACAATTGGAGCTGGATGTATCATTTTACTTTATTTTAAGCTTATTTCTAATTCTTATTAATCATGGGTCAATAAAATACTTGGTGCGTTTGGAAGTCCATTCCACACTCTTGCCGGATAGCTAAAAAAGCCCATTTGGCTAATACTGCGGGGTGTGTACCGCTGGTGCTAGAAAATAACGCAGGAACAATCCTTGTATGCAGTTGATGGGCTAATTTGACAAGATGTTAAGATTTTGATAGTAAGTTATCTTAATTTTATGGGATAAAAAAATTATCAATTTTGTTTATATTTACATTTGTCAAAATTTGAATAAAAGTAAGGATAAATGTTATCACAGTCTGAACAAAAAATATCTTCATTTCCATTTTAAACTTGGGACAACTATCCTTAGCTTATCTTAATTATTTTTTTATACCAAATAGGGATAAATTGTCTTCCTACTTATCCTCTTTTCAAACCAGCCATTGGGATCATCTATGGTATAAATTACATAGAAACCCAATGGCAGCTAATTAGAGATTGTCACATAAACATTGCATTTTTTTCACTTTTTTAACGAGAGAAACCCCTTACGTGGCAACCATTTATTGGCTGCCACATGCATCCTCTATGGTTCTTATATATATATATATATATATATATATATATATATATATATATATATATATATATATGATACGGTGCACGATGCGGGAACGTGCGCGAACGACCACGGGCCGTCGATCACGGGTCCATCGCGAGTCCATCGCATCGGACGGTCGGGTGCGATTCACATCGATCCGTTGGATGCGATGGATCCCGCGATCGGACGAACGGCCCACGTCGTTCCCGCACGTTCCCTCACGCCGCATATTATCATATATATATACCTATATGAGGAATGATACGGTGCGCGATGCGGGAACGTGCGCGAACGACCACGGGCCGTCGATCACAGGTCCATCGCATCCGACGGTCCGATATGAATCGTTCATCACCGTCGGATGCGATGAATCCGTGATCGGACGGCCCATGTCATGGCCGCACCCGCCGTTCGCCGCACCCAATCGGTGCTATATATATACATATAATAATAATAATAATAATAATAATAATAATAATAATAATAATAATAATAATAATAATGTTGAGTGACAATATGCAGTTCGTGCGATCCGCATATATACCCCATTTCCTTTTAAATGATATATACGTCAGTAAAGAAAACATATATCTTGTTAAATGTATTGTTGATCATGTAATTTCAATGAGGTATTACATACCTCAATAAGGTACGTGCTTTCTTTAGTGATACATATATATACTCCGTTAAAGGACGTAAAATATCTTTAAATGAGGTGCATGCTACCTTTAATGACATATATACCTATTTAAATGATGTATATGTTGTGATTCGCACGGTCTACACGGACCGGACCATATCATTATTCAATATATAATAATTTTTACAAATTGTATGGACTCATTTATGTATGAAAAGGAGAAAAGAGTTGATGTGACATACAACCCTTTTCCAGAGCCAATTCCAATCCACACATATTTTGATTTTTTTTAAAGTAATGTATTTTATCTAATGAGGTATATACTTTTATAAAAATAAAACATATAATTTAATTAAAATGTAAAAAATTTCTATCAAATGCACATATTCTGTTGATCTGAGTATATGACACTAACTATGCATATGAGACTATAATTGAAACGGAAAAAAGAGATTGTGTGTGATATGAGACTACACGGTGTGCAAATAAGAGTTGCCAAGAATGAGAGTCCGTGCCTTGCCCCTGTTTTGAAAATTTTGTGTGGATCAATAGAATGCGAATGAATCAATAAGAAATGAAGGGCTGAGCTGAAAGTTGAATTAGATGTAAGTGATGTATATATTCACTTTTTTTTTTTAATTTGGTATCCAGTCAACCGACCCACCAACCACCGTTTACAGGGAGGTTGGTGTTCATTTGCTTCAATGGAGTGCAAATCCTCACATCCTTACAATTCCCCAGCACAGCCAACTTGGTTTCTAAGCAACTCGAGCGAAATAATTCTCCCATATTTTTATATATGGTGTACTAACGTTGTAACGTCTCTTCGACTCAAACCAATCCTCTTTGACATCCCAACCCACAGTAGGTGAAATATTAAGCCACGCTTCCTTCTCACTCCAAAAAATTATAACACCCCCCTCTCTTCCTCCTCTCAAGAGCCACCCATCCATCTCCAGCAGCCATGGACGGCTTGATCGCTGGTTCCCATAATCGGAACGAGCTCCTTGTCTTGCAGGGCCATGAAGAGGTTCCATACATGCTCTGTTTCATATGGGGGGTGTAAGACCATCTTTTGAAATTTTGCATACTAATTGAAGTTGTGTGTGTGTTTTTGAAGGTGCAAACACGACAACCGGTGTCGTCGAAGGTGTGCCGAGTCTGCGGGGATGAGGTTGGTGTGAAAGAGAATGGAGAGCCGTTCGTGGCATGCCACGAGTGTGGGTTCCCGGTCTGCCGGCCTTGCTATGAGTACGAGAGGAGCGAAGGCACCCAGTGCTGTCCCCAGTGTAACACACGTTACAAACGTCATAAAGGTCCAGTCTCTTGCATGGTTCTTAATGTGACATATAATATATAGTTGTGTGACTTGATCATATATAAAGCTCTGTCGACTGAGTTGCAATGTTTACTTGAACAGGATGTCCGAGAGTTGAGGGAGACGAAGAAGATGGAGATATGGATGATTTTGAGGAGGAGTTCCAAATTAAAGATAACCCAAACATTGTTAATGGATTGGTAAGCATGGTTTAGTGTTCATTAGACAAAAAACCATTCGTCAGTTTCACTAAAGTGGCTTACATTGCAGGAAAACAACTCTCAGCATCGTCAATGGCAGCCCAATGGCACCAATATGTCCTCCTTCGCCAGAAGTGGTGAGCATGGTTTAACTCAATAAAACTATAAAAACATGTACCTTCCACTAATCATGTAAATTTAAACCACCTAGTCACGGACATGGACGGTGAGAAGGAGGTGTACGCGACGACGGGTAACGCAGAGTGGAAGGAGAGGGTGGAGAAATGGAAGGCAAGGCAGGAGAAGGGGATGCTCCAAAGCAACAAGGATGACGGTGGAGGTGACGATCGCGAAGATGATGACGATGATATCTTGTAAGTTAACATCGTGACATTAGAGTAGTACTGGAACTATTGACCTCTTAAATTTATATCTGCATTCGAATAGGATGGCGGAGGCGCGACAGCCGCTCTGGCGAAAGGTCCCAATCCCATCAAGCAAGATCAACCCGTACCGCATCGTGATCGTGCTCCGGCTAGTCGTCTTGGCGTTCTTCCTCCGCTTCCGAGTGATGACCCCGGCGAACGACGCCTACCCTCTCTGGCTCATCTCCGTCATATGCGAGATCTGGTTCGCGCTCTCTTGGATTCTTGACCAGTTCCCCAAGTGGTTCCCGGTGAACCGCGAGACCTACCTCGACCGCCTCACCGCGCGCTTCGAACGCGAGGGGGAGCCCAACAAGCTCTGCCCCGTCGATGTCTTCGTGAGTACGGTGGACCCCCTCAAGGAGCCCCCCATCATCACCGCCAACACCGTGCTCTCGATCCTCTCGGTGGACTACCCGACGTCCAAGGTGAGCTGCTACGTGTCCGACGACGGCGCTTCGATGCTGCTTTTCGACACGCTTTCGGAGACGGCCGAGTTCGCGAGGCTGTGGGTGCCGTTCTGCAAGAAGCACGTGATCGAGCCGCGCGCGCCGGAGTTCTACTTCTCGCAGAAGATCGACTACTTGAAGGATAAGGTGAACCCAAGCTTCGTTAAAGAAAGAAGGGCCATGAAGAGGGAGTATGAGGAGTTCAAGGTGAGGATCAACGCGTTGGTGGCGAAGGCGCAGAAGAAGCCGGAGGAGGGGTGGGTGATGCAGGACGGCACGCCGTGGCCGGGGAACAACACCAGGGACCACCCTGGCATGATCCAGGTCTACTTGGGGAGCGCGGGCGCGCTCGACGTCGAAGGGAAGGAATTGCCGAGGCTTGTTTATGTGTCGCGTGAGAAGAGGCCCGGGTACACGCACCACAAGAAAGCAGGGGCCATGAATGCTCTGGTGAGTTTAGTTTCCATTTTGTGTTAGTAGACTAGACTAGACTTATGAAGAGATTTATTGTTGTAATGGATCAGGTTCGGGTGTCGGCGGTGCTGACGAACGCGCCGTTCTTCTTGAACCTCGATTGTGATCACTACATCAACAATAGCAAGGCCCTTAGAGAGGCTATGTGCTTCCTCATGGACCCCCAGATTGGGAAGAAGCTCTGCTATGTTCAGTTCCCTCAGAGGTTCGATGGCATTGATCGACATGATCGGTACGCCAATCGCAACATCGTCTTCTTCGATGTAAGTCCATCGCCAATTTCAAACAAATGTCCTTCTAATTCACTATTTGAATCCATCTAAATTGGTTATTATGGTGTTTAGATCAATATGAAAGGCCTGGATGGTATCCAAGGCCCGTTACGTCGGTACGGGTTGCGTGTTCAACCGCCAGGCTCTGTACGGCTACGATCCCCCCTCATCGCAAAAGAGGCCGAAGATGACCTGCGATTGCTGGCCTTCTTGGTGTTTCAGCTGTTGCTGCGGCCGGCGCAACAAGAAGTCGAAATCGAAGCAGGATGTAGCAGTAGGAGCATTTAGTGGGCTCACTAACAAGAAAAAGAAGATGATGATGAAGAACTACTACTCCAAGAAAGCGCCTTCCCCGGTGTTCGATCTCGAGGACATCGAGGAGGGGCTCGAGGGGTACGACGAGCTGGAGAAGTCGTCACTCATGTCGCAGAAGAACTTCGAGAAGCGCTTCGGACAGTCTCCGGTGTTCATCGCTTCGACGCTCGTGGAGGACGATGGTGGGCTACCGGAGGGGACCAACACGGGTTCGTTGATCAAAGAGGCCATCCATGTCATTAGCTGTGGATATGAAGAGAAGACTGAGTGGGGGAAAGAGGTATCAGTTAGTGCTGAATCTCATTAGTTTAGTTTCTGTCAGTCTCTAATTTGAATTTCTACTGCAGATTGGATGGATATATGGGTCAGTGACGGAGGACATTCTGACGGGGTTCAAGATGCACTGCCGGGGGTGGAAGTCGGTGTACTGCGTGCCGCAGAGGCCGGCGTTCAAAGGGTCGGCGCCGATCAATCTTTCGGACCGGCTCCACCAGGTCCTGAGGTGGGCGCTGGGGTCGGTTGAGATCTTCATGAGCAGGCATTGCCCGCTGTGGTATGGGTACGGTGGGAAGCTGAAGTGGCTCGAGAGGCTCGCGTACACCAACACCATCGTCTACCCGTTCACGTCGATCCCTCTTCTTGCGTACTGCACCATCCCCGCCGTCTGTCTCCTCACCGGAAAATTCATCATCCCCACCGTAAGTTATAAACACCACTGGTCCTTAAGCCTCTCAACAGATAGAATATCGCTATTGAATCTTTATGATACAGATATTAATATTCAAATTTTAATATTTTTAGTTTTACGTTTAGATTATTTATTTAAACGTAGACATTAGGAGGATGATGGAAAATGTGCTACAAAAAATGAAAATGTTTTGATAAGTAAAAGTTTTACAAATTTGGTAATTAAATCAAAACTGCCGTAGAGCAATTCAATAATAACACCATTACTAAAAGTTATAAGATGACATTTTTTATTATGATTTTTTCAAAATTAATTTGGGTCAACAAATTAATCATATTTTCACTTTATTAAGATTCATAAAAAAATCTTCCAACCACTTTCAATATTATAAGAAAAAACTTGCAATTATTGTTAAAATTTTGAAGATGTGACTATTAAATTTAAGGGTTTTTTAATTTTTAACTCCCTGCAAATCATCGTATTTAGCTATCGCTCTCTCAATTATTCAGATTTGGGTTTTACTCCCCGGATTTAAAGGATAATTCATTTTTACTTTCTGATAGGGACCTATCTGTAAAGTATTTAAATTTTTTTAGTCCCTGATAGGGAGTAAAAAAGAATTAACATTTGCATCCAGGGAGTAAAACCCAAATACGAAGAAGTGATGAGCGATCACTAAATACGATGGTTTGCGGAGAGTTAGAAATAAAAAACCCTAAATTTAAATAATATATAAGACAAACATATACAATTCTATAAAATAAGATTTTGATTTTTAATACCAAATATTTTTTATTTTTTTGGATAGAGATCCAAGAATCCATAGATTTATTTTCAAATAACTGACAGAACTAATGTACTAATGGTACATTATATGAGATTGAAATGTTAATATAAGTTGAACATCAATGGCACCAGCTGACCAACCTCGCGAGCATATGGTTCATGGCGCTCTTCCTCTCCATCATCGCCACCGGCATCCTCGAGCTCCGCTGGAGCGGCGTCAGCATCCAGGACTGGTGGCGCAACGAGCAGTTCTGGGTCATCGGCGGCGTCTCCGCCCACCTCTTCGCCGTCTTCCAAGGCCTCCTCAAGGTCCTCGGCGGCGTCGACACCAGCTTCACCGTCACCTCCAAATCCGCCGACGACGCCGAGTTCGGCGACCTCTACCTCTTCAAGTGGACGACCCTCCTCATCCCGCCCACGACCCTCATCATCCTCAACATGGTCGGCGTCGTCGCGGGCGTGTCCGACGCCATCAACAACGGGTACGGGTCGTGGGGGCCTCTGTTCGGAAAGCTCTTCTTCGCGATGTGGGTCATCGTTCACCTCTATCCGTTCTTGAAAGGTCTGATGGGGAGGCAGAACAGGACCCCCACCATTGTTGTTCTGTGGTCGGTGCTTCTCGCTTCGATCTTCTCTCTCGTTTGGGTTCGCATCGATCCGTTCTTGCCCAAACAGCAGGGGCCGATCCTTCGACAGTGCGGAGTTGAATGCTGATTCAAAGGTGTCATTTTGACGAACATTTGATGGTTGGGTCGGTTCGGGTCGGGTCGGAATGATGAGTTGAAGCCCAGCCTTTACATGATGAGTATAAAATTTGTGTGCTTTGTGTTTTTGTGGGATGGCTCTGGTGCTCTGAATCTCGAAATCGCTTTGAAGGTCAGTTTTTTTGTTTAATGGATTTGGGGTTTTGAGGAGTTTATTTTTATGTGAATGAATTCTTTTTTGTTTTGCTGATATAATGTGTTTCAGTGCTTGTGGGATATTTTTAATTTGGGTCTTCATTGTAAACTAAATATTTATGTTGTATGTGTCGTTGATGAATGACATGATACTGAAGTGATACCCAATTCTTCAATTTATAAATGGTATTTGAAAATTGTATCAGAATTTCAATTTTTGCAAATTGGTTCATCCCCAATTCACCATTTACATCTCCATTTTTTTGGGTCCAAAGAGAACTCTGCCCGATTTCGGTCCCAACCAACGGAAATGCATCTTTTGAGTGTTCCACATTCAGTTACCCTCCATTGGTATCAGTGGTTGGGGAGACTTATTGTTGTTGAAATCACAAGCATTAGGTGTTAATAGGGACCAAGGTCTTGCAATTCCCTTGTTATTGCTGGTCTTATGCTATTTTTTTTAATGAACGATGGGAGCTTCCCATAATATATTATTAATGAAAATCTCCAAGAATACAAGATAGAAAAGGTTTCTCCTGATGCAAGGAAATTAAAACAAAAGAAAAACAAAGAATGTCTAAGCTTCCTAGCAAACAATATTATGCCCCTTACAATGAGCCTATGCTATCAACCTGGACATAACCTGCTTCTGCACAATGAAGCCCCCAATCTTTGATAAAACCGATAACCATTTCCCATATGTTACCAAAATATGGCCTTGCACCTTTGAAAATGGAAGCATTGCGAACAAGCCATATGGACCAACAAACGGTGTGGGTAAGGCTCTTGCACACTTCCCACATTTGAAAACGCACTTCAAACTCACCACGAAACCGCTAAGCCCTTCTGATATGGGACTAAACTTCCCCAACCATGTGGCTTAATAATTATCCCCACTTCATTGCCTTGATATAGGAAGAGAGCTGTCTTAAGGTTGACATTGATGAAAGGCGTTTGTCAGTTCTGTTAAATAATTCCTATTTAGAATTCCTTTTTTGGTTGTTTTCTATCTTAGGGATCTAGGAAGAATAATATATCTTGTCATTGATCTCTTCCGTATGATCAAAATTGACATTCATTGCATGATAGGACTGGATCTTTGTGAGGATCATGGATTCAAATTAAATTCTTGTTTTTGAGTGTACTCTATTTTTATTTTTATTCGTTCTTTAATGTTTCCCATTGTGAACTTCATGGTTCCGTTTTAAAATGTAATTAGTTACTTGGTTCATTGTTTGTGTGTTACTTTGTCAGCTTTACACCTCTTTCTCTTTTTCCCATCTTTTCAGATTGGTCTTTGTAAATATTTCCAGTTATAGATCTATATTGAAGCCTGTCCATTAATACCATTCACAAAATTTGCTTTCTGTATGCATGAACTTTAGTTGTGACTTGTGAAATTAATATCTTCGACATATCCATTACAAACTTGTTCAACATTGCATTCAATTTAGTGGTTAATTTTCAAAACCTAAAAAGCGCACTGAGCTTTGATTAGACCATAGGCACTGATCTTCCACCAAGGAGATCAGGATTCAAATCACACTCATGACAATGTAAGGGGTCCAAGAGAAGACATATATTTCAAAAACAAAAGACATATATTGGACATATATTTCACACTCGTGACCACAAACAATCAATTGCCTACTCTTGGACAGAAATCCTGTTAATGTAGTACCACATGAATTTAATTAACATTGGACTAAGATGGATTAGAAAGAAGAAAAAAAACCCCAGTGATTTGCTATATTGGCCTTTTATTGGGAGACCATGAACTTCTTAAATGGATAAGAGAATAACATGCTTAAAATTAAAATTAACCAAGTTGCATAAATAAATGAAAGTAAAAAATTATGCCTTTGAATAAATTATATTCATATGTAAAGTAGATATATATCCATATCAACTGTCACACAAAGATATACAAATATATTACAAAATGTGCATACAAATGACTAAAAATAAATATTCATTCAACCCATCTTTTGCATTGTGATTGGTATAAGATATGAAAGTCTCACTTTTTTATCTTCTTCATACATCAACATGAAAGCTTCATTTGATTCTCTCAATAGAGGCCAGGTCCATTAGCGTAAATCAGAACCAGATCTATTTGCGTAAACCTGCTAGCTTACTAAATGTAATTGTGCCCAAGGGCTCGGAGAGGTATGCCTGTGTGTGGGCTGATAGCCCCTGAGCAACAACACGCATTTCAGGCCTTGATTCTGGATTGGAACGAGTGCATGCCAAGGCCATCCTAACTATGAAGACAACTTCCTCTGCCATATGACCTGTGGGGGCAGCAAGACGCTGGTCCAACACATCTTTCAACAATAGATCATCTTGGGTCAATGAAAGAGAGGAGATGAGCTCTCCAGGGTGTTTTCCCATCATGACTTCAAGTGCTACAACCCCAAAACTATATACGTCACACTTCTCTGTGACCTTCATTGTGTAAGCAAGCTCTGAAAATTTCAAACATAGATGACAATCAGATGTTTTTAATGTGCAAACTATATACATTTCTATAAAGAATACTTGGATTCATAAAATTTGAGAGTTCTTCAGAATCAAATATGGCTTGTAACTACAATAATATGGAATTATAAAGCAAGAATATCAAAACGATTTTTGGTCATGCTAATGGTCTAATTGATTACCCTTTTACATAAATATATCTTATCCAATGCTTGAAATGCACAGTTAGTTGAAGAAATCTTTTCTCTGGGGAAACCTTTACTCTACATTCTATATGCATAAGTACATCCACCTGCTGCCATTCAAATCTCACTGGATGTATTATTTGTGAGTGAAGATTACTCATTTTAGGTGAAAGTATCAATTCTTTGAAAGGAAGAAGACACTGCATCTATTAGGTCTACACCTATTAGATTGGCATCCTCCCATTCACCCACCTTATTTGAGAAGTCTAGATCCTGATGTTTTTAGACAAACAATCGGCCCTTGAGAAATTTTTCATAAGGCTTGTATAGTCTGTTGCAAGCATTAAGAGTGAAGAAATATAAATTGTAGAAATGATTGTGGCATACCTGGAGCCATGTAGCCGTATGATCCAGCCGCTGAAGTCCAAGTTGATGCATCGGGGCTTAGCAATTTTGCGGTGCCAAAGTCAGATAGCCGGGGTTCAAATTCTGACTCCAGCAAAATATTGTTCACTGATATGTCCCTATGCACGATCACTGTGGAGCAGTCATGATGCAAGTAAGACAGCGCATGAGCTACTCCTTGAATGACTTTTACTCTGGATGCCCAGTCAAACTTCTGGATCTCTCCATCCCCATGCAACACCTTCCCAAGGCTACCCCTCTCGAGGTACTCGTACACCAAGTACATGTTCCCATCCTTCGAACAGAACCCATGCAGCTTCACTATATTTCGATGGCGAATTTCTGTTAAAGCTCGTATCTCATTCTCAAAACTCTTTCGGTTCTTCCCCGGGATGTCTTCAGAGTCTGAAATGTGGAGCCGTTTCACTGCAACGACCTGGCCAGTCTGCAATTCTGCTTTGTAGACGCTTCCAAACCCACCTTTGCCTATGCAACACACCTCACTGAAATTGTCTGTTGCATTCACTATGTCATTAAATGTGAACCTGCCTTCTTTATCCCATATCAGAGACTTGGGTATCTCATCAAATCTGCTTCTTGTTTCTTCATCCTTTTGTTTTGGATTTCTGAAACTAAGAATAATTACTACAAAGATTGTTGCCAATACTATGATGCTGATGAATGGTACAATAACAGCAATAATGATCTTTTTGTGATTCTTGTGGGACTTGTGACCAGGCATATCAGATTCACACAGTCTCAGTCCAGTTGCATTTCCACATAGTCCGGGGTTACCAATAAAGGCTTCTGGAGAGGCATTCTGGAAAATCTTTGCAGATGGGATTGGACCTGTCAAGTTGTTGTACGAAAAATCAATGGACGTGAGGCTGAACATTCTTGAAAAATCAGAGGGGATCCCACCTGAGAGCTCATTGTGGGAGATATTGAGCTTCTCCAACGTCGTCCCTAGCTTCACCAGATTGGAAGGGATTGGTCCAGACAGAGAATTATGACTGAGGTCCAAGAGGCTTTGCAGTGAAGCCAAATTGCCAAGCTGATCGGGTATGTTACCTGATAAGCCATTATCGCTCAGATCCAAGCTTGTGAGTTTTTCAAGGTTCCCAAGCTGGATGGGGATGAAACCATCGAGGGAGTTGCCTGAGAGGTCAAGCAGCTGCAAATGAGACATATTTCCAATTTGTGGAGGGATTTCACCCGATAGTCTATTGTTGCTCAGATTGAGCTTGAATAAGAGACCCAAATCCGCCAACTTTGTTGGTATTGGCCCTGTCAAGTCATTGGAAGCTAAGCTCAAATCTTGCAATTGGTTGGTCAAGTTATCAAGTTCAGGTGGGATATTGCCGGATATCTTGTTCCCATCAATGTGTAAGTAAGTGAGGCTCTTGTACTTCCCCCAATTTGATGATAGCTTGCCTGTAAATTGATTCCTACTGAGGTCCAAATACACGAGCTGGGGATGGACACCAAATGCTTCAGATATATCTCCAGTGAACTGGTTCCCTTCGAGCCGGGCTCTGGTTAACTTGGAGCAGTTCTTTAGGCAATCTGGCAGAGGTCCACTGAAGTTGTTGCCGTTGAGAGTGATACGATTGAGACTGAAGCCATTACAAATCCCCGGTGGCAATTCTCCCGTGAAGCTGTTGTTCGAGAATCCCACATAGGTTAGCGCAGTGTTCTGGCCGAGGTCGCGAGGAATGCTACCAGAGAAACTGTTTGTGAAGACTGATAGGAACTGGAGGTTCTTCAGATCGGCTAAAGATAGGGGCAGCTCCCCATGTAATTGATTTGTGTTAATATCTATGGTTTGCACGGATACCATGTCCCCGATATCCACTGGGAGTGTGCCTGTGAGGTTGTTGTTGAAGAGATTCAACAGGGTGAGCTGTTTCAAGTTGCCTATCGTCGGAGGGATCGGACCAGTGAATGAGTTTGAAGAAAGGTCTAACGATAACAGATTCGTTAAATTACCAATCTCCTTGGGGATCGTTCCCGAGAGCTGGTTACTGAAGAGGTATAGATAAGTGAGGTTTGACAGGCGTCCGATCCCAGACGGGATGCTCCCATTGAGCGAGTTGACTTGCAGCTGCAGCGATTTGAGGTCTGTCCAGGTCGTGATGGCATCCCATGGGATCTCTCCTGTGAGAGAGGCGTTTGAGATCCCAAACTGACTCATCTTTTTCAGGCCAGACAGAGCTGCTCGAGGCAGCCCGCCTTGGAGCAGATTGTTGGAGAAATCCAAGAAGTTTAGATTGGAACAGAGGCCGAGTTCTAGAGGGATGGTGCTATTCAATGATGCATTATGGAGGTCGATATGTTCAAGCATCTTTAGCTGGCCTATTGAAGCTGGGATTTGACCACCTAATGAGTTGTTGTTGAGCTCAAGTACCTGGAGGTTTGATATCGAACCGATTTCTTTAGGGATGCCTCCAGTGAAATTGTTGTTGCCAATGCGCAATTCTTGGAGTCTGGAGAAATTTGAGAGGGATTTGGGGATTGGTCCACTAAACAAGTTGAAGCTGAGGTTGAGGTACTGAAGGTTAGGTAGGTTGGTCGCCAACGAATCCGGTATTGGACCTGTCAGACTATTCTGTGACAGGTCAATGTATGTCAGATTCCGGCAGTTTAGGATGAAGGGTGGGAATTCGGAGACGAGCTTGTTGAGGAAGAGGGAAAGGTAGGTGACAGATGGCAGGGGTGTGAATTTTTTGTAGTTAGGCGTCTCCAAGTAATTCGAACTGAGGTCGACATGGCGTACCTTTTTGAGTTTGCTTAGCTGATATGGGACTGCATTGGTGAGGGAGTTGTTGTAGAGTCGGAGGTCAAGTAGCTCCGAGAGCCTGCCAATCTTCGGCGGGATGGCTCCAGTGAAGTTGTTGTTGCCGAGGTCCAGCGAATTCAGCCTGGAGAGGAGGGAGAGGTTGCTGGGGATCGAACCATACAAGTTGTTGAAGTTGAGGTCCAATCTGGTGAGATTGGGGAGAGATGCGAAGTCAAGCTCACCCAGGGTGCCTAAAAAGTTCGAGTTGGGGAGGTTAATCTGGATGACGCTCCCTGAAGAGTCGCAGACGATGCCAGTCCATTTGCATGGACTGTTGGAACTGGAGGAAGACCATGAAGCGAGGGACTGGAATTCCAAGCTTGCCTTCCATTTCAGAAGAGCTTGTGATTCAGTCACTAGTGCTGATGCTGTTGAGCAAAGACAGAGAGCAGAGATGATGAATAGAGTATGTATTGGGATTGGTTTCATTGTTTTCTGGTGGAGAGAAATCACATGTGTTTCTTTCAGTTCAGTTGCCAATAGAACGAGAGAGAGAGAGAGAGAGAGAGAGAGAGAGAGAGAGAGTGTGTCAGGGGAGAAGATGAATAGGGTGCCTGGTCCTGGGGTCAAAGTCTGGACAAAAAGAAAAATCAACTTATTACTGGGAAGACCCACATATATTGACTTCCTTCTATGATATATTTTCTTGGTATCCAATAATTTGTTTTTTAGATTTGAGAAAAAAAACCGATGAATTTATTGTGGCATGACTCCCAACTTCTGAAATCATTTCCCTGACATAACTGAATTTTGAATCTGCAGAAAATATTATTGTCCCGTATACAGCATCAACGCCCGGGTATTCATTAGCTGACAAAACTAGTGTCAAAAGATATCCTGATGTTACAATAGAGTTTTGATTAATCCATTCTTAAAAATTAGTCTCCATACATTTATTTGAAAATCATATACACTTATACGATACTAAAGAAAATCATATCAAGATTTTTAGGATTGAGTATACTTTTTCGGTATATATATAGTAAATCATTTCTGGCGGGAGAATTGGTTAAAGTCTGTTTGGGACCACAACCTAAGGTTGTTTAAAAACTAATTTTAATTGCTGTCACCATATTGACACCAACTTAAAGATTTTTGCATGTACTTTCATTTTTAATCATATACTTATAGTGTACGTTTTATGATTACACATCGTATGAAATGGAATACTTGTTACGTGTGTTATGGTGAAAGACTCAAAACAAGGCGGTTGTTCAATGAGATAGACAGCTATTCATATTTTCAAAGGTTCGAAAGATGTAAAGATGAACGAAAGCCAATTCTATGAAGGGCACGTCTATGTCCCCCACCTATCAATTCACATAACCCATCACTTCACTAAACCCACCTGTCTTACTTTAGTCCAGTGGGGGCAAATTTTAAACAGAAATGTTTAATAATTTCATTTAATTAATGAGATTCTTTGAATGGTCATATAACTTATACATTACAAACTTTGAACTATGTTTGTTTTACAAGCAAAATACAGAAATGGATGATGGAAGAATATGTTTAAACCTAAATAAAGAAAACATATTTGTTTAGCATAATAGATTGTAATATTTATTGATAATTATATATTTAGGCTAGATTGGTAAGAGATTAAGATTTTGGGATATTTATCCTAATTTTAAAGTTCATTAATTTCGTCATTAATCACTTTTGTCAAAACCATGAGAAAAAAATAGGGATAAATATTATTCCAACTTTTAGATTGAACAAAAAAATGTTCATTTCATTTCAAAATTGAGATAACTATTTGCATTTTCTTGATTATATTTTATAACAAACGGAATAAGTTGTTTTCCACCACTTATCCCCATATTTATTCTTCATCCCAATAATTATCACCTTATCAAACTAGCCCTTGAATATACATAATATTCATGTTTGTCCATTTAAAATGATTTTTTTATCTTAATAAGATTAAAAATAAAAGACACAAGTTAATCCAATCAAATAAAAATATCAGCTAATTATCTTAATCTCTATATAATTATTTTATGTTATATAAGCTATCCGTTAATAAAAAAAATAAATTCAAACAGTATGTACTATTTTTATAACAATGTCAAAAAATTAATCATATCCTATCTTAATTTATGAAAATATATCAAAATTTCAGCCAATTATCCGATATTATTATGGCAAGGTCCATACATGGTCGTAATCGGAGCGCTTGCGAGGCGTTCGGCTGCCCGACCAGTGAAAATGGTGGGGTTAACGGTAACCAAAAAGAAAGAGTATACAAAACATGTTAATATTAGGTCTAATTTGATAAAGAGATAATATTTATAATAAGCTAGTCTATTTTAAGATGATAAAAAGATCACTATTTTTATTTACATTTATATCTGGTAATATTTTTTATCATCCTTATTTTTTTATGTTTTTATCCTGAATCTTGTATTTAGATTACGTTGTCTAAAATATAGGATGACTTAAAAAAAAATTAAAAATATAAAGTTTATCTTTACTATTAATTGGACATTAATATTATTGGTTTTTTTATTTTTTTTATGGGGAAGGACAGTCATAAAAGTTGTCAATGTTTTATTAAATAGAGTTAAAAATGGAGATAAATTTTGTTTTACCTTTTATCCAGAACAAAATATCCCAATTTTTTCTCAAAATGTGGACAATTATTCATACTTTTTTTTCTTATGTCATATGTGATAATATATAATTCACTCAATTATTTCTTTATCTCAACTCTTTATCCCCATGTCAAACTAGACCTTAGGGTTAGAAATATTTACGTCCTTACAAATATGAGTAATCTCATATAAATTTCTATCAAAGTTGGAGCACATATACAAATATCTAAAAACTCACAAAAATTCAATCATCATTATTTGTTAAAAAATTTATCCAAATTTAATAAAATATTATGAGAATATTTCATCACCATGTAATTGTGTAAATGTTACAATATTTATAAATAACTATAAAAAAAATTAATTCACAAAAAATATCGAATTATATTTTAGAATTTTTATATTTATTTATCTTTTACATCGATATTGTTCGGAGGGGTTGAAAAATTGGAGATAATTTAGTTTTTTTCATGGTAAGTGTTAGAATTAACTAGGATAGGTTGAATCATAGTTAAATTTTGTTGACGACGGAGATGTATATGAGTTTTTCTAATTTTTTGAGGAATTATACGTTTATCCGAACTTTAACAAGGATTTATACGGGATTACTCATATTTACGGAGTTGTAAATGTCTTTAACCCTTGAAGTTGAGGTCCAATCTGGTGAGGTTGGGGAGAGACGCGAAGTCGAGCTCAACCAGGGTGCCTAAAAAGTTTGAGTTGGGGAGGTTAATCTGGACGACATTCCCTGAAGCGTCGCAGATGATGCCAGTCCATTTGCATGGACTGTTGGAACTGGAGGAAGACCATGAAGTGAGGTACTGGAATTCCAAGCTCGCCTTCCATTTCAGAAGAGCTTGTGATTCAGTCACTACTGCTGATGTTGTTGAGCTCTCTAACAATTTTTTACCCTTTGTGGGCGGGTCTCATTTGGCAGCCATTTCAATCACAAAGACACAATTTCTACTCCTGGCAATTCTTCCATAACAAACTGCCTACAAGGGATAGATTGTTGAGGAAAGGCTTGGTTCAGGTCACGGATTGTCCACTTTGTCAATCTGACTCAGAAAGCTCGAACCACCTATCCCTCCAATGCTCGTACTCTCGTTTCATCTGGATAGCCTTGTTCCGAGACCTGGGCATTCGTCGGAGACCCCCTCACTTGCTCGAGCAGCTCCCCTTATGGTGAAAAAATCTTCCTCTCAACCCGGTGATAAAAACACTGGCTTTTGCATTAATCTTCAGCACCCTTTGGGCCATTTGGCAGGAAAGAAACACTCGCATATTTAGGGGAAAACCCTCTCTAAAAAGTCGAGTCTACAACACATAAAGGAGGAGATTAAACTCAAATTCAGTTCTGCCAAGCTGAAGTCTCTTATCTCCCCCGAAATCCAACGATTAGTGGATGTGTTTCAAGTGGTAGTTTCAGAACCAGCCAAATTACCCTGCACAGTAAAATGGTCCCCCCCTTTACCATCCTGGGTCAAATCGAACTCGGATGGCTCTCTTGCTGAAGATCGTGGAGGATATGGTGCTCTCCTAAGGGATTCCTCCTCAAATTTCATAGTTGGTATTGCTGGTCAGTCCCCTCTGCTCTCTATCAATCTTCTTGAACTCCAGGGAATAGTGGCTGGCTTTTCCCTAGGCATTCAAAGAGAATACAAAAAATATGGTTTGAAACAGATTCCACAACGGCAATGGCTTGGATAAAGGGCAAGGGTTCTCTCCCATGGTCAGCCATCAAGCTGATGAGGAAGTTCTCTCAAGACATTCAGCTTTTGGATGAATGGAAAATATCCCACATTTTCCGTGAAGGAAATGGCCCGGCGGATGTCCTCGTCTCTCGTCGCCAGACAATGGGGGAAGAGCTCTATCTCTGCCATCAATTATGGGGGAAGCTTGAAGAAACTTTGAACTCAGACAGAACTGAAACTCTCTACCTGAGGAGCAAGTAGTTGGTCTGAAATATTTTGTGTTTAGACCTTCATTTATCTATAGAGTCCAAGATCCTTTTTCTAGTGGTTGTGTTAGTTATCTAGAACTTTCATACCAACTGAATCTTTTTGTTTAACTTTGTAATTTGTTGGTCAGTGTATCAAGATAGGGGAATGAGGTAGGTAGGAGGCAGGGTCTCTTTCCCCCTCCTCTCTCCCTTATTAACCTACTAACTTTTGTACATTTTGTGAATTCTCATAGCAATACAAAGTTCTCGATTACCAATAAAAAAAAGACAGAGAGCAGAGATGATGAATAGGGTATGTATTGGGATTGGTTTCATGGTTTTCTGGTGGAGAGTAGTCACATGTGTTTCTTTCAGTTCTGTTGCTTATAGAACATTAGAGAGAGCAAGAGAGAGAGAGAGAGGGTAGGGGAGGAGATGAATGAATTGTTAATTCTTTAATAATTAAGCATCATGGAGTTAATTCTACAAAACTGAGAAGAATACAACGCGTACTGAATAGGAGAATCTGTTCTGATGAAGAGGAGGATCGAGGATAGAGTTTGACTCTATTTCCTTAAGACGTTGTTTGCCCCGCACTGGTGCTGACGGATAGCGGCGAATGTCTCCTAGGATACAACGGTCGAACGTCCTTTGGTAGCAGCACTGCAGACCAGAAGACTAGCGAACCAACTTGTGTGCAACACTCTCTCTTTTATGACACTTTAATGAACTGGACTTGAATGCAGTGAAAAATTCGATACCCCTAAATGCAAAGAATGGGTGGTATTTATATAGGGGAAAATTCCTCTGTTCAGTTTTTCCTGAAACAGAGTCTCAAGCACTCATTGATTCAAATAATCAACGGTCCGATCGTAACAGTCGATCCGACGGCCCACATTGCATCCGCGGATCCATTCGATCGACGGTCCAGATTTAATCTGATCATCCCATATCACATCTGCCGATCGACGGTCCGGATTTCATTTGATCAGAATGACCTCCATCATCCGATCAGACATACGAAGTGCCAAGTGCGCCCTAAAATGCCCAATACGCCCTCGCGTGCGCCGCGCGTGGTGGTGCTACGTACCACCCCGCTTGGAAAGGTCCACCATAGGGTGTCCACCAAAACCAATTCACTAGAGTACAAGGAGTCCATCTTATAAATCCCCAATACTTTTTGTTTTTAACCGATGTGGGACTAAAGTTTTTTCTTTCCCAACCACCAACCACTTTCATCATGTTATTGGAAGAACTTTGAATTCAATTTTCTCATTCATCCAAACTTGATTTTGATATTGTAAATATACTACGTTCATCTACTCAACAAGAGGAACGCAGTCTAATGGGTTTCCACTAAATATAATTATTGGAACTCAAACTCATTTTAATTCTAAATTGGTCAAAACCTAAGTTTTTCCAACATGAATATGGATCTGGGTGCTCCAGTGGGAAAACGTCTTGCCTGGTCCTGGTGTCAAAGTCTGGACAAAAAGAAAAATCAACTTATTACAGGGGAGACCCTTCTATATTAGACTTCCTTATATGATACTTTCTTGGTATCCAATAATTTGTTTTTTAGATTTGAAAAAAAAAAACTATGAATTTATTGTGGCATGACTCCCTAGTCCGAACTTCTGAAAGTATTTCCCGACAGTGACAAGTCATAACTGAATTTTGATTCTTCAGAAGATGTTATTGTCCCGCCGTATACGCCGATCAACGCGCAGGTATTCATTAGCTGACAAAACTGGAGTGTCAAAAGATATCCTGATGTTACAATAGAGTTTTGATTACTCTATTCTTAAAAATTAGTCTCCATGCATTTATTTATTTGAAAATCATATACACTTATACGATAGTAAAGAAAATAATATCCTGATTTTTAGGATTGGGTATATTCTTTTAAAGGGAAAAATCCATACAACCCCGAAATCTGTTTGAAATCCATATAACCTCCATACTTTTTTTAAAATCTATATAACCCCCTGAAAACACCTAGTAAATCCAAATTATCCCATAAATAAAATTTCTGTTAATAGATGATGAATATTTTGTATATATTTCATTTAGTTAACTTTGACTGAAAAAACAAAATGCTAAAAAATTACTACAATTGGTTAAAAATGTGAAAAATCATATGAAAATGACGATTTTACTCTCTTTGTATATATTATTAAACTCTATCCGGAATGGTAAAATCGTTACTTATACAAGATTTTTTATATTTTTAACACATTGTAGATTTTTTGGTATACTCTGTTTTCTACCAGGGTTAATTAAACATAATATTTATAAAATGTTCATTATATATAAACTTAAATTTTATTCAGGGTGTTATTTAGATTTATTAGGTGTTTTCACGGGATTATATGGATTTTAAGAAAAATCAAGAGGTTATATGGATTTCAATATGGATTTTCCCTTTTTAAAATATATATAATTAATCAATTCTGGCGGGAGAAATGGTTAGTCTGTATGGGACCACACAACGTATGGTTGTTTAAAAACTAATTTTACTTAAAAGATTTTTGCATGTACTTTCATTTTTAATCTTATACTTATATAATCGGGACGGATGGAGGGTCACAGGCGACGCTGGATTGACATAGCAGGGCGGTAGAAACTTTTTCTACTAAACTGGTTTTCGAGCGTTTTCTGTGATTACAGCGGGGCTAGATTCAAGTTTGGTGACCCTTTATCTTTTCTTTGAACTTAATTTTTTAAATTTACTTATATCCTCTAGCCACTTCAAACATTTTTATTATTGAAATAGAAGTGACCACAGTTTCATTCAAAAAAAAGAAAAAGAATTACAAACATAAGGTCACTCAACCCTGTGGTCTACGCATCGTATGAAATGGAATACTTGTTACGTGTGTTATGGTGAAAGACTCAAAACTAGGCGGGTCCTTCAATGAGATAGACAGCTATTAATATTTTCAAAGGTTCGAAAGATGTGAAGATCAATGAAAGCCAATTCTATGAAGGGGGGGACGTCTAGCCCCACCCATCAATTCACTGATCCCACCAGTTCACTAAACCCATCGATCTTACTTTTTATGATTCCTAAATCCACGACCTTTTATATATCAATCACTTAAAAATCTAAATCCACCACTTCTTACAGGCTAGTTTGGCAAGGGGATAAGTGTTGGAATAAAGGATAATTATGGAGATAAGTGAGTGGGAGGATAACTTAACCCCATATGGTATAAAAAATAATTGGGATAAACTGCGGACAGTTGTCCTGATTTTGAAATTAAAATAAGGATATTTTGTTCCACCTAAAGGCTAGGATAACATTTATCCCCACTTTTTATTCCAATTTTGACAAATGTAAATAAGAATAAAATTGATAGATTTTTTATCTTTTAAAATTAGGACAACTTATCCTCAAAAACTTAACCCATTGCCAAACTAGCCCTACAAGTTTCTACCCCTTTTCGTTCTCTCCTCTCCTCCCTACGGATCTGCCTGTGTTGGGGGGGGGGGGGTCGACGGTTACAACCTCCCCGTCACGGTGGATGCCGCGCCCTCTTCGTCGTCGTCGTCTGATGCGGGGGGCGTGCGGGTCGACAGGGTGCGTGGCAGACCTGAACACGAGGTGTCCGATGGAGCTCCGGACGACGAACGAAATGGGGGTGTCGACATGTCGTAGTCGGAGCGCTTATAAGGCGTTCAGTTGCCTAACCAGTGAAAATGGTGGGGTTAATGATATAAGAAAAAAGGTATACAGAAGTACAGAACCAAATATGAATAATCTCATGTAACTTCCTGTCAAAGTTGGATTACATATGCAATTCCTTAAAAACTCACAAAAATCTAATTATCATCATTTGTTAAAAAATTTATCCAACTTTAATGTAATATTATGAGAATATTCCATCACTATGTCATTGACTAAACGTTACAGTTTATAGTATTTATAAATAATTATAAAGAAAAATTAATTCACACAAAATACTAAATTGTATTTTAGAACTTTTATACTTCTTTATCTTCTACATCGATATTGTTCAGAGGAGTCGAAAAATTGAAGATAATTTAGTTATTTTGTGATAAGTGTTAGAATTAACTAGGATATCTAGAATAACAATTAAATTTTATTAACAACAGGGATGTATACGAGCTTTTCTAAATTTTTGAGGATTTATACGTCTATCCAAACTTTATCCGAGATTTATATAGGATTACTCATGTTTATATAGACGTAAATGTATGTAACCCTTAATTTTATGGTTGTTGGGGGATCAATGAAATAGTCCATGGGGGATAGATGCGACTTTCTATGAAATACGATTTCCATATTTTATTTTCGATGTTTTGGATACAGATTCCGAATAGGAAAAATATCTAAAAAAATCTTCTAAAAATTAGAAATACGAAAATCAATCACTTTTTAAAATTATATTTAAAAAAATCATGGTCCACAGTTTTAGAAAGTACAATGACTTGACTACTCTTATGTTATTTACTATTGAAGCATCATCACATAAATTTAATTGTTTAACACTCTAATTAAAAATAATAAAATATTTTTTTAATTTGTGCATGAAATTTATTATTATTTTTATATATCTGAATACACCATTAACATTTAAATTACAAAAAATTGAAATGATTCATTATAAAATATTTTTAGATATTATAAACTTTCTAAAGTTTTTTGGGGCACTTATATATGTTTAATATTATATAAATTTTTTTATGTAAGTCATTTAAAAATAAATAATAACAAAAAATTGAAAACAATTTAAAAAGTTAGGAAAAATCCAAAAAAATATTGTAAATTTATGAATGATAATTTAAAATTTTTTAACAATTTTGATAGCATACTTAAAAAATTTAATAACACATAAAATCACTCTCAAATAAAAATGATTTCTTATATATCATTTTTCAATTAGGTGATGGTTATGAAAAAATTTAAATATAATTAGAGAGAGTTTATAGGTATAATTTAAAAAATGACTGATTTATGTATTTCTAACTTTTATAAGTTTTTTTTATGTTTTTTTATATTTTTCCTTTCGAATAAGATCCTGCTACACAAGCCCCACTATTTAGGCCTCATTCACAAGCCCCATGAAGTGTCATTCCTTCATTAGTTACTTGTTTGACTTTAAAAAAAAAGTTAAAAATGCAAAATGCAATATTACCCTTATTTAAATCCCACATTTTCCTCCCTCATTAAACTTATCCCCACTTTTTTCGAAAAACAAATCAACCCATTCCATTTTGGGAAATCTAGTTTTTTCAAAACTAATTCAGAAATAAAAAATCATTAAAAACAATACCTAAATTCAAATTATCTAGGGTTTCTTAAAAAAAATGAAAAAATGAAAAAATGAAATCATTCAAGAAACCCATTTATTCAAAAACATTGAAACAAACGGAATTTTTATTTGAGAATAATCAACTTTTTTTTTTCAAAACGTTGTTAATTTGATAATTATTTAATTACAATCACCAGACAAAGTATTTGCGATTGATGGAAAAAATGTACGTTGAATGCAGAAATAAAACACAAATTACAATATAAAACAAGAGTTCAGAATAAAAGTTAATTACATTAATAACATGTAATTTAATTTTAACAATAAATTGCATTAAAAGTAAGTTACATTTATAAATATAACTGACTTTTGTTATATATAACGATTAAAAGTCTGTTACATTCCACAAATGTACCTGACTTTCAGGCATAATGAACGTTTATATTTGATTAACATATCACAAACTTTTTTAAAAAATAATGTGTATAAGTCTAAAATAATAGTTTGAAATGTAACTAATTTTTTAATGTTACACAACCCAAGTTAATGTAAAATAATTTATGATCAAATACCAAAACACACATCCAAGAAAAAATTGTAATAAAGGCCGGACCAAAGATTGCTTCTTTATTTTTTAATGGCGGTTCTAAAGAAACATAATTCTATATAAAAAAAACGTATTTGTAACAAATTTTGGAAGATAAAAGAATATTTTTCCGTTGTAAAAGATTTTTCTTTAGCTAAATCAGTTTCCGCCAAACAGTTCAAAAGTTTTTTTGTGCGACAAACAAGTAATAAATCTTTGGAATAATGCAAATTGAATGAATCCAAAAATGGATTTAACATCTAACACCAAATTCAATAATAAAAATTATAACAAATGGATAATAAGAAATATGACCAATATACAAATTTTGTTTAGGTGATGAAGAAAAAAAATTTACAGACAAAAATTTAAATAAGAAAGAACCTTGACCACCAGCTTTATCATGCATTTTTTAAGATCACGTGCACTGTGTACAATTCAAGCAAAAACAACAAAGCACAGAGACAAAGTTTGGTCGAGGTATTAGACCATCCGGATGATCCACGAGTGTAACTTATATGAAAAATGATAAAAAAATCTCCTAAGAGTTTGAACTACCTAAATCAATCATTTTTTTTAAATTATACCTAAAAAAGTCTCATTTAACAGTTTTGAAAACACAAAATACTAATATGCCTTTATGTAATTAAATCTATAATATTTATCTTTATTCCATACTAAAAACCTATTTTTTCTACAAAACAACAATATTTCTATAAAAATCGATCAGGTTTTGTTATTATATATTATATTGTGTGTTTCTTATATATATCTTATATGATGTTGTTTATCATTTTTTATTGTGTATAATCATAATATGTAATTTAAATCTGTATTTTACCACAATGCAGTAGATAATATTTTAGTATTCTAAATCATTATTCACATTTTTTTTTATTTTTTGGCTATTTACATATTTATATGATATCATTAGTACATATCCATTTTTTTAAAAAACATCAACATTCAAAGGAATTCATCATAACTCAAATTATATTAATACATATTGATGCAGACATCATAGCCGTACAATATATGGATGACCGAGATCAAATGAAACACAAGAAGAACATATTTCACAAAATCCACATAATCACAAAGAATTTACAATAAAAAAATTGATCTACATGAAAATGTGTGAAATATATTAATAAAATTAAGAGGGTGAAATATTTTAACAAAGTTAAGAGGTATAAAATGTATTAATGATCTAATTATATAAGTGTAGATTAATCTTGTGTGTTTCCAAAATTGTAAAATAAAACTTTTTATGGTATAATTTTAAAAAGTGGCTGATTTGAGTATTTCTAACTTTTGAAAGATTTTTTTAGTCATTTTTCCTAACTTATCAACTACTCTCTCATGTAATTTTTTTCATCTTATAAAACAAAATAGTGAAGAATATTAATTGCTAAAAATAATAGGATTTAAACAAATTGAGGAGTAATTATCAAAAAAAAAAAAAAAAAAGATAGGTATTAATACTTGTGTCAGCTGATGGACTTATATGCGACCAATAAAATGGGGCTTGTTAATCTCGAATAAATAGATTTTTTAAAAATAACTGACAGTACAGATAGACTAGTGCATTATATGAAATTGAAATATTAATATAAGTTGAATGAATATCAATGGCACCAGCTGATCAACCTCGCAAGCATATGGTTCATGGCGCTCGTCCTCTCCATCATCGCCACCGGCATCCTCGAGCTCCGCTGGAGCGGCGTCAGCATCCAGGACTGGTGGCGCAACGAGCAGTTCTGGGTCATCGGCGGCGCCTCCGCCCACCTCTTCGCCGTCTTCCAGGGTCTCCTCAAGGTCCTCGGCAGCGTCGACACCAGCTTCACCGTCACCTCCAAATCCGCCGACGACCCCGAGTTCGGCGACCTCTACCACTTCAAGTGGACGACCCTCCTCATCCCGCCCACGACCCTCATCATTCTCAACATGGTCGGCGTCGTCGCGGGCGTGTCCGACGCCATCAACAATGGGTACGGGTCATGGGGGCCTCTGTTCGGGAAGCTCTTCTTCGCGATGTGGGTCATCGTTCACCTCTATCCGTTCTTGAAGGGTCTGATGGGGAGGCAGAACAGGACCCCCACCATTGTTGTTCTGTGGTCGGTGCTTCTCGCTTCGATCTTCTCTCTCGTTTGGGTTCGCATCGATCCGTTCTTGCCCAAACAGCAGGGGCCGATCCTTCGATAGTGCGGAGTCGAATGCTGATTTAAAGGTGACATTTTGACGAACATTTGATGGTTGGATCGGTTCGGGTCGGGTCGGAATGATGAGTTGAAGCCCGGCCTTTACATGATGAGTATAAAAAGTGTGTGCTTTTGTGTTTTTATTATGGGATGGCTCTGGTGCTCTGAATCTCGAAATCGCTTCGAAGGTCAGTTTTTTTGTTGAATGGATTTGGGGTTTTGAGGATTTCTTTTATGTGATTGAATTCTTTTTTGTTTTGCTGATATAATGTGTTTGTGGGATATTTTAATTTAAGTCTTCATCGTAAACTAAATGTTGATGTTGTATGAGTCGTTGATGAATGACATGATACTGAAGTGATACCCAATTCTGCAATTTATAAATGGCATTTGGAAAATGTATCAGAATTCCAATAATGCAAATTGGTTGATCCCCAATTCACCATTTACATATCCTTTTGGGTCCAAACAGAACTCTGCCCAATTACGGTCCCAACCAATATGAAAATGCATCTTAGTGTTCCACAGCAGTTACCCTCCGTTGGTATCAGTGGTTGGGGAGACCTATTATTGTTGAAATCACAAGCATTAGGTGTTAAAAGGGACAAGGTCCTGCAGGTCCCTTGTTATTGCTGGTATTATAGTATAGACCCACAATGAATGAAGAGACTTTGGGAAACATTGTTCTTGAGATGGTTACTGCTCATTATAATGAGCCTATGCTATCCACCTGGACATAACCTGCTTCGGCACAATGAAAACCCCAATCTTTGATAAAACCGATAACCATTTCCCATTTGTTACCAAAATATGGCCTTACACCTTTGAAAATGGCAGCATTGCGAGCAAGCCATATGGACCAACAAACGGTGTGGGTAAGGCTCTTGCACACTTCCCACATATGAAAAAGTACTTTCGAACGCACCTCGAAACCCTTAAGCCCTTCTGATATGGGACTAAACTTCCGCAATCATGTGGCTTAATAATTATCCCCAATTCATGGCCTTGCCACCTTGATATAGGGAGAGAGCTGCCTTAACATTGCATTCGCCTTGCTACATTGATATAGGGAGAGAGCTGCCTTAACATTGCATTCAATTTTGTGGTTAATTTTCAAAACCCAAAAAGCCACTGAGCTTTGATTAGACCATAGGCACTGATCTTCCACCAAGGAGATCAGGATTCAAATCACACTCGTAACAGTGTGGGGTCTAAGAGAAGACATATATTTCAAAAACAAGAGATAGCTTTAATTGACCACAAACAATCAATTGCCTACTCTTGGACAGAAATCCTATTAATGTTGTACCAAATGATGTTTTCTATTTTTTAATTCAATTAACATTGGACTAAGCTCGATTAGAAAGAAAACAAAAACAGTGATTTGCAATATTGGCCTTCTATTGGGAGAAGATGAACTTCTTAAATGTATAAGAGAATAATAACATGTTTAAAATTAAGATAAACCAACTTGCATACACAAAAGTAAAAAAATTGAAGCAGATTCGAATATTTCAACCTGTCAACCATAATACCGTGTTATCCAAAGAATGGATAAGAAATATGCATTTGAATAAAATAATATTCATTTGTAAAGTAGATATATATCCATATCGACTCCCACATTTATAGATACAAATATATTACAAAATGTGCATACAAATGACAGAAAAATCAAAATCCTTTCAGCCCATCTTTTGCATTGTGAATGGTTATAGGAATGAACCCCTCACTTTTCTATCTTCTTCATACATCAACATGAAAGCTTCATTAGATACTCTCAATAAAGGCCAGGTTCATTAGTGTAAATCAGAATGAGATCTATTTGCGTAAACCTGCTAGCTTACTAAATGTAATTGTGCCCAAGGGCTCAGAGAGGTATGCCTGTGTGTGGGCTCATAGCTCCTGAGCAACAACACGCATTTCAGGCCTTGATTCTGGATTGGAACGAGTGCATGCCAAGGCCATCCTAACTATGAAGACAACTTCCTCTGCCATTTGACCTGTGGGGGCAGCAAGACGCTGGTCCAACACATCTTTCAACAATAGATCATCTTGGGTCAATGAAAGAGAGGAGATGAGCTCTCCAGGGTGTTTTCCCAGCATGACTTCAAGTGCTACAACCCCAAAACTATATACGTCACACTTCTCTGTGGCCTTCATTGTGTAAGCAAGCTCTGAAAATTTCAAACATAGATGACAATCAGATATTTTTAATGTGCAAACTATATACATTTCTATGAAGGATACTTGGATTCATAAAATTTGAGAGTTCTTCAGAATCAAATATAGCCTGTAACTACAATTATGTGGAATTATAAAGCAAGAATATCAATTGGTCATGCTAATGGTCTAATTGATTTCCCTTTTACATAAAGATATCTTATCCTATGCTTGAAATGCACATAGTTAGTTGAAGAAATCTTTTCTCTGGGGAACCTTTAATCTACATTCTATATATATCAATATCAGTACATCCACCTGCTGCCATTCAAATGTCACTGGATACATAATTAGTATTGATGTTTAGGTGAGTAATGATTTGTGAGTGAAGATTACCCAATATAGGTGGAAATATCAATTCTTCGAAAGGAAGAAGACACTGCATCTATTAGGCCCACGCCTATTGGATTGGCATTCACCCACTTTATTTGAGATGTCTAGATCTTGATGTTTTTAGCCAACAAATCAACTCTTGAGAAATTTTTCATAATACTTGTCCTAGTCTATTGCAAGCATTAACCCCCCGTTTGTGTAACGGAATAAGGTGGTATAAGGGTGGTATAAGGGTGGTATAAGAATGGATAGGAAAAATAGTTGTTTGTTTGAAGGGTATAACTTGGTATTACTATGCCAGTTTAAACGAGTATAAGAGAGTATAACAATTCTAAGCAACCCCTAGGATAAGCTATACTCACCTTATCTATTCTCATGGGCCCACATGTCAAATCAACTTTTTACACATCATCACATCAAATCACCTATCAACACCTCTTATACATCAATGGGCCCACATGTCAAATCAATTTTTTTACACTTTATTTATATTTTATTCTTTATCAAACAAACAACTCAACCTTTATTCTTACGTTTTCCAATAAGAATAAAAAAAATACAACCAAACAGAAAATCTTTTATTCTTGTAGATTTGTTATCTATACTGGCATAGTTATCTATCCAGAATAACTCAATTCCGCTATTCAAACGGGGGCTAAGAGTATAGAAAAATGAATTGTAGAAATGATTGTCACATACCTGGAGCCATGTAGCCATATGATCCAGCCACTGAAGTCCAAGTCGATGCATCGGGGCTTAGCAATTTTGCGGTGCCAAAGTCAGAGAGCCGGGGTTCAAATTCTGACTCCAGCAAAATATTGTTCACTGATATGTCCCTATGCACGATCACTGGGGAGCAGTCATGATGCAAGTAAGACAGCGCATGAGCCACTCCTTGAATGACTTTTACTCTAGATGCCCAGTCAAACTTCCGGATCTCTCCATCCCCATACAACACCTTCCCAAGGCTACCTCTCTCGAGGTACTCGTACACCAAGTACATGTTCCCATCCTTCGAACAGAACCCATGCAGCTTCACTATATTTCGATGTCGAATTTCTGTTAAAGCTCGTATCTCATTCTCAAAACTCTTTCGGTTGCTCCCCGGAATGTCTCCAGAGTCTGAAATGTGGAGCCGTTTCACTGCAACGACCTGGCCAGTCTGCAATTCTGCTTTGTAGACGCTTCCAAACCCACCTTTGCCTATGCAACACCCCTCATTAAAATTGTCTGTTGCATTCACAATGTCATTAAATGTGAACCTGCCTTCTCTATCCCATATCAGAGACTTGGGTATCTCATCAAATCTGCCTCTTGTTTCTTCATCCTTTTGTTTTGGATTTCTGAATCCAAGAATAATTGCTACAATGATGGTTGCCAATACTATGATGCTGATTATTGGTACAAGAACAGCGATAATGATCTTTTTGTGATTCTTGTGGGACTTGTGACCAGGCATATCAGATTCACAAAGGCTGAGTCCAGCTGCATTTCCACACAGTCCGGGGTTACCAATAAAGGCTTCTGCAGAGGCATTCTGGAAAATATTTGCAGATGGGATCGGACCTGTCAAGTTGTTGTACGAGAAATCAATGGATGTGAGGCTGGACATGCTTGAAAAATCAGAGGGAATCCTGCCTGAGAGATCATTGTGGGAGATATTGAGCTTCTCCAATGTCCCTAGCTTCACCAGATTGGAAGGGATCGGTCCAGACAGAGAATTATGACTGAGGTCCAAGAGGCTTTGCAGTGAAGCCAAATTGCCAAGCTGATTGGGTATATTACCTGATAAGCCATCATTGCTCAGATCCAAGCTTAGGAGTCTAGCAAGGTTCCCGAGCTCAATGGGGATGATACCATGGAGGGTGTTGCCTGAGAGGTCAAGCAGCTGCAACTGAGACATTTTTCCAATTTGTGGAGGAATTTCACCTGATAGTCTATTGTTGCTCAGATTGAGCTTGAATAAGAGTCTCAAATCTGCCAACTTCGCTGGTATTGACCCTGTCAAGTCATTGGAAGCTAAGCTTAAATCTTGCAAGTTGCTCAAGTTCCCAAGTTCTGGTGGGATATTGCCGGTTATCTTGTTCCCATCAATGTGTAAGTAAGTGAGGCTTTCGTACTTCCCCCAATTTGGCGATAACTTGCCTGTAAATTGATTCCTACTGAGGTCTAAATACAAGAGCTGGGTATGGACACCAAAGGATTCAGATATATCCCCAGTGAACTGGTTCCCTTCGAGCCGGGCTCTAGTTAACTTTGAGCAGTTCTTTAGGCAATCTGGCAGAGGTCCATTGAAGTTGTTGCCGTCGAGAGTGATACGATCGAGACCGAAGCCATTACAAATCCCCGGTGGCAATTCACCTGTGAAGCTGTTGTTCGAGAATTCCACATCGGTTAGTGCAGTGTTCTGGCCAAGGTCGCGAGGAATGCTACCAGAGAAATTGTTTGAGAAGACTGATAGGAACTGGAGGTTATTCAGATCGGCTAAAGATAGGGGCAGCTCCCCATGTAATTGATTTGTGTTAATATCTATAGTTTGCACGGATGCCATGTCCCCGATCTCCACTGGGAGTGTGCCTGTGAGGCTGTTGGAGAAGAGATTCAACAGGTTGAGCTGTGTCAAGTTGCCGATCGTTGGAGGGATCGGACCAGTGAATGAGTTTGTAGAAAGGTCCAATTGAAGCAGATTCGTTAAATTACCAATCTCCTTGGGGATCATTCCTGAGAGCTGGTTATTGAAGAGGAAAAGAATAGTGAGGTTTGATAGGCGTCCAATCCCAGATGAGATGCTCCCAGTGAGCGAGTTGACTTGCAGCTGCAGCGATACGAGGTCTGTCCAGGTCGTGATGGCATCCCATGGGATCTCTCCTGTGAGAGAGGCGTTTGAGATCCCAAACTGACTCATCTTTTTCAGGCCTGACAGAGCTGGTCGAGGCAGCCTGCCGTGGAGCAGATTGATGGAGAAGTCCAAGAAGTTTAGATTGGAACAGAGGCCGAGTTCTAGAGGGATGGTGCTATTCAATGATGCATTATTGAGGTTGATTTGTTCGAGCATCTTTAGCCGGCCTATTGAAGCCGGGATTTGTCCACCTAATGAGTTGTTTTGGAGCTCAAGTACCCGGAGGTTTGATATCGAACCGATTTCTGTAGGAATGCCTCCACTGAAATTGTTGTTGCCAATGCGCAATTCTTGGAGTCTGGAGAAATTTGAGAGGGATTTGGGGATTATTGGTCCACTAAACGAGTTGTAGCTGAGGTTGAGGTACTGAAGGCTAGGTAGGTTGATCGCCAATGAATCTGGTATTGGACCCGTTAGATTATTCATTGACAGGTCAATGTATGTCAGATTCCGGCAGTTCAGGATGAAGGGTGGGAATTCTGAGGCGAGGCTGTTGAGGGAGAGGGAGAGGTAGGTGACAGATGGCAGTGGTGAGAATTTTTTGTAGTTAGGCGCGTCCAAGTAATTCGAACTGAGGTCGACATGGCGTACCTTTTTGAGGTTGCTAAGCTGATATGGGACTGCATTGGTGAGGGAGTTGTTGTAGAGTCGGAGGTCAAGCAGCTCCGAGAGCCTGCCAATCTCCGGCGGGATGGCTCCTGTGAAGTTGTTGTTGGCAAGGTCCAGCGAATTCAACTTGGAGAGGAAGGAGAGGTTGCTCGGGATCAAACCATGCAAGTTGTTGAAGGTGAGATTCAATCTGGTGAGGTTGGGGAGAGACGCGAAGTCGAGCTTATCCAGGGTGCCTAAAAAGTTCGAGTTGGGGAGGTTTATCTGGACGACGCTCCCCGAAGAGTGGCAGACGATGCCGGTCCATTTGCATGGACTGTTGGAACTGGAGGGAGACCATGAAGTGAGGGACTGGAAATCCAAGCTTGCCTTCCATTTCAGAAGAGCTTGTGATTCAGTCACTACTGCTGATGCTGTTGAGCAGAGACAGAGAGCAGAGATGATGAATAGAGTATGTAGTGGGATTGGTTTCATTGTGTTCTGGTGGAGAGAAGTCACATGGGTTTCTTTCAGTTCAGTTGCTTATAGAACGAGAGAGAGAGAGAGAGAGAGAGAGAGAGGAGATGGGAGGAGATGAATATGGATCTGGGTGCTCAAGTGGGGAAGCTTCTTGCCTGGTGCTGGTGTCAAAGTCTGGACAAAAAGAAAATCATGTTATATGGTAGACCCGCCTACATTGACTTCCTTATATGATATATTTTCTTGTTATCCAATAATTTATTTTTTAGATTTGAAAACGAAAACCTATGAATTTATTGTGGGATGACTTTCAACTTTTGAAATTATTTCCCGAGAGTGACAAGACAACTGAATTTTGAATTTTGAGAAAATATTATTGTCCCATATACAGCGAACCTTCTTATTGGTTAACGCGCAGGTATTCATTAGCAGGCAAAACTGGAGTCTCCACTGATATCACAATTAAGAGTTTTGATTAACCCATACTTAAAAAATAGACTTCAAGTTATAGGCACTTATTTTGAAGTTATATACACTTATATGATAATAAAAAGGAGTTTTTTTTACATGTATACCATAAAAAAATATGTTATTTATTTTTATACTAGCATAAATTATGTATTTATTTTTATACCATTATAATATTTCTTAATGTAAAAATGTGTCGCTTATGTATTTTTTTACAACCTAAATAAAACTTTAACTATAGTTAATTTCTTAATAAGGAAGTAAAAATGACAAAAAAGCTTAAAACATAATATTTGTTGTAATGTAAATAATTAAACATAATAACCTAATTAATCTCCTGTTCTTTCTAAATTAACTGTGAGTCATTCAAGCTTATCTCTCTTTACTTTTCTTTCGATCAAGATTTAGATTTTTTATTAAAATTCATCATTTTATAATATATATGATTAATTATTTTCAAAATAAATTTATTTCATTTTTATTAATGTAAATATCAATAATTACTATGTTTTTGTTATTAAATATTTTATGTTTAATTTGTATGTTTTTTTTTTATTTTAGATAAAATTTATCATTTTCATATTAAAATTAATATTTTTGTTTTTATAAATATTGTTTTTGATAAGATAAAATATACAAAATACAAAAAATAGGGGCATATTGGTCATTTCTCCAAGACTTTAACAATGTTAATGCAAATTTATATACAGGTTAACTAAGATGGTAAATATGCATAATTTTTATATATTCTAATGGTATAAAAATAAATAAGTTATTTGGAGTGGTATAAAAATAAATAGCATATTTTTTTTATAGTATACATGCAAAAAAATCTCAAAAAAAATCACATAATGTATATGACTTCAAAGAAAAAGTATAGCATGATTTTTAGGATTGGGTTTACTTTTTTTTTATTCATAATTAATCATTTGTGTGGGAGAAATTATGGAAGTCAGTAAGTTTGGCACATGAGACGACAACCCAAGGTGGTTTAAAAACTAATTTTAAGTGTTGTCTCCGTATTTTAACCAACCTATATATTTTTTCATGTACTTTCATTTTTAATCATATTCATATTGTACGGTTTATGAATACACATCGTATGAATGGAATTTTGTTACGTGTTATGGTCAAAAGACTCAAACAAGGCGGTCATTCAATGAGAGAGCCAGCTATTACTATTTTCAAAGGTTGGAAAGATGTGAAGATGAATGAAAACTAAAGTCAAGCACAATTTAATTTATCACATTCACATTAATTTACGTGATTCCATCAGTGGGTCAGGGCTCTGGTGTTTGTTACCGGTCACTTTTTTAAATTATCCTTTTTCTTCTCTACAAAGTCCACTTGCGGCCTCTATTTTCCATTATTTGATATAAATATTTTTTTTTGCATAATCTAGAATGGTTGACCATTCCAGCTACATAAGCTTCAGTTAGCAGGATTTCATAAAACAAAATTGAGACAACAACCCTGTAGAATTAAATGTGTTGAAGAGGTGAAAATACTCTTTTTCAGTAAGAAATAGGAACGGATCCATGACTTTATTTCAGAGTGGAATGATCTAATCTTTTTCATTTACACTTTTAGTAAAATAAAATCTATTGCTTAGAAAATCATCTACAATTACATATGAAACAAATAAAACTTAATGATAAGATATTCCAACAAAAAAAATCTCATCCAGTAATACGAACATGACAAATAAAAAATCTATCAATTAATACAATGAAAAAAAATAGAAGCACACGTGTGAAATAAAATATTAAAATTTCACTAATTTTTTTTTAAAAAAAAGCTAGACAAAAGATATATATAATAAAATAAATATTTAAAAATCTTCAAAAAAATTAAAAAGATATTCCAAAATATTAAAAAATCTGTTCCAAACATGATTATGAAAAAGAGAAGAAAAAAAATTCATCCACTCATCTTACCACATCCGCTGATCCAATTTAACAATACAAGGATGAAAGAAACAAAAAGAAGTTAAGCATGAATAATTTAAGGGTTTTTTTTTAGGTCCCTATAAACTATATGATTTAGATCCCTTACTTCTTCATATTTTGGTTTAAGTTCTAAGATTTAAAGGGTATATTTCTTATTAGTCCCTCGAAAGGATTTATCCCTAAAATATTTGGTTTTCTTTTTAATCACTGGGAGGGAACATATCTTTTAAATATGAATATGGAGACTTAAACCGAAATATGAAAAAGTGAGTAATCAATCACTAAATCATATAATTCATAGGGACTTATAAATAAAAAAGTCATAATTTAAAGATAAATTGAAAGAAGAACAAAACTCTTTTTTTTTTTTTTTTTTTTAGCGTTACTCTGTTGTTTATCAGAAAGTATATGCATAAACATAGCTTCTATATTGTGATCGCCTATTTTTATATAAATTTATTTGGGTGAAATATTACTATATGAAAGGGTTGTCCCATTAACTTCAATTGAAAGGATTGTCCCATGGCCTCTCTCTCTGGTGAAGGATCCTTCTCGAGTTTGAGACCTGCGAGATGCAGGTGTGAAAAAACTGATTTGCAGCACTGAAGGCCTTGTTTCTAATGTATTTTGATCCACAATCTGTTCTACGTTGACCCACCTGTTTAATATTAGTGGTTTTCACTATATGGTTGAGCGACACAAATTTACTGGTCTTTGTTAGAATCAATTGAAGAGAATGAACAAAAAATATTAATAGGGTTTGTATCAATATTTATAGTACAAAAAGGAAAACGGGAAAAAGACTAATCTACCCTTAACCCTAACATATATACATTTAACACCCCCCCTCAAACTCATGGTGGATCATACACCGAGAGTTTGCTCAACAAGAAGCCATGCCGCTAAAGTGTATGTGACTTTGTGAAAAAGTCAGATAACTGAAGAGAAGAAGAAATATATGGGAGTGATATAGTGCCCGCAAGAAAGTGATGACGGACGAAGTGACAATCGATCTCGATGTGCTTCGTACGTTCATGAAAGACTGGATTGCTAGCAATCTGAATGGCGCTTTTGTTATCACAATATAGAGGAGTAGACGTGGAGAGGACGACGCCCATGTCAGAGAGGAGGCGTCGAAGCCAAACAACCTCAGCAATAGCGGATGCCATAGCACGATATTCTGCCTCAGCACTCGAACGAGAAACAATGTCTTGTTTCTTAGCCTTCCAAGATATAAGAGAGAGTCACCAAGAAACACACATATACCAGTCGTGGATTTTCGATATGTGACATCTCCTGCCCAATCAGCATCAGTATAAGCGCGAAGTTCAAGAGTAGAAGAAGACGAAAACAACAGAGCACGAGAGATAGTGCCACGTAGATAGCGTATAATCCGAAGAACTGCTGCATAATGAACAGTACGAGGGGCAGCGACGAACTGACTGACAATATGCACAGCATAAACAATGTCAGGACGAGTGACAGTGAGATAGACGAGGCTTCCAACAAGCTGTCTATAACGAGTAACATCAGACAAGGGTTCTCCATTGTCAGGCCGGAGCTTAGCATGGAGCTCAATAGGAGTGGGGGAGATGCGATCATCAGTCAGACATGCACGGTCGATCAAGTCAGCAGTATACTTACGTTGGGAGAGAAGATAACCACGCGGAGCAGAAGCAACTTCCAAGCCTAGAAAATATCGAAGTTTGCCAAGATCTTTCATCTCAAATTGACGTTGAAGATGTTGCTTGACCGACTGTATATGAGACGAATCATCGTCGGTGATGATCATGTCATCAACATAAAGCAGCAAGATAGTCCGATGAGGACCAGAGGTGTGAACAAATAAAGCAGGATCAGAGGAACTCGGAACAAACCCAGCAGCACAGATAGCATCAGTGAATCGAACGAACCAAGCGCGAGGAGCCTGCTTGAGACCATAAAGAGCGCGGTGAAGATGACATACATGACCAGAAGGATGAGGAAGACCCGAAGGAGGAGTCATGTAAACCTCCTCTGATAAATCACCATGAAGAAAAGAATTCTTGACATCAAGCTGATAAATAGGCCATTGACGAACAGAAGCAACAGAAATCAATGTACGAACAGTCGTCATCTTCGCGACTGGAGCAAATGTCTCATCATAATCAATACCATGCTGCTGAGTGAAACCACGGGTAACCAACCGAGCCTTGTGACGTTCAATCGAACCATCAGAGGTGGTCTTGATCTTGTAGACCCACTTACAGCTGATAGGAGTCTTCCCTGGAGGAAGTGGGACAATATTCCACGTATGAGTGTGTTGTAATGCACTGAGCTCCTCTGCCATGGCACCGTCCCATTTTGGAATACCGACAGCCTCACGATATGATTGGGGCTCCCAATGAGTGGAAACAGCTGAAAGAAAACACTGAAAACTAGGAGAAAAAGAATCAGATGCAACTAGACTTAGCCTCTGTGGAGGACGACGATCACGAGGTGGATTGCAGCGAGGAGCTGGTGCGGGGTCGACTGTGAGTGCATTGTCGATTGCTAGTCGAACAATATCAGGCGCAGGAGCAACAACAGGGGAACTCGGCTCACATGAATCGTCTGCAGGAGGGGATGACAAGGTCGTAGAGGGGACAGATGAGGGACTAGATGCAGGTGGGATAAACGATGGCAATGTCGTAGATGGAATAGGTGATGGAGTGGATGCTGGTGGGACAGACGATGGCAATGTTGTAGATGGGATAGATGAAGGACTGAATGCAGATGGGACAAGCGATGGAGAGGACTTAGAAGTCGAGAAATCCAAAAAAATAAGATCATCAACGGTAGACGGAGGAAGTAGAGCCGGAGGTGACGGAAGAGCATAATAAGGATGATGTTCCCAAAAGGTGACATGACAAGAAATGCGAAGACGTCGTGCAACAGGATCATAACACTTGTAACCCTTATGTTGAATACTGTATCCAAGAAAAACACACATAGCAGAACGAGGAGAAAGCTTGGTGCGTTCAGTGGGAGGAAGAAGAACAAAACATGTGCAACCAAAAACACGAAGACGGGTATAATCAGGAGGCTGATTGTGAAGTCGCTCAGATGGCGAGATACCACCAGTGATGGATGATGGAGTGCGATTAATGAGATACACACTTGTGAGAACATCCTCACCCCAAAACTCAACAGGGACCGATGCAGAAAGAAGTAATGATCGAGTCATCTCAAGAATGTGACGGTGTTTTCGCTCAGCAACTCCATTTTGTTGATGAGCATAAGGAGTGAAGAACTGAGGAAGAGTGCCTTGGGATGCCAAAAATGCACTAAAAGACTTAGAACAATATTCACCACCACAATCAGAGCGTAGCACCTTAATACGACGAGAAAATTGGGTCTCAACCATGGTAGCAAAAGAAGTATAAATACGCAGTAAATCCGAGCGATTAGACATAAGATAAAGCCAAGTGAAACGAGAATAGTCGTCGACAAAAATAACATAATATCGATTTCCCCCTTTTGAAAAAATAGGAGATGGACCCCAAATATCTGAATGTACTAAATCAAAGGGAGACTCGGAAATATGCAAACTTGAAGGGAAGGGGAGAGCCACGGGCTTACCCAACTTACACCCCACGCATGGTTGAAGATCTGTACGAGAAAATGATCCTAATACACCGATGCTAACAAGATATCGGAGTCTAGGCTGAGACAAATGGCCAAGACGACGATGCCAGAGATCGAAAGGAGAAAGGGAAGGAGAAGTAGCATCTAACCGAACGGAGGCAGCGGAAGGCTGAGGAACATGAAGCTGATCCATGTAATAGAGTCTACCCTGTCGTCGTCCAGTCCCAATCTGTCTCCCAGTAAGTGGATCCTGAACAGAACAAGATGATGAATCAAATGTGATCGTATAACCAAGGTCTGCAAGCTGACTGACGGAAAATAAACTCATGGAGAGTTTAGGAACATGCAAAACATTTGGCACACTAAATCGATGAGAATGATCAGAGAGAATGCCAGAGCTCGAGACAGACATAGGAGAACCATCAGCAGTGCGAATAAGTGAAGGAGAATGTGGTGGTATACAATTAAAAAGAATCGAAGCATCCGATGTCATATGATGGGAAGCCCCAGAATCAAGAACCCATGAGGTAATCGGCATACCTGATACGGGAGTAGAAGCAGACTGAACGGAACCAGAAAAATCTATACCAATCAATGATTGTAACATAGCATTTGCGCGGGGGTGACACGGACGGCGGAGCGGAAAAGAAAATCAAAGAAAAAAATTGGATTCAGGCTCTGATACCATGTTAGAATCAATTGAAGAGAATGAACCAAAAATATTATTAGGGTTTGTATCAATATTTATAGTACAAAAAGGGAAACGGAAAAAAGACTAATCTACCCTTAACCCTAACATATATACATTTAACAGTCTTGATCTAGTTAGGTCTAGCTTCGGTTAGTCCATCAGAATCGAATAGTATAGCCTTAGAATCGAATAGCATAGCCTATGAATCGAACTGTGGACACAACTAATTGTTAGGCATAGATGTCACTCTCATTGGATGTTGATAATACTGACTAAACTCAAGCTTAATTGGATCTAATAGGAGAGTGACACATGTATCCAATAATTCGATTTATATATTGTGCAGTTCGATATTTACTGGGCTGACCAAAGCCAATCTAGACTGAATGTGTACCCCAAATTTATAGGCATGTGGTTGGGTTCTAGTAGGTTAAGGGCATATCATCTGTTCTCTAAGCCCATGCTCTAGTGGATTTCATTCACATAATTCGTTTGGCAAGTTGATGCGAGTGCGCACTGCCGTGTAGGGCGTTCGGGTTCAAGCTCTGTTGTTGCCATCCCAAGTGTGGGGTGAAAAAACTTGTTAGTTTTAATGAACTCTGTTTGTGAGGGCCCAGTTTTTAATGTCTGATTGCGGTCTATTCTTAACTGTTTAATGTGAGATATATATCACATTTAGAAATATAAAAATGACTTGAGTGTGAAAGCGCTAAAAAAAAAAAAAGTGGATTTTCACGTATGGCTGGGGATTGTGTTGGTGTTGCCTTGTCTGGGCCAAAAAAGATTTCAATTGATGTTTTATTATTTGGATTAAATCAATGATCAATAGACATAGCCACACAATATTTTCATGTACCCTTCTTACGTTTACATGATGAATGATATAAAACTGAGAGAGTACGCAATAGAGTGGTAAGGAATTGGATTATACCGAGCGTTGTGTCGTGCTTCCGATGAACAGATAATGTCTTCATATATTGGCCTTTATTTTATGTTTTTCAATCGTGAATACCTTTTTTATTTTATTTTGATTTTTTGACAAAAAAAAGGTTGGACAAAGGAGGACACAATCCATAACAGTGATAACCACTTAATAACACATGGATCAACATGAATCTAAAATGGTAATCCCTTGGATAAAATTACATGGTTTATCATTTCCTAAAAAAAAAATTAAATTTAAAATAGACTATTGACCGAAACTCAAAGATCCAATGCAAGTGGCTTGTGCATCATATTTTCTTAACATGTGGTAGGTTTCAATCCTAAGAGGACTCTTTTAAGTCATTGTTTGGGTAGAAAAATAAATGTAGAATAAATGTACAAATAACCCTACCTAACTATTTATTTGCAAGTAATAGATGTGGCATAGCGATGCTAGAATACGTACAAATAATTTGGTATTAACATTCTAAATCTTTTTAAAATTATGTTATTTTATTCAATTTATTCTATTGACATAAAAAATACCTACATATTAAATCACATGTCATTATATTTTTAATAAATGTTCTACATGTCAAATGTTATTTATCTTTTAAAACACATTTTATTTACCTTTAATCGGAAGGGGTTTAAAATTTGACATCTCTTTTGTTTGGGGGGTGATTTCTATAAGCACTTCTCGCATTTCACCCCTCTTATCATTTTATCTCTCCCTTCTCTCCTTTGTGAACCTTCAAACCAACTGTAACTCCTTTAGGTTGTTATAAAAAGTTACCATTTCTTCTCAAAAAGAAAAGAAAAAAGAAAGGCCTCTCACAACTCGGGCTTAAAGCCGTGTGGATAATTAGTGTGAAATCGAGTTGGCCATTGCAGTAAGGCCATGTAGCACGTGTGAATATTTAAGAAGCATTTTTTATTCGGGGACGTTTATTTCCACCCCTTCACTTATTCAACCAACCCCTTGAAAATTCAAATTTCTATATTTCTTTACTGAACGCGCGGAATCCACCCAGGTCCCGCACTCAGAAGAGGCTGAGGCTATGATCAACGTCCCGCACTTTATATTAGTTTGAACTCAACATCCCGCATTACAGATAGGCGGAGCCTCCGGAGGTTGGGGTAACTGAGGGTGGCGATGCAGACAAATTCGGGAGTGACGCATGCAATGCTCTGACAAATTCTAGAGGCAGCGGAGGAACTCGTGGTGGGTGACGACAAAGGAGAGCACCATGTCAGTGTGACCGCGACATGAGTATCTCGAGGAGGTTTACCACCTCCGACACATCTGCGCTCGTGGCGTCGCAAAGAGCCAACATATTATTGATGGAGGAAATCATATTGTATGAGGAACGTGTTCGTCACGAGCTTTGACAGCTTCGAGGACCAATGCTTCATGGAGAGGATACGGTCCTCAGGGACTCAGCGCGCATAAACCTCTTCGAGCGTAGGTATCACCCTCCACCAACTCTTGACATCCCCTCACCCTTGACAGACACGGTCAGGATTAGTGAGATTGGCTTTCCAAATGCATTATGTTTTTCATGGAATGATAACTAAAATAAAGTTAGAAAGACATTTTTCGGCTTGGAGACTGCATATTCATGTTTGGAATTTGATCAAACACCTAGTGTACGTAGATCAAATGGTCATGTTTCAAGCAAATTTGAATTTGGAGTTTGGGATGAGGAATTCCAAGTATTGATTGTGCATCCAGTGGAGCACGTGGAGTTTCAAGTGAAGGACAATGATGTACTCGGTGCCAACTCATCGATCAGGGTGGTCACTTTATCGATCAGCAGATGAGATGGTATAGCTCGGATAGAAGATGCATGAATGGAAGAAGATGTGATATCTTGTCCTTGCGAGGGGGGCGGGGGAGACACAGCAAGGCAAGATGACATTGATGGTCACTGGTGGTGTAATTCAAATCGGAGGTCGGATAAGAAGAAACGAAGAAGAGAGAGAAATGGACGTCTAAAATGATAGGGGTGGACTTGCAGGGTGTCATCCCATGATTTTATTGTGGGGTCGTTTCACAGTTTTTTAAAAATTGAAGGGGTGGGTGAGATAATAGGGTGGGCTAGATAAGTTTCGGGGTGGAAATAACGGCCCCCTTTTTATTCATGCGTGCGAAAACGAGGGTTGACCTTAGGACCTGATTTACATCGTGTGCTGCTGGGACGCTTTTGATGGCATGGACCTGGTACCTACAGCCTACCAAACTCTATTTTTTATATTAAATGATATAAAAAATAGCAGCCGTCACACTCAGTCTTTTTTTTAATTTATAATTTTAATACATAAGCTGAGTTATATATTTAGTAAATTTTTTTTCATATTTTTTATAAATAATATCATTCCATCCATTGAAATATATATACATATTTAATTAAATAAAGTATATGATTTTTAAAAAATTAAAAAAAATGGACGAATCACATTTGAAATGTAAAACAACTAAAAGCATAACATTTTCTAGTAAAAAAATGTTACTCCCGATCATTTTATAGGCGCTGTACTTAAAAATTAAATCTTCTAATTATAGTCACTTATTCAAAAGTCATATACACTTACATGATACTGAAAATCACATATATATAACTTCAAATATAATGTATAACACTATTTTTAGAATTGGATGTAATATATAAATACACACACACACATACACACACACCGATTTATTTAATTGTCAGGTCTTTCAGGTTAGGTCACGGGTCTCGGGTCGGATCGGATCGACCCACTAATAAGCCTAACTCAAGAGAGATCGATGAACTTTTTAAGGATTTCTAATAGCTTCATTGTTTTTTTTAAAGTAGAGTCTAATATATTATAAATAATTCTTCATCATTTTGCTTTTTAATGTTTTATGAGGGAACATGTGGAACACGATTTGGATTATTATGCTTTTATGTGAAGTTAAAAGGTTGTAAAAATATTTCAAATGCTTAAAATTTTAAATGATTATTTAGTATTTAATTATAAATGTTGGGTTGAATTATAAATAAAAAAATTACATAGTATTTAGGTCGGGTCTATAGGATCAGATCGGAGTGGACCTAGACCCGACCAATTTCATTGTCGAATCTTTTGGGACAGGTATTTATGTATTTTATCGGATCGGATCAGGTTGACCCGTGACCCGTTGATATGCTTAATTTGTCACATGAGACCACAACCCAGGTGGTTTAAAAACTATATATTTTTAATTGTTGTCACCGTATTGACACCCACATAAAGATTTTTGCATGTACTTCCATTTTTAATCATATTTATATTGTACGGTTTATGAATACACATTATTGTATGAAATGGAATACTTGTTGCTTTTGTAATTGTGTTATGGTCAAATGGTGCGTTTGGTTGCGCGATTGCAAAATTGATTCTGTAGGAATCTGTGATTGCAAAACTGATTCTGCAGGAAGCTTACTTTCTCAGCTTTTTGAAATCGCAGCTTTTGGGCACTATTTAACTGCAATCGTTGGGTTTAAAACTGCGATTACAAAACTATTTGGTTGCCCGATTATAAACGCAGCTTCCTGTAATCGCAAACGCTGCGCAATCAGGCAACCAAACGCACCAAAAGACTCAAACAAGGTGGTCGTTCAATGAGAGAACCAACTATTAATATTTTCGAAGGTTGGAAAGATGTGAAGATGAATGAAAGTCAAGCACAATATAATTTTTCACATTCACATTAACTTTATAGTTGTTTTTCACATGATTCCATCATTGAGTCAGGGCTCTAATGTTTGTTATCGAGCACTTGTTTAAATTATCCTATTCTTCTATAAAAAGTCCTCTTGTGGCCTTTATTTTCTATCATTTGATATAAATATATATTTTGCATAATCTATTGTGGTTGACCATTCCAGCTACCTAAAGCTTCAAATAGCAAGGTTTCAGAAAATAAAATAAAATAGAGGCTTGTACCTGTGGTTGTAGTGATTCCTGGCTAAATATATGATTCTTCTTTGTTTCTTTAGCATTACTCAGTTGTTTATCAGAAAATTATACGTATATCCATACACATGCTTCTATCCTGTGGTCTCCTGAATCAACATGTATTTTATATGAATTTTTTTAGGTGAAATATTTTTATATGATTTAATTGATCAATTGGAAGGTTTTTTCTATGGCCTCTACCTTATTACACTTTAGTCTTTTTTTTACAATTCTCAATATAGTCTTATATACCTTATTAACTTTCTTTACTCATAGTAAGTTTGCAACGAAATGTATATCTTACTAAAATTATTTTACATTTTTTCTAAATGATTATATTCGATTCATTGTAATATATATATTTCATATTTTATAAAAATACACACATCATTATATTAAATATATGATTTAAAATAAATAAAAACATGGACGAATTACATTTTCGATCGTAAAATGGGATGAGTATAAAATTTTTTAAATTAATCAAAACTTGTGTGTACTGTAAATGAGAAGGTAATCAGGAGTGTACGTATGATTTTTCAAATAAAAAATACAATTAGAAATATATGCTCTACTAAATTAACTTAAATGATATCATTTATAAAAAATATAAAAAAAATATCAGCGAGACATTCACCTTAATACAATGAATAGAGAAAAATTAACGAGATATATAAAACTGTATTTAAGACTATAAAAAACATTGAGTGTACAATAGCTCATTAGAATTCCGACGATGACATTATAGCATTTTTTTTTTTTGGCTGACAAAAACGGAAAAACCTGGACAAGAGAGTGGTCGACGCAGTCGACAAGCATGTCAGGCTCACCCACTACTAATATTAAACAGGCCCAAACAGGGGTGGGTCAAACCCCGCTAAAACTCAACCGTGAGACAATGTTTTTGAGCATTGTTACACTGAATCTTTTTATAAATAATTCTAAAATACTGTTACCTCTTCAGCTCCTTCCCTCGTTGTATTGAGATATAAATAACTTGTTGAAATATTTTTTTTTGTTTTACATAAATGATATCATTCAATCCACTCGATTATATACTTCATCTTTTATAAAATTATACACCCATTAAATGTATGGCATGCGTGTTGGACTAGGAAGATGGATTGACCATATCATTTTTCTTTCATTTTTTGGATAATGACACGTGCAATTTTTTTTTCTTGACTCATTTTCAGTTTACACATATTTTGAATTAATTTTAAAAATAGTATTTTTTTTTTTTGCTTGACAAATAAAGTTTTACTTCCTTGCAAAACTTATAAATGTACAAGAGTACTTTGAAGCATTAGAAGATGGGGGGGGGGGGGGATTTAGAGTAGTCCAGGTGACTCTCTGTAACAAAAATATGTGAATGGGGAATGAGTAGAGCACAGGAAACAGAGCTACATCCTATGCGCAGGAGTAATTCAACCCATCTAGGCTTCCACAGAGCAGTCAGGCTGTTCTTGAGTTAGAATCTTCATACTCCCAAGGCAGAGGGCTAGTAGTTGATGGAAAGTGCAGATTAAATACCAAAGTATGATTCAGACCGTCCGAAACTGAATGGATCCTTCACGATCCTCTTGGATTAGTTTCTCCAGTGCCTCCCAAAAACTGGGAGGGCTGAATGTGGATAGTACCATGAGGGACTGATGGGCAGCGAGCAAGTCAGTTGCTCGATTTCTTTCATGATATACGTGTTTTTAATAAAATTGATAAAATAGTATACTTAATCTAACAAGTATATGTTTTTAATAAAAAAGATAAAATATATTTGAATGAATTACATGGATCCATTTATAGAAATGTGAAATTTTTTTAATAAATTTGGGGAGAGTTTGCATGTTAGTCTCATATACAATTTGCATCATTTTTATTTCTTAAGATAGTAAACATGTTCTAATAAATTAAAATATATGTGTTTACAAAAATTGTATATACCTTCATAATGATTTAGACTTTCTGCAATACATGAATTATCCATGGAAGGGATTATCCCCAGCAGATCGCGTGTGATATCGTTCTAGTTTTTATTTTTATACACATCCCCCATTATCTCAAGCTCGGCCAAAGGTGATAGAGTCAGGTTTTTGTTTGGTTGACTCAGGTCAGTCAACTTTACAAAAGTTAGTCAACAAAGAATTTTGGAAAAAGTGATTTGCACGTTATAGAGCGGGTCATGCAAGCTAAGGAATTCCATCTTAGGGTGCGTTTGAATGTGAGGTTAAAAAACTAAAATTCTTAAAATTTTATGTTTTAAACTCAGCTTTTGAAAATCTTTGTTTTATTAGATTTTCAACCGTAAGATTTTTTAGCCTAAAAATGAAAATTGTAGTTTAAAAAGTTAAATGTTGAAAATATGTTTGGATCTGAGTTTGATAATTTTTAGCTTTTCAAACGCATAATCAACTTAAACTCGTATCCAAATAGACCCTTAATCAAATGCTTATGTTATCTTTAATATTTCAGAATTCACACAAGTTCAAATACATCTCTAATGTCCGTTTGTAATTATTTTTTCCCCATAATTCGAGTGTCTGGATCATGTTTAGAGAACGAACTGAGTTTAATAAATATTGTCTCAAAATAGTGTCTGAATCATATTAATTTAAATTTAGGACTTTATTCACTTCATTGATGAAAATATGTTGTGCTAAACTTATACTCCTCGTTGGGGGTGCGGCAAAACAGTGTAATAAGGAGGTATTAAAAATAAATTTTGTTTTGAAAGAATAGTTATGTTTAGGTAACTTAAGATAATATCTGATAATTATTCTAAGGGGTTGAAAATTGTTGCTAAGGGTTTATACATGCCAATCCATAAAAAATAAACTTTTATGTTATTTTAGAAAAAAATTGTTTCAACTAACACTATCACACACATCTCAAAAACATGTTACATCTATCATATCATGTTTTTATTGTCAAAGACAAATAATTTATGTAAGAGTACCATTGTCATTTAAAAAATCATGAATTTTTATCCATATCTTATCCACCACTTATTATCTTCTTATCCAAGGTGAAGAAATTTTTTTATTACTTTCACACCTTTCCCAACGAGAATGCAAAAGCTAACCAGATAAAAAATTTAAATCTTTTTATTTTGCATGAATAATTACCCATCTCTTTATAGTTATCACAGACGAATGGCTTGATGTCACACCCCCAAACAAGGGCATACATAACAGTAACGAACATTAAAGGGGGCATGTCATGGAACCAAATTTTTGAGACCACGGAAGGTGACATTTACCAAAAAATCATTTTAAAACAAAAACATTAACAACAGTCACTCAGACAGTCAAGCCAACGAACAATTGATTTCCTTAGAAACAAGATAGTGTTATGAGTTCAGGTTCTTGGGATATAATTGATCAAGAGAAAATTAAACAAATTAAAAGAAAAACACAAAGAATTACGTGGTTTGATAAACTTTACTTAGGTCTACGGAGCACATCAGATATCAATCTACTATCAATGAGAAGTTTTTACAATAATCATAACAAAATAAAAACCGTAGAACCTAACGAAAATATGAAATGCCCCTTTATAGTAACATCTCATTAAAGACATAAATATTGATATAGAATGATATCCTAAAGAAAATTTCTCAAGGTGACGCCCCATGCCCCGGACCCCCGAGCTGACCGGACAGTTCAATAGTGGATTGATGTCGGGTTATCTTTATTGACCATTGTAAAAATTAAACAATTTTTTTGATATAGTTTAAATTCGATTGATTTGGTTGGACTAATTAATAGAGATGTACTGATCAATAGGAAATGTTATGATTAACTGAATATATGAAATATTTAATCAAGTATCACTCAATTTAACTTTGAAAATATAAAATAGTATGTATTCAATTCATTTCAGTATGTAACGCTTTTAATGAAGATACGTTCTTTATTAAATATATATACTATAAAAAAACAGGTGATTCCATGAATTATTTCCCCTAATACATCCAAATGTCAATTGTCAATCTAAACAGCCTTTCTATTTTCATGCGCTCTTGTTAATTGCCCTACAGGAACGATCCAATGTACAAGACATTCCATTATAAATTTTTGTAACTGCACAAGAAAAATCTAAGGATGTTAATACACTGCGGTTCTAATCGAGTATATGATTTTTCTAATTTAATATGGATTAGGTTAGGCGAGTATAAACTCAATTAGAAAAAACTACAAAAAGGTATACATTCATTTATTCTAAGTCTATATTTCATTTTTTATTTATGAAAGTAAGTATTTTATTAGACACTATGTACCTTAAAAAAAACCTTAAAACTTGTTGAGATTGTAAAAGTAAATGACCATTCCTAACATTTTCCAAAACCTTTTACAAGTCCATTAACACAGCAAATCAGCTCAAAATTAGGAACCAAAATAATTAAAACTACAATCATATAAGAAGCACTACAAAGTTTTATTTATTATTGAACATCTCTCATGATATCCTCACATACATACATCGGATTCAGACTTTCATATCAGATTTTTAAGTTTTCTTCCAAACCTGGCCATCCTTACAAGTACAAAAACAACGAAACTATCCAAGTATAGAAAAAAAGCAATTCTACAAGGCTTATTGAACAATATGATACCAAAAACCAACCAGAATCCGACCACAAAACCTAATATCAAGCTCACATAAAACCATATTATGTCATTCTCATCTTGGTCTCCACCCCCTTCTTGTTTATTTTCTTCATCTGTTTTGCATTGCACTGGGAGTGGAAATCCACAGAGCATTGGGTTGCCCATATAGATTGATGGATCAGGGAGTGTTTGAAGCTGGTTGCCTAATGGAATCTTCCCCGATAAATTATTATATGATACGTTCAAACAACTTAAATAGTGCAAAGAAGAAATGCTTGGAGGAATCAGACCCGAAAGTTGATTGAGCGATAGATCCAGAGATTCTAATTCCTGCAATTGACCGATCATGTCTGGGATTGCGCCTGTAAGAGTATTTCGTGATAAGTTCAATTCAAGCAACCCATGAAGATTTGTGAGCTCATCAGGTACATCCCCAGATAAGTGGTTGCCAGAAAGATCAATGCTATTTGGGATCCACTCTATTCTTTCGTATTCACGATACTGTCCTTTCCAAACCACCTGAATACTGAAATAAGGCTTCGCGGTATCATCTCTCTTCTGTATCACAGCCATGACACTTAAATTTCCAAGGCTTCACGGTAACCTTCCCGAAAGATTGTTGTGTGCATGGTCCAATAGTTGAAGAGAAGCCAGGCTAGATAGCTGAGGTGGAATATCACCAGACAAATTATTTGATCTTAACATAAGAACTTTCAGTGATTTGAGTCCTTTTTCAATCCCTGTCGGTATATTCCCGAAGAGTGAATTTTCACTGAGATCAAGTATCTCTAAAAGTGAACAGTTTCTCAAGGAAGAAGGGATTTCCCCGTAAAGATGGTTATGTGAGAGATCTAAATTTTGTAATGCACTCAAATTCCCAATCTCGAGTGGGATACCGCCAGATATCTTGTTCCCATCTATATACAACACCTCGAGATTTTCATATTTCGTCCAATCTGGCAAGAGTTCTCCTGTAAACTGATTCTGAGAAAAGTCTGCCACTCTTATATTGGAGCAGTTCCTTAAGCACTTTTGCAATGGCCCACTGAAACTGTTGTTTCCCACTTTGATATAAGTGAGATTGAAGCCACTACAAACCGCCTCCGGAATTTCACCTGTGAAAAAGTTGTCGTGGAGAGATACAAAATATAACGTGTTATTTCTGCCAAGATCGGGAGGAAATATTCCTGTGAAACGGTTCATGGCGACGTGAAGGTACTGGAGGTTTATGAGACTGGCTAAAGACCTCGGGAGCTCACCTTCTAATTGGTTATCGTTGATGTCCAAGGACCATAGAGATGTTAAATCACTGAACTCCTTTGGAATATGACCAGAGAATGAGTTCGATGAAAGGCCCAATGCGAGCAGATTTGTTAAGTTACCAATCTCATTTGGGAGATCACCTTCTAATTGGTTAATACTGACATCCAAGTACTGTAGAGATGTCATATTTACAATCTCCATGGGCAGCAGACCCGATAATGAGTTAATTGAAAGGTCCAATCTGAGCAGATTTGTTAAATCACCGAACTCCTTTGGAATATGACCAGAGAATGAGTTAAATGAAAGGTCCAGCATGAGCAGATTTGTTAAGTTACCAATCTCATTTGGGATCTGACCATAGAATGAGTTCCCCCAGAGGCCCAAGTATGACAGATTTTTTAAATTCCAGATTTCTTTTGGAATGGGACCCGATAATGAGTTTTCTGAAAGGTCTAATTCTAACAGATTTGCTAAATTACCTATCTCCTTTGGAATTGGTCCCGATAGTTTGTTATCAGAGAAACTTAGATTACTGAGTTTTGAGATCAAACCTATCGTTGTGGGTATCGGACCTGTCAAATTGTTTCCTGATAGGTCGATATGTACGAGGTTATGACATTTTAGGATGAAGTGTGGAAATTCTGAGGTGAGATTGTTGTTGAAAAGGTAGAGGTCCACAAGAGATGACAGAGGTGCGAATTTTGTAGAATCGGGTGCCTCTAAGTGATTTGAACTCAGATTCATGTGGCGTACCTTTTTGAGGTTGCCAAGCTGGTATGGGATCGCTTGATCGAGGGAGTTGTGGTCGAGACTGAGGTGAAGCAGCTCCGAGAGGCGGCCAATCTCTGGTGGGATGGCCCCAGTGAAATTGTTGCTGCCAAGGTCAAACAAAGTCAGCTTGGAGAGAACGGAGATTTCACTCGGGATCGAACCATACAATCTATTGAAGTTGAGGTTCAATATGGTTAGGTTGGGGAGGGAAGCGAAGTCGAGATTGTGGAGGTTGCCATTTAGATTCAACTGTGGAAGGTTAATCTGGACCACGCTTTTGGAAGAGTCGTCGTCACAGGTGATGCCCACCCATTTGCATGGAATTGTTTCATCATGTGACTTGATCGACCAAGAGTGGAGAGAGTGTGAATCTTCCAAGCTCTCCTTCCATTTGAAAAGAGCTTCTGCTGCATCAGTTAACGCAGAAGATTTTGTCAAAAAAGGGAGGACAAAGAGGAGAAGGATCAGAGGTTTTTGAGACGGTTTCATTTTTTTTTTCTTTTCTGAGAGATATGAAGAGAGGATGAGATGAAGGGACAACATGAGTTATACTTGCTATTTATATTGTCATTTTGACTCTTTTAATCCTATACTTGTCGGTTGAAATAGCAACAGGCCAGACGGATATGTGGTGAAAATTAATCACTTGCAGGTTTAATAATGGGTAGTAAACTTTTACACACGCCAAGGTCCTACAAAGTTATTGGAGGAGTAGTGAGCAGAGATCATGCAGATCAGGTAGATGTGATGATTAAACTGTTTTTTTTCACTCCCTACTCTACCCGAGGTAGTCCTTTCAAATGATGTTTGAATGAGGTGTCGTGTGAACAAAAAGAAAATAATAATGTTATGGTTAAGTTTGTTTTAGGCCTTCATTCTAGTTTTCATGTGTTTTAAAATTTTCAAAACAGTAAATTTTATTCAATGAGAAACGAGTTTTTGTGAAAAAAAATAAAATATATATCCTCTAATAAATTACATTCATGTATTTATAGAAAATGTGAATTTTTTATTGAAATATATACCTTGTTATATGTAAGCATATGGTCTGGTGATATTCTGTCATTGTATATGTGATTGGAATTAAAAATGAAAAAAATAACAACACTCGAAAAGAAAAAGGAGCTTGTAGACCCAAATCAATCAAGACTCGACATTACCCAAAGTTGTTGTTGTTAAGTAAGCAGTACTAATATAACGGGCTATGTTTACAAAACAGTATAAATTAATAGAAACACAGTAGATAAATTCAGAGAAGAAGAATAAAATGTATTGGGTTGTCGAATCTGTTCTGAAGAAGGAGACCGAGGCTAGAGTTGAACTCTATGTCCTTAAGACGTAATTCGCCCCGCACAGGTGCTCACGGATGGCGGCGAATGTCTCCCAGGATTCAACGGTCGACGTCCTTTGGTAGCAGCACTTCAAACCAGAGGACCAGCGAACCAACTCTTGTTTTGCACACTCTCTCTTTGTTTACTGTGTATGTATGCACTCAATGAACTGGACTCGAATGCACCCTGAAAATCTATTGCAAAATGAATGAATCCTAAAATGCAAGGAATGGGTGATATATAGGGAAAAATTGGTTGAAGAGACTCTTGGATGAGTCTCTTCCTCTGTTCAGTTTTTTCTGAAACAGAGTCTCAAGCACCCATTAATTCAAAGAATCAACGGTCCGATCGTAACCGTCGATCCGACGGCCCACATCGCATCTGCGGATCCATTCGATCGACGGTCCGGATTCAATCCGATCATCCATATCTCATCTGCCGATCGACGGTCCGGATTTCATTTGATCAGAATGATCTCCACCGTCCGATCAGACAAAAGGTCCAAAAAGAAAAGGCTCCAGCTCCTAGCGACGATGCGTACGTGCGAAGTGCCAAGTGCGCCCTAAAACGCCCAATACGCCCTCGCGCGCGCGCGCGCGCGCGTGGTGGTACGCACCACCCCGCTTGGAAAGGTCCACCATAGGGTGTCCACCAAAAGCAATACACTAGAGTACAATGAGCCCACCTTATAAATCCTCAATACTTTTTCTTTTTAACCGATATGGGACTATAGCTTTTTCTTTTCCATCCCCAATCACCAACCACTTTCATCATGTTTTAAGGAGAACTTTGGATTCAATTTTCTCATTCACCCAAGATGGGTTTTGAGAATATAAATATACTACGTTCATCTACTCAACGAGAGGAACGTAATCCAATGAGTTTCCACTAAACATAATTAGTAGAACCCAAACTCATTTTAACCAAACATGGTCAAAACCCAAGGTTTTTCCAACAATCCCCCACATGAATGAAAATTGGTTAAATTATGCACATGATAATGCTGACACCAGAGAGAGTACATTGGAAAGTTACTGCTTCGAGAAAGGTAGCTTTTGGCCTTGAACCTTCCCTAGTAAAAACTATCGGATTTACAGGCTAACCAGTGAACATGATGTCTTGAACTGTTCAGCCATAGTTGTAAAACTAGACAATAGTTTTTACACAGTTCCTTTCTAACAGAGTTGGTTCTCACGAATGTGTTCATTTTGGCCCTGAACAACTCCTGGTATTCATGAGTGCTTTAGAGAATTCAGCCTTATAATTCTCATAGAAGCGGCCACACTGCACACTCATATAGGTGAGTCCTATGAAGAGTATCCTGCCATACTCCACTTGGATGTCCAAGATATAGGAATCATTAAAAGCAACACTTAACCTGTTTCACGCTGCAGGTTGCACTGTTTCACCATAGGAACGAGTAAGAGATTTTTATCTCCTCAGTGCCTCGACGGAGTCACACATAACTTAGTTGTCCCATTGAACCTAGATCTTGGGATCTCCAGTCAACTAGGTTGGGTTACCATTATGATGACTATTTGGATATAGGCTTCAATCCCATTCCCCTCGATGATCTGTACACTTGCTCTCTAGTCAAACCTTTAGTAAACGGATCCGCAAGGTTATCTTTTGACTTTATATAATCGATCGATATTATACCATTCGAGAGCAACTGTTTCACGGTATTGTGTCTTCGACGTATGTGTCGAGACTTACCGTTATAGATGTTACTCTGTGCCCTTCCAATTGCCGATTGGCTATCACAGTGTATACATATTGCGGGCACAGGTTTTGGCCAAACTGGAATGTCCTCTAAGAAATTCCGAAGCCATTCAGCCTCTTCTCCTGCTTTGTCCAAAGCAATGAATTCAGATTCCATGGTGGATCTGGCAATGCATGTCTGCTTTGAGGACTTCCATGACACGGATGCACCTCCAAGTGTAAAAACATATCCACTAGTGGACTTTGAGTCTTTTGTATCAGATATCCAGTTTGCATCGCTATAGCCCTCGAGAACGGCTGGATATCTCGTGAAGTGCAATCCATAAGTCTGGGTGAATCTTAGATATCTAAGAACCCTCACTATCGCCTTCCAGTGATCATGTCCTGGATTACTGGTAAACCTACTTAGTTTATTCACTGAGTAGGCTAAGTCTGGACGTGTGCAGTTTGTCAAATACATTAGACTGCCAATAATTCTAGAATACTCTAGTTGTGATACGCTTTGACCATTATTTTTAGACAAGTGTAGATTTACATCTACAGGTGTCTTTGCTTGACCATCATCATTCTTATTGAATTGTTCCAGTATTTTCTCAACATAATGTGATTGAGACAATACCAGTCCATCAGATGTTCTAGAAATTTTTATTCCTAGAATCACATCGGCCAAGCCCAAGTCCTTCATATCGAACTTGTCAGTCAACATTCTCTTGGTAGTTTTAATGATATCATTATTACTACCAATTATTAGCATATCATCTACATAAAGGCATACAATGACATATCCTTTTTGAGTGTTCTTCGCATAGACACATTTGTCACACTCATTAATCTTGAAATCATTCGATAACATTACATTATCGAATTTTTCATGCCATTGTTTCGGTGCTTGTTTTAATCCATAAAGTGATTTAACAAGTCTGCACACTTTCCTTTCATGTCCAGGAGCAATGAACCCTTCAGGTTGTTCCATGTATATCTCCTCATCCAATTCACCATTCAAAAATGCAGTCTTAACATCCATTTGATGTATTTCCAAATTATGTAGTGCTGCAATAGCAATCAACATTCTAATGGATGTTATTCTGGTCACTGGTGAATATGTATCAAAATAGTCCAAGCCTTCCTTTTGCTTGTACCCCTTGGCAACAAGCCTGGCTTTGTACTTGTCGATTGATCCATCTGCCTTCATCTTCTTTTTGAAGATCCATTTGCACCCTAAAGGCTTATTTCCCGGTGGAAGATCCATCAATTCCCATGTGTGGTTCTGCATGATGGATTCAATCTCACTGTTTATAGCCTCTTTCCAAAATGGTGCTTCAGGAGTGGACATCGCTTCCTTAAAGCTTTGAGGCTCATTTTCTAACAAGTATGTTAGAAAATCAGGACCAAATGACTTTACAGTCTTTGTCCTCTTACTGCGTCTAGTGTCATCCATAGACTCATTAGACTCTTGGTCTATGGTCCCTTGATGGCTACTTGATGCAGTGTCATAAGTTCTCTTGTGAGAACTTCCTTCTTGTGCATTTTTACATGGAAATATGTTCTCAAAAAATGAAGCATTCCTAGACTCAATAATTGTATTAACATTAATATCAGGAATGTCAGATTTATGCACAAGAAAACGATATGCACTACTGTTATATGCATAGCCAATGAAAATGGAATCAACGGTCTTTGGTCCAATCCTAACTCTTTTGGGGTTAGGGACTGCCACTTTTGCAAGACACCCCCACACTTTTAAGTATTTGTAGGAAGGTTTTCTGCCTTTCCATAACTCATGTGGTGTCTTGTCCATTTTCTTATGAGGTATTTTGTTGAGGATGTGATTTGCGGATAGCAAAGCCTCCCCCCACAAGTTCTGGGGTAAACCCGAACTTATCAACATGGCATTCATCATTTCTTTTAAGGTACGGTTCTTGCGTTCAGCAACGCCATTTGATTGGGGTGAATAGGGGGCTGTTGTTTGGTGAATAATTCCATGTTCTGCACAAAATTCTCCAAAAGGGGTTTCATATTCACCACCCCTATCACTCCTTAATACCTTAATTTTCTTGCCAAGTTGATTCTCTACTCACTTTGTAATGTTTAAACATTATTATGGCTTCATCTTTACTTCTCATTAAGTAAATATAACAGTATTTAGTGCAATCATCAATGAAAGTAATGAAATACTTTTTACCACCTCTAGTTTGCACAAATTTCAGATCACAAACATCACTATGAATTAATTCGAGAGGTTGGGTACTTCTTTCTACAGATTTGAAAGGGGTTTTTGTTAATTTTGATTCCACACAGATTTCACACTTATGATTTGAATCAATAGTAAACTTAGGCAATAATTCCATGTTAATTAATCTACGCAAAGTATTAAAATTAACATGTCCTAATCTATCATGCCATACATCACATGACTCAATCATATAAGCAGAATCATTCACTTTATTAATAGTAGGAATAACAGTTATTACATCCATCTTAAACAAGCCATCACTAAGATACCCCTTTCCCACATACACCCCATTTTTGGTGATTACAAATTTGTCAGATTCAAAAACCAACTTGAACCCATTCTTGCTTAACAATGATCCAGAAACTAAGTTCTTTCAGATGTCCGGTACATGAAGTACATTGTTAAGAGTGAGTTCCTTCCCCGAGGTCATCTTCAACACGACTTTTCCCATGCCTTCAACTTTGGAAGAAGAGGAGTTTCCCATGAACAGTTGCTCACCGTTGTTCACTTCAACGTATGAAGAGAACATCCTCCTATCCGAACAGATGTGGCGAGTTGCACCGGTGTCGACCCACCACTCTTTGGTATTGATCACCAAATTCACTTCGGATACCACGGCTGAAAGCTTTATGTCAGAAACTTCGGTTGCAAGTTTCTCCTCCTCGGTCACGTGCACTTGACCAGTCTTCTTTTTCGCGTTCTCTTGAGCCTTGCAAACCCTGCAATCTTTAGAACGGTGACCAATTTTATTGCACGTGTAACACTTCCCCTTGAACTTTTTATTCGGCCCTCCATTCTGATTTGAGCCTTTCCCGGGGTGTTTTCTCTTGTTGTTGGTTTTCTGTCCATCTTCCACAATGTGTGCCTTGGACTCCATGGGATGATTAACCGATCTCTTTTCAGAGGTTCGGTTATCTTCCTCAATCCTCAGTCGAAAAACAAGTCCTCGAGTCCCATTTCTTTGCGCTTGTGCTTCAAACAATTTTTGAAATCTTTCCAAGATGGTGGTAATTTTTCAATTACAGCAGCCACTTGGAAAGACTCGCTTAGCACCATACTTTCTGCATCTATTTCATGCAGAATGAGTTGTAACTCTTGGACTTGACTGATCACTGTCTTTGTATCAACCATTTTGAAGTCAAGAAACCGGCCGACAACGAATTTCTTCATTCCGGCATCTTCTATCTTGTACTTCTTCTCCAAGGACTCCCACAGTTCCTTTGACGTTTTGATCGGGCTATACACGTTATATAACGCGTTGTCCAATCCATTGAGGATGTAGTTTCTGCATAGAAAGTCTGAATGCTTCCATGCATCAGCGGCACAAATCAACTGTTTGTCAGTCTCTTTGTCTTTCAATTTCGGAGCCTCCTCGTTTAGAAACTTAGCCAAACTCAGAGTCGTAAGATAAAACAACATCTTCTGTTGCCATCTTTTAAAGTCCGACCCACTGAATTTTTCTGGTTTCTCTCCATGTGTGACATGGGTGGGAGCAACGAGTGGCACAGAAACTGTGGAAATAGTAGAGGGATTGGTGGCCATCTGTTACAACCAGAGTTATAACACAGAGATTAATCACAGGATATTTAAACAGAATCGAAACAAACTTCTCTGAAATAGAACTGTAAATATTATACTATCTTGTAAAACTGGAGGAATTACGTCTTAAGATTGTTAATTAATCAGTACTAATATAATGGGCTATGTTTACAAAACAGTATAAATTAATAGAAACACAGTAGATAAATTCAGAGAAGAAGAATAAAATGTACTGGGTTGTCGAATCTGTTCTGAAGAAGGAGACCGAGGCTAGAGTTGGACTCTATGTCCTTAAGACGTAATTCGCCCCGCACAGGTGCTCACGGATGGCGGCGAATGTCTCCCAGGATACAACGGTCGACGTCCTTTGGTAGCAGCACTTCAAACCAGAGGACCAGCGAACCAACTTTTGTTTCTCACACTCTCTCTTTGTCTTACTGTCTGTATGTATGCACTCAATGAACTGGACTCGAATGCACCCTTAAAACTATTGCAAAATGAATGAATCCTAAGAATGCAGGGAATGGTTGATATATAGGGAAAAAAAATTGGTTGAAGAGACTCTTGGATGAGTCTCTTCCTCTGTTCAGTTTTATCTGAAACAGAGTCTCAAGCACCCATTAATTTAAATAATTAACGGTCCGATCGTAACCGTCGATCCGACGGCCCACATCGCATCTACGGATCCATTCGATCGACGGTCCAGATTTAATCCGATCATCCATATCTCATCTGCCGATCGACGGTCCGGATTTCATTTGATCAGAATGATCTCCACCGTCCGATCAGACAAAAGGTCCAAAAAGAAAAGGCTCCAGCTCCTAGCGACGATGCGTACGTTCGAAGTGCCAAGTGCGCCCTAAAACGCTCAATACGCCCTCGCGCGCGACGCGCGCCGCGCGTGGTGGTGCGTAGCACCACCCCGCTTGGAAAGGTCCACCATAGGGTGTCCACCAAAAGCAATATACTAGAGTACAATGAGCCCACCTTATAAATCCTCAATACTTTTTCTTTTTAACCGATATGGGACTATAACTTTTTCTTTCCATCCCCAATCACCAACCACTTTCATCATGTTTTAAGGAGAACTTTGGATTCAATTTTCTCATTCACCCAAGATGGGTTTTGAGAATATAAATATACTACGCTCATCTACTCAACGAGAGAAACGTAATCCAATGAGTTTCCACTAAAAATAATTAGTAGAACCCAAACTCATTTTAACCAAACATGGTCAAAACCCAAGGTTTTTTCAACAGTTGTGTGGATATGTATGTATCCGTTCCGACAAATATCTGTATCCGAAAATATTATTATATTATTATTTATTTAATTATAAATTTATATTTTTAGGATTAGTATGTGTGTTTATTTTATTTTTATCCTAAGGCGTGTAATGTTTTATGTATATAATTATAATTTTACGTTTTATACTAGGTAATTATTAGTTTTTTTACATATTTTAAATATTAGATATATGATTTTTATCTTTGGATATTGGATCTTTGGATATTTTTATCATTACTTATTTATTTTGAATTTTTGGATATTTTGGATAATTATTCGTTTCCGAATCCGAATTTTGGATAATTATCCGTACTTTTAATATTCGTCGGATATTGGATAAAGATATTTTTTTAGTTATTTAGTTTAGATACAGATACGGATATAGGCCTCTCCGATTTATATCCGTCCGATTGACAGACTTACATATACCTCATTCGATAATGTATGTTATTTTTTAAAAATTCAAAATATATGTAAATTGGAATTGAAATCTGAAAATGAACTATTATCCTTTAAAAAGAGATAAATTTTTGAAGCCCTTGAAGACTCACAAAGCTAGGGGGAGGGGCCTCACGTATTAGTGGGAATGACTCTTCGAAGCTTTTTACTTTTTATTTTGGTCTTTTATGCTTCAAATGGGGATTTAAAAACAAGAAATAAATTTTTAAAGACTCGAAGACTAACAAAGAAATGGGGAGGTCCCCGCACGCCATGGCGTGGTGGATGGTACACGCTCCCCTTTGTGAGAACTCGCAGTTCCATTCCTGTCAGCCACTAATAAAAATAAAAATTATTAGCAAATCATATGCTCACATTAATAATAGGTATGTTTCAATAATTTTTTTCATATTTTTTATTAATGCATTAATGCAATTTTTATGTTTCATTTTTTATAAAAGTATGTACCCCATTCAATTATTTATATTTTTATAAAAATTAAAAATATATATAGACTGGAATTAGAATCAGAAAAATGAACCATTATCCTTTAAAAAGAGAAATAAATTTTTAAAGACCTCAACGACTCACAAAGCTATGGGGGAGGGGTCTAACATATTAGTGGGAATGACTTCCATGCTTTTTATTTTTTATTTTGGTCTTTTATGCTTGAAGTGGGGATTTCCAATGGAAAATAAAATTTTAAAGATCCCGAAGACCAACAAAGCTATGGGGAGGTCGCCGCACACCATGGCGTGGCAGATGGGACACGCTCCCCTTTGTGAGAAGTCACAGTTCCACTCCTGCCAGGCACATATAAATTTTTTTAAAAAAATTGAGTGCCGTTACAAATAAAGCTACGGGGAGGTCTCCTTTGTGAGAAGTCGTTCCATCGATGAAAAATCATCAAAACATATATTTACATTAACGATGTATATATTTCAATAAATTTTTTTACATTTTCTATAAATATATTTATACAATTAATTATAGTATATATTTTATTTTTATAAAAATATATAACTCATTAGATGACGTATAATATTTTTTAAAAATGCAAAATATTTATAAACTGGAATTGAAGTAAAAAAAAAAGGCCTATGAGTAGCATTATCTCTATTTTTAGGGACTGGTTTTATGAGGGTTTTTTGCCCGAATTATTGCAGCCCTCCAGGACTGGTTGCTAAGGGTTGAGGGACCGTATTAGCTTCTATGTGGCAGAGTCTTCCTATAAGGAAAAAAAAAGAAAAAAAGAAATAAAGGGAAGAGTGAGAGAGAATTTTTATTTTATCTAATCTGAGTGAGGTGGTAATCTCATATCATGATGATCAATGGTGGTGAGCTGTGGACCTATAGCCCCTTTCTAAAAGAAGATATATAATGGAGTCTGTAGTGCCGTGTGGGGTGGGAGGTATTTTCAATTTTATTTTTATTTTTGGGTAAGAGGTGTATTTGCATGGTCGATCCACCTCAGTCAACATATTTTCAAAAAAAAAAAAAAACCAGTAACATATAATTTTATACATCACCTAGACCTAGGTCCCTTCGTGTGAAAAAAGTCTGCTCCTCCTGCTTATAAACAAGAGCACTGCTGCTCCGAGCCCCAAAACACGCCACCTATTCATATGGGCCCACATTGTTTTTATTGGTGGGGTCCACATGATTGTGACAATGGATTTGATTTAATTTATTTATTTAATTTATTAATTTGTTTAGCTGGACACAATTTTTTTATTTTCATTTCTAATTTTTTTATTAGCTCAAAAAAAATCCGGTATGTAATTTTTTAAATTTCTATGACGCATTTACGTTAAAACAAAATGCACCGCTAGTTATTTCATTCATTCACAATCTAATAAAACCTAACATTAGTTAGTCCTTAACTTGAAAACAAACATTAGTTAGTCCCCTCTATCCACTTTAATTAGATATATATATTGTTAAAAAAATTTACATTTTATGTGAATGATATATTTAATTTATTATAATATGTATTTTACTTTTTATAAATATATATATATTTATATGATTTTAAAAATAAAAACATATCTGAATTGTGTTTTGGACTGTAAAAAGGATAAACTATAACATTTTACTAATTTACATTCAAACAAAACCACATAGATATTATATCATGCATTCATCATCCATACATAATCAACATAAGTAATACATCATGTACTTAATATCCTTATAAAAGCATCAGAGATGAAACAACCATACGAACCCAAACAACAAAAAAAACTTCAAAAAAATCTCCAAGTTCATTCTTTTTCTTGAACTTTGTCAAAATTATTTGGTATTTCCATGATTGAACCTGTAAATAGTTAGCACATTTTATTATTTTAGAACAAAAAAAAATCCCTAAATACATATTTAACACAATAATTAACAAGCATACCTCATTCTGTTGAGAATGAACTTGGAGATTTTCTTGAACTTAGTCAAAACAATTTGGTTTTTCCATTATTGAACATGTAAATAGTAGCAAACTTTTTTTACTTTAAGAACAGAAAAAAAAAAAAATTCACATGTGAACATTAATAAAAAAAAAATCATACCTTATTTTATTGAGAACTACCCAATTCAATTTCATAACCACTATAACTGTAATTGGTTGATCCCATGAGTTGTTCAAGTTTAGGAATACTCAACAATGTTAAATATTCAACAAAACATCAAATGAAATGTTAAAACTTGATTTAAAAAGGGTGTTGTTGCACACAAATCTTTTTACAACCCTAAATGCATTCTTATATAACTCGTTAGTCATCCATAGAGGTATATAAATTAAATCATGTGAGGATTGTATTTTGAAGTTGTATCTAACATTATTAATAAAAAAAACCTTTATTGATAATGATACACACGTCATACCCTAAAAAGAAAAGAAAAATAAACCATCCAGCACACCAACAATAGCTTGACTGTGAAAATCAATCAAACAGAGAAAAAAATTCCAACCTAAAGCGGTGACATTACTTATGCCCCCGTCTCCTTCCTTAGCCACTCTTTATTTTCTATTCTCCCCACCTACTTCTACCTTACTTCTCTCCTAATGTCTCTCCATTTCATCTCTTTTGTATATTTCCTTCATGAATATGAAAGAATTACCTTTGCTTAACAAATAAAAAAAAATCAATAGAAAAGCACCAGTAGCATTATATGAATCTATTGCTATTGTCAAAGAAGATTTTTCAATACCTAATGAAAAGTTTTTTTCAATAATGTGGTTATAACACCCATTATCATTAAAAAAAAAAACCTTCAAAGAAAGAGAATTGAATACCTTGCCCAAGATTGGGTTTCCTAATCCTCCTAAATCAAACTCATCCTCTGCTTTCCTGAAGAAAATCCCTAATCCCCTTTAATCAAACTCATCCTCTACTTTCTTGAAGAGAAAAAGGGTCGAGAGAATGATAAAACATTTTTGGGAAACAATTTTTATTTTATTTGGGTTTTTTTAATTTTCCGTCTCCAATGCCGTCATATTGTTGGTTTAGTCAACGTTAAAGTAATGTTAAATATAATGTGAATTCCAAAAAATAGGTGGCACAATGTGGGCATAGGAATAGCGGTGCTCCTATTTAGACGTAGGAGGAGCAGATTTTTATCCCATGTTGACGACACACGAACGGGGAAGTCGTCTCATATGCATGGAAATTCAAGTTTTTTCAGATCTTGGGGAATATTCATTTTTTATTTTTTTCAATGCATGGGTGGAAACTTCTCTCTCTCTCTCTCTCTCTCTCCTGGAAACCCTCCTTCCCCCACCGTCACCCTTGGCCTTTAATATTCTCAATATAACTTTTTTTCACCTCGTGTTGCACCCCCCGAAATCCCCTTTTAATAGCACACTGATTCCCAACACAAGGTTTACTCACATACATAGAGAAGGCAATGGCCCCGCAGACTTGCTTGCTAGTTGGCGTTCAACTATGGGAATTACAAGGATTCTTCCAGAGCAGGTTTGGAGCGAACTGCAATCCTTAATGGATAAAGACAGTAGTGAACAACCCTACATAAGGGAGAAGCTTGGGTAGTTCTCTTCTTATTTTGGTGAGTCAATGTTACTCTAACAGGAGGGCCCGTCTCTATTAACTCCAATGGGATATGCTGTAATTGTTACGACCCTTATTGTATTATCATGAGGCATTTGACAGGGTGAAGTGGATGCACAAGCCCAGTTTACTGGGGTTGTTCCCTCACCTCACTCACTATCTTGTTTCATTGATAAGTGAATTTTTGAATCCCCTGGATGTACATGTAAATTTATTCATGGAATATAGCTTTCGGTTTAATGACCAAAAAAAAAAAAAAATAACTTTTTTTAAAATATTTCAGTTTGACATAAATTATAAATTTATTTGTGCATATTACATCATACTGCATTATTAATAAGAATTAGAAAAAATTTAAATAACTATTGTACTATGTGTGATATGTAGAATAAGATTTGAGTTTCAATTTTAATTCACTTATCACTTACATATCTCTCTAGTATATCACATGATTATATACATTATCATTCATATTTAGACATGTCTATTATCGAAAAATAACAGTATTCAGTTTAAATTCAAAGATGTTTGAATCTGAATATTACAATTCATATCCGTATGATTTAAGATATGATATAGATATTAATAGATCATATTCGTTGACTAACACAATATAGTATTAAGTAGCTGAACTAATGATAGATTCTCACCTTGCTCATATACGACTCAACCTCCATATGTCTTCTAAAATAAATAAATAAAAAATTCCAGGATACATGCATTCACCTTTATTTTTAGATTGCATATCAATTGTATGATGCCTCTCACATTTAAGAAAAATGATGTGTCTAGTTCTTTGTACAGTCTCATCCATAGACAATTTTTTTTTTAATTTGACTCTCTCCAATTGAAACATATATTATTATATGAAAGAAGTATATACTGAGATACAATATAATATTTTTAAAAAAATTTATGTCATACACTCAGGGCCGGTCTTCGGCAAAGGCCACCAGGGAGGAGCTTCAATAACCACATGATCGATGAAATAAAAAAAAAATAAACGGTGAGATGTGTCACTTTTGTTCATCAATTAGTTTCTTCTCTAACACACATTATTTCTCATAATATAGCCTAAAATTTATCTTCTTCTTAAATCTCTCTCACCATAATGACAATATCTCTCTCTGTATCTCTCTCAGTAGTCCCTTGTTTAAAATAAATGGTGTTCAAACCTTTTTAGGTGTTTTTATGATTTTATAACTTTTTCATTTAATTAAAAATTAAATTTTTGTTGCTTTTAGGCTTTTGAATTATTATTAAATTTTATTTATCTATTTTGTAATATTATTATAGGTTAAAATAAAATGATGTATAAGATTAAACAAGTTAATTTTTTTTAATGTGCATGGGCCCCACTTTAAAAATTTGTTTAGGGTCCAATAAAAAAATCAATTCTCAGAACTAACCCTGCATACACTATGATAAAAACTCATCTATTACGATAACATAATATATAATACATTATCATAATACATGAGATTGCAGACTGGACCATATAATATTGAATGATTGTATCAACCCTCAACATTTAATCTATATATCAACCCTCAATATTTAATCTACCTGGTATGCACTGCCATCAGTTCACACATCACTGGTTGGGTTTCTCATCTCCTTGCAAGGACCAACTTCTACTTGCAAATACTTTTGAATGAAATATAGAGAGAACTTGCCATCCAAAAATATGAGTTTTTCAAATGCGCACAAAATAATGGAGTGGTTCATATGAGATACGCATAAAAATAAATATATTATGCGTTTCACGGGGGCACCATTAAAATGCTAGTTTCATATATTTATCATGCTACAATTTTACAAAATGTATCACAGTTGTTTACTTTGGTTAGATGATACATCTGATCCTAAAAGAAGCCTAAAAAATCGCTCAAAACTGCAATGTATTTTTTATTTGAGATCATTTACACTTTGATTATTTTTTCATTTGTATTAAAATACATATAACATACAAATAAGTGTATATGACTGGACGGCAATTTTGGAGACTGAATGTATCAAAATTCTCCACTTTGTTGTATTTATGCTATATAGTAGGAGTCTATACAAAGGCTATTGTACAATAAGATATTATTTAGAGCTTTTTTTGTTGAGTTAATGCATCCAACCTATAAGAAATGCCTGATATTCAAATTGACCCATTAAAATGGAAATATCTATATCGATCAACACCTGTGATTACTAGCTTAATTCACAAAACACCTACCGTCACCCCAATTAACTCAATGTCTGATTAGCTAATCCAATTTAGTCAAATTATTATTTGGGCGTATTTTTTTGTTCAACCGGATTGTAGTCATTTTAAGGGATAGCATTGCATGTTTTAAAATCTTACGGGTTATGCGATTAATTGATTGGGTATTGGTTATGGGTGTATATGTGTAATGTTGTTTAATTGTTTAATCACTATAAAAAGAGATGGGGAAATATGGATATTTAAAATTTGAAAGGGCGATATGAATGAATATCGATTATTTTTTATGGGCCGTTTGTAGTGAATATCGATCTGAATTATACAATGAATACTTTTAAGAAATAAAACTCATTTTCAAGTGAGGGAAGCTAGAGGCTGTAAAGATGAATGTGACAAAGCAAAAAACTATTGGAGCTCCCCTGAGTTCAAGATATGACAAATTTTTTTTTGAAACACAATCAGTAATTATTTGTAGACTTCGACTAAATGCTTACAATATTCCTTGACAACTAGAAGCTTGTAGAATTTATGCTACATTTTTGTGTTGTTTCTAACGGGAGCATAGTGAAAAAAACAAAGCAAATAGGAAGGAATCATATTGAAGATCACACATAGGACGGGGGAGGATTAGTTATGTTAACATTGTATAAGATAGGTCTTGGATTCGAGTCTTAACGCTAACTTACTCACCTGTTTGTTGACGATTATTCGAAAGAATTTTCCATGTGATCAGGGCAAATAAACGGAGGTAGCCTTCTCAGCTCGACCGTAAGATCAGTCACGGGGTCCCTCCGATATCATATAAAAAATTAAAAAAAATCATTGCACAAGATGAGGTATTTTTAAATTTTTTTCAAGAAAGCTAACTAATTTTTTTTTGAAAGATTTTATCATTTTATACCTCCGATACAGAATGTGAAGATGGGGTAGAGATAAATCGAACAAAACTATTCAAGATCACTCATACAACAAACGATACAAAATCGATCAGTGACTTCGCAGCCATTGCATTGGTAATGTGCATTTGCATAAGTTACAAACTTCTATTTCATTAAATTTTAATTATGAAATAAAAAAATATTCAATTATCTATCCGTTGCAGGCAAAAATAGATGAGATTGAATCCTCCCACAAATAGATGATGTTGGATATTTTCAACAATTGTAAAGTTGGATTTAAAAGATGAAATTAAAAAAATTGAGTTTGAGTAGTTCCTATGGAAGGATGAAAAGTGTGAATATTCTTTTAGTACCACATCGATTATTTAAAAAATATTTTTAGTATTTATAAGGTGGACTCCAAGTATTCTAATGAAGCCTCTTTTGGTGGAAAACTTTTGATGCTGCTCCCAGACCCGCGAGCTCTGACCGGACAGTATGATATTGATCTAGTTTAAATTCGATCGATTTGGTTGGACTAATTAATACATATGTACAAATCAATAGGAAATGTTATGATTGTACACTGATACACTCAATCACTCTTTCAAAATTAATTGAATATATGAAATATTTAATCAAGTATTACTCAATTTAACTTTGAAAATATAAAATAGTATTTATTCAATTCATTTCAGTATTTATATTTTTAATGAAGATATGTTCTTTATTAAATATATATACTATAAAAAAAAGGTGATGCCATGAATTATTTCTCCTAATACATCCAAATGTCAATTATCAATCTAAACAACCTTGCTATTGATGCACTCTTGTTAATTGCCCTGCTGGAACGATCCAATGTACGAGACATTCCATTGTAACTTCACTCTTGTAACTGCACAAGAAAAGTCGAAGGATGTTAATACACTGCGGTTCTAATCGAGTATATGATTTTTCTAATTTAATATGAATTAGGTTAGGCGAGTATAAACTCAATTAGAAAAAAGTACAAAAAGGTATACATTCATTTATTCAAGTCTATATTTTATTTTTTATGAAAATAAGTATTTTATTAGACATTATGTACCTTAAAAAAAACTAAAAACTTGTTGAGATTGAAAAGTAAATGACCATTCCTAACATTTTCCAAAACCTATTACAAGTCAATGAACACAGCAAATCATCTCAAAATTAGGAACCAAAAAATAATTAAAACTACAATCATATATGAAGCACTACAAAGTTTTATTTATTATTGAAACATCTCCCATGACATCCTCACATACATCGGATTCAAACTTTCATATCAGATTTTCATGTTTTCTTCGAAACCTTACCATCCTTGCAAGTACAAAAACAATGAAACTATCCAAATATAGAAAACAAGCAATTCTACAAGGCTTATTGAACAATATGATGCCACAAAACCCCCAGAATCCGACCACAAAACCCAAAATCATGCTCACATAAAACCATATCATATCATTCTCATCTTGGTCTCCACCAATTTCTTGTTTACCTTCTTCATCTGTTCCGCACTGCACTAGGAGTGGAAATCCACAGAGCATTGAGTTGCCCATATAGATTGATGGATCAGTGAGTGTTTGGAGTTGATTGCCTGATGGCATCTTCCTGATAAATTATTGTACGATAAGTTCAAGGAACTTAAAAAGTTCAAAGAAGACATGCTTGGAGGAATCGGACCAGAAAGCTGATTGAGCGATAGATCGAGAGATTCTAATTCCTGCAAATGACCAATCATGTCCGGGATTGTGCCTGTAAGAGTATTTCATGATAAATTCAATTCAAGCAACCCATGAAGACTTGTGAGCTCTTTAGGTACATCCCCGGATAAATGGTTGCCAGAAAGATCAATGTTGTTTGGGATCCACAATATTTTTGGTATTCAAAATATGCTCCTTGCCAAAATGCCTGAGTACTGGAAAAATTAGCCCTAGAATGATCATCTCTCTTCTGCATCACAGCCATGGCACTTAAATTTCCAAGGCTTCCTGATATCCGTCCCGAAAGATTGTTGTGTGCAAGGTCCAATAGTTGAAGAGAAGCGAGGCTTGATAGTTGCGGTGGAATATCACCAGAGAAATTATTTGATCTTAACATAAGAACTTTCAGATATGTGAGACTTTTTCCAATCCATGTCGGTATATTCCCGAAAAATGAATTTCCACTGAAATCAAATATCTCAAAAAGTGAACAGTTTCCCAAAGACGAAGGGATTTTGCCAGAGAAACCATTATTATTCAATTGCAATGAATTTAAAGAGGAAAGTTTGCCAACTGATTTGGGGATTTCCCCAAAAAGATGATTATGTGAGAGATCTAAAGTTTCCAATGCACTCATTTCACACATGGACAAGGGATTGGACCAGTGAGATCATTCGTGTAAAGAACTAACCAATATAGATTTTGGAGATTCCCAATCTCTGGAGGGATGGAGCCAGATATTCGATTGTTAGTGACAACTAGGAAGTTCAGGTTTGTCAAGTTTCCTATAGTCGAAGGTATTGGGTCGGAGAGGAAGTTGGATGACAAGTCTAGCATATTCAGATTGATCAAATTTCCTATTTCTTTAGGAATGGTTCCTGAAAGTTGGTTTTCATGCAAGAAAAGTAGTGTCAGCTGAGTCAAATTACACAGTGGCACCGGAATTGTACCGCTGAGATTATTTTTTCGAAGTTCAAGCGATACGAGTTTCGTCCAACTGGTTAAGAAACTGGGGGATATCTCGCCTGTTAGATTATTAGTCGAAAGATCAATCTTGGTTAAGAGGGAAAAGTTGGTCAATGAAACTGATTCTGGCATAGACTGAGTGAGGTGAGTTTGGAAAGTGTGCCGAGGCTAGGTGGGATGGTACCATAGAGCGCATTCATGCTGAGGTTGAAACGAACAAGACCGGGAAGTGAAGAGAAGTCAAGCGCATCGAGATTACCATCCAAGCCTGCACCGGATAGATTTATCTCCGTTACTGCTAGGTTGGAAGTACCACCAAAGTTGCATGTTATCCCAAACCAATTGCAGGGTGTGCTGTTGGTGGATGTCCATGAATTGAGGGAGTGGCTGTGGTGGCTGTCCTTCCACTTGAGAAGAGCTTGTGCTTCTGTCTCCAAGAGTTTTGCTGCTGCTGTTGGAGGAAAATGAAAGATGAAAATGAAGAACACAAAAACAAAGGAACTGAGGTGTATATGTGTGGGTTTGGTCTCCATGGTATGTGAAAATTCTGGTTTGTGCTTCATGATGGTGGGAGTTTTATAGTTTTTAAGTTTATTAAGTATAGATGAATGACTTATTTTCCTGCCATTCTTCTTTAGTCATCTGAAACAATGTGAACGCATTGACTTGATGCGGTTTGTTTTGTTGCATTTGAATAGGAAGTTCTCCTTTTGTTTTGTATCGTGTGTGGCCAAATGGGATTGCAAATTAATATGTATAATATCTCTTTTAAGTAGTTTAATTCTAATGATAACCACGTCGGTCATGAGAATTGAATTTTGTGACTCGGTCATAGATGAAATTTTAAAACAAGACCATATATAATTTTAAAAAAAAATATAGCTTGTTTGAATATTGCATATCATTTTATTTTAAATTATAAATATTACAAAATAGTTTCATAAAATTATACTATCATTTAAATTAAAACTTTTTACATTATTGCATATGCTTAACAAATAGCAAAAAATTAAATTTTAATGAAATGAGAAAATTATAAAAATAAAAAAATATCTTTTGAAAGATGTAAATGAGAGAGAGCTAAAAGAAACTATTTTGAGGGGAGTGGTGGAGAGAGATCCAGTAGCTAGAAACGTGAGAGTCTTGAAATTCTAATATTTGTTTGTGGTTGGAGAAATTTTGAGAGAGAAGAAATTTTAGGTTTAATTTGGGGATATTAAATAGAGTTAGAAAAGAATGAGAAAGTGTGTTGAGAAAAACTAATTTAAAATTAAGAAAAGAAGCACATTTCACCGTCTAATTTTTTAATTTCATTGAACAAATAATTGGGGGTCTTCCTTGGGTGGTGGCCCTAACAAATTGCCTTAGTGGCCATAGTTGTTCTAGGGCCAACCCTAATGATATTATGTCTGCATCAACATTGAATTGTCAATTTTTACAATTCAAGAGAGAGAGAGAGAGAGAGAGAGAGAGAGAGAGAGAGAGATTTTCGTAGGTTACGGATGTCTATGAGGATTAAGGGTATTTTTATAATCTTCAATGTGTAATTAGGGTAATCACTTACCTAGTTAGTTGAGGTAATGGTAGGGACTGAAACAATACTTTTCTAATAATACAAGGAGTTGCATGGATTAATCAATTTTATAGGGACCTATACTGATTCAGCTAAGTTTACATGAAGTTATATTTATTTTTCTTTCAAAATTATTTTTTTATGAAGGGTATGATGGATTTTTTTATAAATGTTTTTATTAAAAATTGATTTATAACAATGATATAATGCATATTCGTAAAGTTTCTATATGTATTTCGAATGATTTTCAAGCCTCCCTTCAAAAAAATCATATGTTTAAACCTGCGTGCAGCCCTATTTGCAACCCACACCAATTTTTTTTTTTTTAAATTGCAATCTTCTATTGAAATATATATTGTTATATGAAATGAAGTATAAACAAATGCATAATAATGTATTTTTTTCTTTTAAAAAATATTCTTTTTTTTTTTAGTTCATACACGATAATAAAGTATCTTATATCTACGATAATAAAGTATATATTTTGTTATCGTAGGGTGGGCTACAAATGAAGTTGAAAGATGAATTAAGTGTATCAGCACTGAATGAGTCACTTATCGATAGAACCTTATATCCCTTGAATGTCATTCCTTCCTAACATCAATGGAGACCTCCTCAATTAAGTGGCATGCATGAATTATATGATAGATGCAATAAACCGATACTACTCATCTTAATTAATGGGTGTCCTGTCATACATAAATAAATATTTCGAGATCTGCTTTTACGAGAGCAAGATTGGTTGTCCATTGAACTGTTGCTTTATACTAATGTACTATCATGATGAAAGGGGTGTATGAGAGTCCACTGACACCCTAAAAATTAGAGAACGATGAATGACCTAACGTTTAATTATGTCACAAGAATATATAGTTATTCATTAATTTTAATTTTGAATTTTCAGAAATCGTGATTTCTTTAATTCCCTTCTAATTATTAATATAACATAAGCATGTCTATGAATAAGATTTTAGATGACTTAACAAGAACTAAATCCAAGTCGGGGTTTGGAATCCGGATTTGGATTCTGTATTCCCATTGGATTGAATTCCGATTGGTTTGATCAAATTCAAATTCGATCAATTAATGGGACTAATTAATAGGGGTATAAAAATCAATGTTGTAAAAAACGCTACGTGCTAATCAGACGGTTGAGAAGAGATTAAAGATTAATTGGTTAGATGGAGATTAATCGGAGGTTAATCAATCACTTTTCGAAATAATAAATATAATACATATTCATATAAATATTATATGTATAATAATTTTAAACTATAAAATAATTAAAAATAACATTAAAATAAAATAAATAATGTAAGAATAATTGGAATAGCATAAAAAAATCAACAGGAAATGTTATAATTGGACACCGATACACTCAATCACCCTTTCAATCATAATGGAGTATATGAAATATTTAACAATTACACTCGCTCTAACAATGAAAAATATGAAATGTCATGTATTCAATTCATTCAGGTAGATACTTTATTTTTAAAGGTAAATTCTTCATTTAGTACATATACTATATAAAAAACAAGTGTCTCCAAGAATTATTTCCCCTAAAATATATATCCAAATGTCAATTGTCAGTCTAAATAGCCGTACTATTTCCATGCTCTCTTGTTAATCGCCCTCTATGAAAGATTATGTTCTAGCCATTCCATTATAAATTTCTGTAACTGCACAAGAAAAGTCCAAGGATGTTGATACACTGTAATTGTAATCGAGTATATGATTTCTCTAATTTAATATAAATTAAGTTAGGTGAGTATAAACTCAATTAGGAAAAAGTACAAAAAGATATACTTTCATTTATTCAAGTCTATGTTTCTTTTTTTTTTTTTTATGAAAGTAAGTATTTTATTAGACATTATGTACCTTTAAAAAAATACTCATAACTTGTTGAGATTGTATAAGTAAATTTCCAAAACCTATTACAAGTCCATGAACACAGCAAACCAGCTCAAAATTAGGAACCAAAAAATTAAAACTACAATCATATAAGAAGCACTACAAAGTTTTATTTATTATTGAAACATCTCCCAAGATATCCTTACATTTATCATATTCAAACTTTCATGTCAGATTTTCAAGTTTTCTTCGAAACCTGCCCATCCTCACAAGTACAAAAACAATAAAACCATCCAAATATAGAAAAAAAGCAATTCTACAAGGCTTATTGAACAATATGATAACATAAACCCCCCAGAATCCGACCACAAAACCCAAAATCATGCTCACATAAAACCATATCATGTCATTCTCATCTTGGTCTCCACCAATTCCTTGTCTACCTTCTTCATCTGTTTTGCACTGCACGAGGAGTGGAAATCCACAGAGCATTGTGTTGCCCATATAGATTGATGGATCAGTGAGTGTTTGGAGTTGATTGCCTGATGGAATCTTCCCTGATAAATTATTGTATGATAAGTTCAAGGAACTTAAAAAGCTCAAAGAAGACATGCTTGGAGGAATCGGACCAGAAAGGTAATTGAACGATAGATCGAGAGATTCCAATTGCTACAAATGACCAATCATGTATGGTATTGCACCCGTAAGAGTATTTCGTGATAAGTTCAATTCAAGCAACCCATAAAGACTTGTGACCTCTTCAGGTACATCCCCAGATAAATGGTTGCCAGAAAGATCAATGCTATTTGGGATCCACTCTATTTTTTTGTATTCATACTTCTCTCCTTTCCAAACAACCTGAATACTGGAAAAATAAGTCGGAGAATAATCATCCCTCTTCTTTATCTCAGCCATGGCACTTAAATTTCCAAGGTTTCGTGGTATCCTTCCTGAAAGATTGTTATGTGCAAGGTCCAATAGTTGAAGAGAACTGAGGCTTGACAGTTGTGGTGGAATATCACCAGAGAAATTATTTGAACTCAACATAAAAACTTTCAGTGATTTGAGGCCTTTTCCAATCCATGTCGGTATATTCCCGAAGAATGAATTTTCACTGAGATCAAGTATCTTTAAAAATGAACAGTATCTCAAGGAAGAAGGGATTTTACCCGAGAGACCATTGTTACTCAATTGCAATGAATTTAAGGAGGAAAGTTTACCAACTGATTTGGGGATTTCCCCAGAAAGATGATTATGTGAGAGATCTAAACTTTGCAATGCACTCATTTCACACATGGACAAGGGTATGCTACCATTGAAATAATTGTTTGAAAGAAGCATATATGTTAGTGATGGAAAACCTGAGGGAATTTCCCCGGACAATCTGTTGAAGCTCATGTCTATGTACTGAAGATGGGGATTTGCACCAAAGTCTTCAGAGAGATTCCCTTCGAGCTGATTCCATCCAGACGTAATCTTGTCAAACTAGTACAATTTCTCAAGCTTCTGGGGATGGGTCCTGTGAAATGATTGTTGGCCACAAGCAAGGATTGGAGCGATCCACCATCGCATATTTGGGAAGGTAGTTGGCCGGTGAAATCATTATCATTCAAATCGAATATGGACATTTTTGTGAGATTACCAACAGCAGAAGGGATGGGACCCGTGCGATTGTTGGAATATCTCTTGAGGTATGGAGCCCGATATCTTGTTTTCGTAAAGGAACAGGGAAGTAAGCTGACTCGTATTGCTGAGTGAGGAAGGGATTGGATCAGTGAGATCATTCGTGTTAAGAATTAACCCATATAGATTTTGGAGATTCCCAATCTCTGGAGGGATGGAGCCAGAGATTTGATTGTTAGTGAGAAATAGAATGTTGAGGTTTGTCAAGTTTCCTATAGTCGAAGGTATTGGGCCGGAGAGGAAGTTGAATGACATGTCAAGCACATTCAGATCGATCATGTTTCCTATTTCTTTAGGAATGGAACCTGAAAGTTGGTTTTCATACAAGAAAAGTTGTGTCAGCTGAGTCAAAGTACACAGTGACACTGGAATTGTGCCGCTGAGTTCATTCATATACAATCCTAGTTCAACCAGATTTTTCAAGTCTCCCATTTCTGGAGGAATCGAGCCTTTCAATTGGTTTTGGAAGAGTCTCACAGTTTGAAGATTGGATAGCAATCCAATCTCAGATGGGATAGCTCCGGTGAGATTATTTTCTTGAAGTTCAAGCGATACGAGTTTCATCCAACTGGTTAAGAAACGGGGGGATATCTCGGCCGTTAGATTATTAGTCGAAAGGTCAATCTTGGTTATGAGGGAGAGGTTGGCCAGTGAAAGTGGTATGGACCCAAAAAACTGATTCTGGTACAGACTGAGTGAGGTGAGTTTGGAAAGTGTGCCGAGGCTAGATGGGATGGTACCATAGAGCGCATTCATGCTGAGGTTGAAACGAACAATACCGGGAAGTGAAGAGAAGTCAAGCGCATCGAGATTACCTTCCAAGCCTGCACCGGATAGATTTATCTCTGTTACCGCTAGCTCAGAAGTACCACCAAAGTTGCATGTTATCCCAAACCAATTGCATGGTGTGCTGTTGGTGGATGTCCATGAATTGAGGGAGTGGTTGTGTAGGCTGTCCTTCCACTTGAGGAGAGTTTGTGCTTCTGTCTCCAACAGTTTTGCTGCTGCTGTTGGAGGAGAATGAAAGATTAACATGAAGAACACAGAAATAAAGGAACTGAGGAGTATATGTGTGGGTGTGGCCTCCATGGTATGTGAAAATTCTGGTTTGTGCTTGAGGATGGTGGGAGTTTTATAGTATTTTAAGTTTTTTAAGTACGGATGCATGACTTATTTTCCTGCCATTCTTCTTTAGTCTCATTTGAAATAATGTGAACGCTTTGACTTGATGAGGTTTGTTTTGTTGCATTTGAAAAGGAACTTCTCCTTTTGTTTTGTATCGTGTGAGGCCAGATGGGAATTGCAAATTAATATGTATAACAGGTCTTTCATACAGTGTAGTTCTAATGATAACCGGGTCGATCATGAGAATTGAATTTTGTCGCTAGGTTCTAGATGAAATTTTAAAACATGACTGTATATAATTTTACAAAAAAATATAGATTATTTGAATATTGCATATTATTTTATTTTAAATTACAAATATTACAAAATAGTTTCATAAAATTATACCATCAATTAAATTAAAACGTTTTACATTATTACATACGCTTAACAAATAGCAAAAAATTAAATTTTAATGAAATGAGAAAATTATAAAAATAAAAAAATATCTTTTGAAAGATGAATATGAGAGAAAGAGTTAAAAAGAAACTATTTTGAGGGGAGTGATGGAGAGAGATACATTAGCTAGAATCGTGTGAGTCTTGAAATTCTAATATTTGTTGTCATTGTGGTTGGAGAGATTTTGGGAGAGAAGAAATTTTAGACATGTTTTGAGGATATTAAATAGAGTTAGAAAAGAGTGAGAAAGTGTGTTGAGAAAAACTAATTTAAAATTAAGATAAGAGACACATTTCACCGTCTAATTTTTAAATTTCATTGAACAGAGTAGTCCAGGTGACTCTCTATAACAAAAATATGTGAATGGGGAATGGGTAGAGAACAGCAACAGAGCTACATCCTATGCGCAGGAGTAATTCAACCCATCTGGGCTTCCACAGAGAAGCCTTGAGTTAGAATCTTCATACTCCCAAGGCACAGGAGGGCTGGTAGTTGATGGAAAGTGCTGATTGACTACCAAAGTATGATTCAGCCCGTCCGAAACTAAATGGATCCTTCACGATCCACTTGGATTAGTTTCTCCAGTGCCTCCCAAAAACTGGGAAGGCTGAATGTGGATATTACTATGAGGGACTAATGGGCAGCGAGCAAGTCAGTTGCTCGATTTCTTTCATGATATACGTGTTTTTAATAAAAAAAAGATAAAATAGTATACTTAATCTAACAAGGTATATGTTTTTAATAAAAAAAATAAAATATATTTGAATGAATTACATGGATCTATTTATAGAAATGTGAATTTTTTTTAATAATGTTGGGGAGAGTTCGCATGATAGTCTCATATACAATTTGCATCATTTTTATTTCTTAAGATAATAAACATGCTCATGATAACGGGGGGATATCTCGCTCTAATAAATTAAAATATATGCGTTTACAAAAAATGTATATACCTTCATAATGATTTAGATTCTTTTTGCAATACATGAATTATCCATGGAAGGGATTATCCCTAGAGGATCACGTGTGATATCGTTCTAGTTTTTATTTTTATACACATCCCCCATATCTCAAGCTCGGCTAAAGGTGATAGAGCCAGGATTCTGTTTGGTTGACCCAAGTCAGTCAACTTTATAAAAGTTAGTCAACAAAGAATTTTGGAAAAAGTGATTTGCATGTTATAGAGCGGGTCATGCAATCTATGGATCTTAATCAAAGGATTACGTTATCTTTAATTTTTCAGAATTCACACAAGTTCAAATACATCTCTAATGTCCATTTGTAATTATTTTTTCCCCATAATTCGAGTGTCTGGATCATGTTTAGAGAACGAACGGAGTTTAATAAATATTGTATCAAGACACCGAAGTCCTCCCGCATCTGAATCATATTAATTCAAATTTAGGACTTTATTCGCTTTATTGATGAAAATATGCTTTGCTAAACTTATACTCCCCGTTGGGGGTGCGGCAAAACAGTGTAATAAGGAGGTATTAAAAATAAATTTTATTTTGAAAGAATAGTTATGTTTAGGTAACTTATTATAATCTCTTATACTTATTCTAAAGGGTTGGAAATTGTTGATAAGGGTTTATACATATCCATAAAAAATAAACTTTTATGTCATTTTAGAAAAAGATTGTCTCAGCTAACAGTGTCTTACACATCTCAAAAACATGTTACATCTATCATATCATTTTTTTATTGTCAAAGACAAATAATTTATATAAGGGTACAATTGTCATTTAAAAAATCATAAATTCTTATCCATATCTTATCCATCAATTATTATCTTTTTATGCAAAGTGAAAAAAAAAATTTATTTTCACACCTTTCCCAACGAGAATACAAAAGCCAACCACATAAAATTTTTAAATACTTTATTTTACATGAATAATTACCCATCTCTTTATAGTTATCACAGACGAATGGCATCATGTCACACCCCCAAATAAGGTAACGAACATGAAAGGGGGGCATGTCATGGAACCAAATTTTTGAGACTATGGAACGTGACATTTACCCAAAATCATTTTAAAACAAAAACATTAACAACAGTCACTCAGACAGTCAAGCCAACGAACAATTAATTTTCTTAGAAACAAGATTGAGTTCAGGTTCTTGGGATGTAATTGATCAAGAGAAAATTAAACAAATTAAAAGAAAAACACAAAGAATTACGTGCTTTGATAAACCTTGCTTACGTTTATGGAGCACATCAGAGATCTATCCACTATGAACGAGAAGTTTTTACAATAACCATAACAAAATAAAAACCGTAGAACCTAACGAAAATATGAGATGCCCCTTTATAGTAACATCTCATTAAAGACATAAATATCGATATAGAATGATATCCTAAAGAAAATTTTTCGAGGTGATGCCCCCAGACCCCCGAGCTGACCGGACAGTTCAATAGTGGATTGATGTCGGGTTATCTTCATTGACCATTGTAAAAAATTAAACAATTTTTTTGATATAGTTTAAATTCGATGGATTTGGTTGGACTAATTAATAGAGATGTACTAATCAATAGAAAATGTTATGATTGGACACTGATACACTCAATCACTCTTTCAAAATTAATTGAATATATTAAATATTTAATCAAGTATTACTCAATTTAACTTTGAAAATATAAAATAGTATGTATTCAATTCATTTCAGTATGTAACATTTTTAATGAAGATATGTTCTTTATTAAATATATATACTATAAAAAAAACAGGTGATTCCATGAATTATTTCCCCTAATGCATCCAAATGTGGTCAATTGTCAATCTAAACAGCCTTACTATTTTCATGCGCTCTTGTTAATTGCCCTACAGGAACGATCCAATGTACAAGACATTCCATTATAAATTTTTGTAACTGCACAAGAAAAATCTAAGGATGTTAATACACTGCGGTTCTAATCGAGTATATGATTTTTCTAATTTAATATGGATTAGGACTCAATTAGAAAAAACTACAAAAAGGTATACATTCATTTATTCTAAGTCTATATTTCATTTTTTATTTATGAAAGTAAGTATTTTATTAGACACAATGTACCACAAAAAAACCTCAAAACTTGTTAAGATTGTAAGAGTAAATGACAATTCCTAACATTTTCCAAAACCTATTACAAGTCCATTAACACAGCAAATTAGCTCAAAATGTGAAATGAGACATTCACCTTAATACAATGAATGGAAGAGGATTAACGAGATATATAAAACTATATTTAAGACTATAATAAACATTGAGCGTAAAATAGCTCATTAAAATTCCGACAATGACATTATAGCATTTTTTTTTTTGGCTGACAAAAACGGAAAAACCTGGACAAGAGTGGTAGACGCAGTCGACAAGCATCCCACTACTAATATTAAACATGCCCAAACAGGGGTGGGTCAAAGCCAGCTAAAACTCAATCGTATGACAATGTTTTTGAGCATTGTTACACTGAATCTTTTTATAAATAATCCTAAAATACTGTTACCTCTTTAGCTCCTTCCCTCGTTATATTGAGATATAAATAACGTGTTAAATTTTTTTTTATTTTCATAAATGATATCATTCAATCCACTCGAGTATATATTTCATCTTTTATAAAATTATACACCCATTAAATGTATGGCACGCGTGTTGGATTGGAAGATGGATTGACCATAACATTTTTCTTTCATTTTTTGGATAATGACACGTGCAATTTTTTTTCTCCATACTCAATTTCAGTTTACACATATTTTGAATTAATTTTAAAAACAATATACTTGTTTTGTTTGTTTGGTAAATAAATTTGTATTTTCTTGCAAAACTTACAAATGTACAAGAGTACTTTGAAGCATTAGAAGATGAGACGGGGGGGGGGGGGGGGATTTAGAGTAGTCCAGGTACTCTCTGTAGCAAAAATATGTGAATGGGGAATGGGTAGAGCACAGGAAACAGAGCTACATCCTATGCGCAGGAGTAATTCAACCCTGGGCTTCCACAGATCAGCCAAAGGTGATAGAGTAAGGTTTCTATTTGGTTGACTCAAGTCAATCAACTTTATAAAAGTTAGTCAACAAAATTTTTTGGAAAACGTGATTTGCGCGTTATAGAGCGGGTCATGCAAGCTAAGGAATTTCTTTTTAGGGTGCGTTTGGATGTGAGTTTGAAAAACTAAAATTCTTAAAATTTTATGTTTCAAACATACTTTTGAAAATCTATGTTTTATTAGATTTTCAACCGTAAGGTTTTTTGGCCTAAAAATGAAGATTGTAGTTTAAAAAGCTAAATGTTGAAAATGTGTTTGAATCTGAGTTTGATAATTTTTAGCTTTTCAAACACATAATCAACTTAAACTCATATCCAAACGGACCCTTAATCAAAGGCTTATGTTATCTTTAATATTTCAGAATTCACACAAGTTCAAATACATCTCTAATGTCCAATTGTAATTATTTTTTCCCCATAATTCGAGTGTCTGGATCATGTTTAGAGAACGAACTGAGTTTAATAAATATTGTCTCAAAATAGTGTCTGAATCATATTAATTCAAATATAGGACTTTATTCACTTCATTGATGAAAATATGTTTTGCTAAACTTATACTCCCCGTTGGGGGTGCGGCAAAACAGTGTAATAAGGAGGTATTAAAAATAAATTTTGTTTTGAAAGAATAGTTATGTTTAGGTAACTTAGGATAATATATGATAATTATTCTAAGGGATTGAAAATTGTTGCTAGGGGTTTATACATGCCAATCCATAAAAAATAAACTTTTATGTTATTTTAGAAAAAAATTGTTTCAACTAACACTATCACACATATCTCAAAAACATGTTACATCTATCATATTATGTTTTTATTGTCAAAGACAAATAATTTATGTAAGAGTACCATTGTCATTTAAAAAATCATGAATTTTTATCCATATCTTATCCACCACTTATTATCTTCTTATCTAAGGTGAAGAATTTTTTTTTTTACTTTCACACCTTTCCCAACGAGAATACAAAAGCTAACCAAATAAAAAATTTAAATCTTTTTATTTTGCATGAATAACTACCCATCTCTTTATAGTTATCACAGACGAATGGTTTGATGTCACACCCACAAACAAGGGCATACAGAACAGTAACGAACATTAAAGGGGGCATGTCATGGAACCAAATTTTTGAGACCACGGAAGGTGACACTTACCAAAAAATCATTTTAAAACAAAAACATTAACAACAATCACTCAGACAGTCAAGCCAACGAACAATTGATTTCCTTAGAAACAAGATAGTGTTATGAGTTCAGGTTCTTGGGATATAATCGATCAAGAGAAAATTAAAAAAATTAAAAGAAAAACACAAAAAATTACGTGGTTTGATAAACTTTGCTTACGTCTACGGAGCATATCAGAGATCAATCTATTATCAATAAGAAGTTTTTACAATAATCATAACAAAATAAAAACCGTAGAACCTAACGAAAATATGAGATGCACCTTTATAGTAACATCTCATTAAAGACATAAATATCGATATAGAATGATATCCTAAAGAAAATTTCTCGAGGTGATGCCCCAGACCCCCGAGCTGACTAGATAGTTCAATAGTGGATTGATGTCGGGTTATCTTTATTGACAATTGTAAAAATTAAACAATTTTTTTGATATAGTTTAAATTCGATTGATTTGGTTGGACTAATTAATAGAGATGTACTGATCAATAGGAGATGTTATGATTGGATACTGATACACTCAATCACTCTTTCAAAATTAACTGAATATATGAAATATTTAATCAAGTATCACTCAATTTAACTTTGAAAATATAAAATAGTATGTATTCACTTCATTTTAGTATGTAACGCTTTTAATGAAGATATGTTCTTTATTAAATATATATACTATAAAAAAACAGGTGATTCCATGAATTATTTCCCCTAATACATCCAAATGTCAATTGTCAATCTAAACAGCCTTTCTATTTTCATGCGCTCTTGTTAATTGCCCTACAGGAACGATCCAATGTACAAGACATTCCATTATAAATTTTTGTAACTGCACAAGAAAAATCTAAGGATGTTAATACACTGCGGTTCTAATCGAGTATATGATTTTTCTAATTTAATATGGATTAGGTTAGGCGAGTATAAACTCAATTAGAAAAAACTACAAAAAGGTATACATTCATTTATTCTAAGTCTATATTTCATTTTTTATTTATGAAAGTAAGTATTTTATTAGACACTATGGGTGTGTTTGTGCATAATCACATAAGGAAAATGAGGGAAAGTGAAGGAATGTTGGTAAAAAAAAAAGTGATGGAAAAGAAAAGATTTTTCCTTTGACCAGTTTATATGCTGTTTGTGCCTGTAATTGATAGTGATGGAAAATAAAAACTATTGTTTGTGCCTGTAATGAAAAATGAAGGAAAATAAAAATTGTTTTTTGTGCTTGTGATGGAAAATGACAGAAAATAAAAATGTAATGTATGTATTTTCAAGAAAATGATACAAAATGAAAAAAACATATATTTTAGCGATTAATTTAAGCATAATATAAAAGTAACATTAAGTAACAAATCAAACATTTTTTCTTCTAACTCTATGGTCCATGTAAAATTCTTTTTTATAATCTTCTCTTTTATAGCTATGACTACACACTTTATGAAATTTTTTATTATAAATGTAGAAGTTGAGCACGATAAAATAATAAAAAAATTACAATGTTCATGGCAGTTTAAACAGTATTATATTTTTTCAATTGATATATATTGATATGGTAGATACATGGATACATGTAATTTCTGAAAAGTATGTATCTGCTAGAGAGAAAAAAAATAGGGTTAAAAATATTCAGTGGCCGTCAAAGACATCAAAATTAAAAAAAATAAAAACTCAATTTTATAAATAAATCATATAAGTATTTATCAAAAAAGGGTTTTTTTTTTTAGATGCTTATTTTTTTATAATTAAATCTGAAAATCATCTCTCTAAATTTTTTTTAAAAAAAACACTCTTATTGGGGTAGGTGGAAAAAACATGTTTTCCCACTTTCCCCCACTTTCCTTCACTTTCCCTCCTCTAGAAAGAGGAAATTTTTTTTCCCCCAATCCTAATAAGACAAAATAGCAAAGGGAAAGTAAGGGAAAATTTTTTCCCTGTGTTTGTGTGGCACAAATACCAGATTTTTAAGTGGTCAAACGGAAAGTTTTTACTTTCCCTCATTTTCCATCACTTGTCCTTAGGCACAGACACACCCTATGTACCTTAAAAAAAACCTTAAAACTTGTTGAGATTGTAAAAGTAAATGACCATTCCTAACATTTTCCAAAACCTTTTACAAGTCCATTAACACAGCAAATCAGCTAAAAATTAGGAACCAAAATAATTAAAACTACAATCATATAAGAAGCACTACAAAGTTTTATTTATTATTGAACATCTCTCATGATATCCTCACATACATACATCGGATTCAGACTTTCATATCAGATTTTTAAGTTTTCTTCCAAACCTGGCCATCCTTACAAGTACAAAAACAACGAAACTATCCAAATGTAAAAAAAAAGCAATTCTACAAGTCTTATTGAACAATATGATACCAAAAACCAACCAGAATCCGACCACAAAACCCAATATCATGCTCACATAAAACCATATCATGTCATTCTCATCTTGGTCTCCACCCCCTTCTTGTTTATTTTCTTCATCTGTTTTGCACTGCACTGGGAGTGGAAATCCACAGAGCATTGGGTTGCCCATATAGATTGATGGATCGGGGAGTGTTTGAAGTTGGTTGCCTAATGGAATTTTCCCCGATAAATTATTATATGATACGTTCAAACAACTTAAATAGTGCAAAGAAGAAATGCTTGGAGGAATCGGACCAGAAAGTTGATTGAGCGACAAATCCAGAGATTCTAATTCTTGCAATTGACCGATCATCTTTGGGATTGCACCTGTAAGAGTATTTCGTGATAAGTTCAATCCAAGCAACCCATAAAGACTTGTGAGCTCTTCAGGTACATCCCCAGATAAATGGTTGCTAGAAAGATCAATGCAATTTGGGATCCACTCTATTTTTTTGTATTCAAAATCCTCCCCTTCCAAACCACCTGAATACTGTAAAAATAAATCTGAGAATGATCATCTCTCTTCTGTATCACAACCATGGCACTCAAATTTCCAAGGCTTTGCGGTATCCTTCCCGAAAGATTGTTGTGTGCAAGGTCCAATAGTTGAAGAGAAGCGAGGTTTGACAGCTGTGGTGGAATATCACCCGACAAATTATTTGATCTTAACATAAGAACTTTAAGTGATTTGAGGCCTTTTCCAATCCATGTCGGTATATTCCCAAAGAGTGAATTTTCACCGAGATCAAGTATCTCTAAAAGTGAACAGTTTCTCAAGGAAGAAGGGATTTTGCCCGAGAGACCATTATTACTCAATTGCAATGAATTTAAAGAGGAAAGTTTGCCAACTGATCTTGGGATTTCCCCATAAAGATGATTATGTGAGAGATCTAAACTTTGTAATGCACTCATTTCACACATGGACATGGGTATGATGCCACTGAAATAATTGTTTGAAAGAGACATAATTGTCAACTTGGTCAAATTTACAATCTCGAGTGGGATACCGCCAGATATCTTGTTGCCATCAATATACAACTCCTCGAGATTTTCATATTTCGTCCAATCTGGCGAGAGTTCTCCTGTAAACTGATTCTGAGAAAAGTCTGCAAATATTATTTGGGAGCAGTTCCTTGAGCACTTTTGCAATGGGCCACTGAAACTGTTGTTTCTCACATTGATATAAGTGAGATTGAAGCCACTACAAACCGCCTCCGGGATTTCACCTGTGAAAAAGTTGTTGTCGAGAAATACAATAGATAACGTGTTATTTCTGCCAAGATCGGGAGGAATTATTCCTGTGAAATAGTTCATGGAGACGCCAAGGCCCTGGAGGTTTATGAGACTGGCTAAAGACCTCGGGAGCTCACCTTCTAATTGGTTATAGCTGATGTCCAAGATCCGTAGAGATGTCATATTTACAATCTCCATGGGCAGCAGACCCGATAATGAGTTTCCAGAAAGGAGTAAATCTTGGAGATTTGTTAAATCACAGAACTCCTTTGGAAAATGACCAGAGAATGAGTTCGATGAAAGGTCCAGCATGAGCAGATTTGTTAAGTTACCAATCTCATTTGGGATCTGACCATAGAATGAGTTCTCCCAGAGGCTCAAGTATGACAGATTTTTTAAATTACAGATTTCTTTTGGAATGGGACCTGATAATGAGTTTTCTGAAAGGTCTAATTCTAACAGATTTGCTAAATTTCCTAGCTCCTTTGGAATTTGTCCCGATAGTCTGTTATCAGAGAAACTTAGATTACTGAGTTTTGAGATCAAACCAATCGTTGTGGGTATCGGACCTGTCAAATAGTTTCCTGATAGGTCGATATGTACAAGGTTATGACATTTTAGGATGAAGTGTGGGAATTCTGAGGTGAGATTGTTGTTGAAAAGGTAGAGGTCGATAAGAGATGACAGAGGCGCGAATTTTGTAGAAAATTTTGTAGAATCGGGTGCCTCTAAGTGATTTGAACTCAGATTCATGTGGCGTACCTTTTTGAGGTTGCCAAGCTGGTATGGGATCGGTTGATCGAGGGAGTTGTTGTCGAGACTGAGGTGAAGCAGCTCTGAGAGGTCGCCAATCTCTGGTGGGATGGCCCCAGTGAAATTGTTGCTGCCAAGGTCAAGCAAAGTCAGCTTGGAGAGAACGGAGAGCTCACTCGGGATCGAACCATACAATCTATTGAAATTGAGGTTCAATATGGTTAGGTTGGGGAGGGAAGCGAAGTCGAGATTGTGGAGGTTGCCATTTAGATTCAACTGTGGAAGGTTAATCTCGACCACGCTTTTGGAAGAGTCGTCGTCACAGGTGATGCCCACCCATTTGCATGGAATTGTTTCATCATGTGACTTGATCGACCAAGAGTGGAGAGAGTGTGAATCTTCCAAGCTCTCCTTCCATTTGAAAAGAGCTTCTGCTGCATCAGTTAAAGCAGAAGATTTTGTCAAAAAAGAGAGGACAAAGAGGAGAAGGATCAGAGGTTTTCGAGACGGTTTCATTTTTTTTTCTTTTCTTTTCTGAGAGAGATGAAGAGAGGATGGGATGAAGGGAGAACGTGAGTTATACTTGCTATTTATATTGTCATTTTGACTCTTTTAATCCTATACTTGGTCGGTTGAAATAGCAACAGGCCAAACGGATATGTGGTGAAAATTAATCGCTTGCAGGTTTAATAATGGGTAGTAAACTTTTACACACGCCAAGGTCCTACAAAGTTATTGGACGAGTAGTGAGCAGAGATCATGCAGATCAGGTAGATGTCCTTGGACCAACAGTCCTATTTTTTTTATGTCCTTGAATTTTTTTTTTTTTGCCCTGCAGTATGGTTTCTCTTTTTTTTTTTTTAATCTTTGACTAGTACCATATTAAACTTTGATATCTAACATTTCTTCGCCTTATTTTTTCGGTTTACAATAATATTATGTGAAGCTACAACATTTTGCAGATCTAACATATCTCTGACTAGTCATACATTTTGCATGAAATTAAATATCGTCGAGAAAGATAAAACTATTTCCTACGAATTACAATTTCGCAGCTAAAAGTCACATTTAGCTATAAAAATTGATTTCGTAGAGAAATGTTCGTAGCTACGGATCCTAACATGATGTGTAGTGTGGAAAAAGAGAAATTGAGTTTGTAGACCCAAGTCAGTCAAGAATCAACATCACCCCAGTCGTTGTTGTGGACAAAAATGAATGTTATCCCATCGTATATGCAATACATGAATAGGACATTCTCAAAAGTCGCTGTAAATGGAAATTAATGTCTCTTCAAACCTTGAGGCATATTCGTTTTCATCCCCCTCTCCCCCCCTTCCCCCCGACCCTCTCCCTTCCTTTTCCATTCTATTCCACTATCCTTTCCCCAATTCTCCATGTTACCCTCAACCTTTAATCATATTAATATAATTATTTAAAAAATATTTCAATCTGACATAAATTATAAATTTATATGTATGTATACGCATATTACACATTGTTACTATTTATTAAATTGCATTATTAATAAGTTAAAACAAGCATAAAAAGGGGTCAATGGTTACATAGTTGACTCGGATCAATCTTTTAAAAAAACGTTCGGTCAAGCTTTTGCAGATCTATAATAATACATTACACGTAGTGGAAGTCTTGGTCTTCAACGTAGTTGACGGGGAACAGTGACATATTTGGAAGACGATGTGAACATTATGTGAATATTAAACGCATACCCTTTTTGCATGACTTGAGATTTTAATTAATAACCGCTGGTAAAATTTTTTACATGCGCCAAAGTCCTACAATTATTTTTAGTGAGCCGAGATCAACATATAACATGGATGATGAATAAATTGATGGAATGTCGAAGGGCTTTAATTGAGTTCAATATGTTAATTATTTATATTTTCTTTTGAACATACTTTTTTTTTTTTTTTTGTCGTTGCCTAATCTACCTGAGATAGTTGTCCGTTTAGATATGCGGGCCAAACCTCTATGTTTCGAATAGCTTGACGTTGGAAAAACAATGTTTATAAAGATTATCATACATGAAAAAAATAGCCGGTAAACACTATTTAGGCCATAATAACGCAAATGCAAAGAAGACAGTTTGTATTTACGGTGATATTTTAAATGATTTTTCATTGTAAAATCCGGCTCACTGTGGATTACAACTAGCTAAGATTAACATGATGTCTAGAGGAGGTGTATTGAGAAAAACAAAAATAGAATTTGTAGACCTGATTTGGTCACGAATCAACATCACAACAAGCCATAGTTGTGGACATAAATTAATGTTATCCCATCATGTTGACGACACATGAATGGGAAAGTCGTCGCATGTGCATGGAAATTCAAGTTTTTCCAAACCTTGGGGCATATTCATTTTCGTTTCTTTTCAATGGGTGGAGACTTCGATCTCACCTCTCTCTCTCTCTCTCTCTCTCTCTCTCACACAGAGAAACCCTCCTTCCCCCACCGTCACCCTCAACCTTTATTCTTGTCAACATAATTTTTTTTAAAATATTTTAGTTTGACATAAATTATAAATTTATTTGTGCATATTACATTATACTGCGTTATTGATAAGAATTAGGAAAATTTAAATAACTATTGTACTACGTGTGATCTATAGAATAAGATTTGAGTTTCAATTTTAAATCACTTATCACTTATCTCTAGTATATCACATGATTATATACATATCATTCATATTTAGACATGTCTATTGTTGAAAAATATCACTATTCAGTTTAAATTCGAAGATGTTTGAATCTGAATATTACGATTCATATCCATATGATTTAAGATATGATATAGATATTAATATATCATATTAGTTGACTAACACAAAATAGTATTAAGTAGCTGAACTACTGATAAATTCTCTCCTTGCTCTTATACGACTGAACCTCCATGTATGTTTTCTAAAAAAATAAAAAAAAATCCAGGATATATGTATTCACCTTTATTTTTGGACTGCATATCAATTGTATGATGCCTCTAACATTTAAGGAAAATGATATGTTCAGCCTCATCTGCATTTTAGACTTTTTTTTTTAATTTGACTCTCTCCCATTGAAATATATATTATTATATGAAAGATGTATATACTGAAATACAATATAATATTTTAAAAAAAATTTATGTCATACACTCAGGGCCGGTCTTCGGCAAAAGCCACCAAGTCAATTGCCTAGGGCCCCCACCCAGGGAGGGGATCCAATAACCATATGATCGATGGAATAAAAAAAATAAACGGTGAGGTGTTACTTTTGTTCATCAATTAGTTTCTTCTCTAACACGCATTATTTCCCATAATAAAGCCTAAAATTTCTCTCCTCCTTGAATCTCTCCATTTGTATCTCCCTCACTAGTCCCTTGTTTAAAATAAATGGTTTCCAAACCTTTTTAGGAGTTTTTATGATTTTATAACTTTTTCATTTCATTGAAAATTAAATTTTTGTTGCCTTTAAGCATTTAAATTATTATAAAATTTTATGTATCTATTTTGTAATATTATTATAACTTAAAATAAAATGATGTATAAGATTAAGCAAGTTAAATTTTTTTTGAATATGCATGGAGCCCACTTTAAAGATTTGTCTAGGGCTCAATAAAAAAAAATTAATTATCAAGACCAGCCCTGCATATACTATGATAAAATCTCATTCACTACGATAACATAATATATATTACATTATCATAATACATGAGATTGCAGACATGGCCATAATACGGACTAATTGTATCAACCCTCAACATATAATCTATATATCAACCCTCAATATTAATCTATCTGGTATGCACTGCCATCAGTTCACACATCACTGGTGCGGATTCTCTTCTCCTTGCAAGGACCAATTTCTACGCGCAAATACTTTTGAATGAAATATAGAGATAACTCTTTTTTTGAGATAAACGATAGACATACACCATTGTTTTAGAAGAACTATGCCCAAATTATAGAAAGCAAAAAAAACAAAAGAAGATACAAAAGATGAATTTCCTTGTAGAAGAGAATAAAGCAATATAGAGAAACCTTGCCATCCAAAAAATATGAAATGTGCACAAAATAATGGAATTTCAAATGCTAACATGGTATATGATACTAAAATTAGGGATGAGAAAATTGTGTTCAACAACACTACTATTTTTTTAATGTTGGGGTGAGTCCGTATGACACTTTATTTTACCATCAGCGTCATTTTTATTTCTTAAGATAGTAAACATGCTCCAATTAAATACATGTGTTTATAAAAAAATCTATACACTTTCATAATGATAATGCATGGTAATGCATTCATTGTAATGTCTGTTGCGCATTTGGGCCCCTAAAAAAGCATTATTGTTAATATATCCTTTTTCAAATTCTATTTCCACCCACAAAATGTTTAAATTTTGCATAAATGCCCTTTTGAGGGTATTTTAAGCAAAAAAAATTTTAAGTTTTACAAAGAAATGCCTTTCAAAGTGACATTCCTGCATAATTTAAACATTTTTAAGTTTTGAGAGTTACACATGCAAAAACTCTAATTCAAGGAGTATTTAAAATTCAAAGATGTTACGTGTAGTCCCATTTGCATCTAGTTGCCACGCATACATTTAATTATTTTTAAAATATATACCTATATAATAAAGTATATTCATCTTTTATAGAAATGAGGTATATACTCATATGAAATAAATGCATATATTTTATTTATATTTTCTATTAATAATGTATCATGTATTGCGTTAATTGATTTTATATATTACATTAGACATGACAAATGCAAATTGGGTTACAAAAAAGACCGAGTGTATTAGCACTCATTGAGATTTGGAGTCACAAATCTTTTTTTTTAAATGTGAAAAGTTTTATTTTCATAGAAATATTGGTATATGGTTTTGAGGGATTGAAAATTCACTATTTTTGATATTTTAATGATTATTTATTTATTTATTTTAATTTTTAATCATTGTATATTGAGTCCCTCAAATTTTTTGAAGTGAGATTTAAAATTCTATTTTCAAAATATAAGCTTAAAGGATATTCTTATAAGTTTTTGTGATCAATTTTTTTTTTCATATTCATTTTTTCAATTTTTGAAGCTTCATTTTTTGTTCTATTCGTTGTGATGAGAATAATGATATTTCAATATATTTTTTTTTTCTAAATCTTCTATAAATTATTCATGATCACCAAATACATGAAAGAAGTATAAAAAAAACTTTCAATCTAAATCATAATTACTTCAAGGACTCGATCATTATATCTTCAATTGTCTTAATTTTGTCTTAACTTATCATATATCTATAATTTTTTAAATTTTCCTCCATCTTTTGACCCTCCGCCCCTTGCTCTAATTCCACGCTCCGCCCCTGATAATGATTTAGACTCTTTCTGCAATACATGAATTATCCATGAAGGGATTGTTCCAACGGATTGCATGTAACATTGTTCTGGTTTTTATTTTTATACACACCTGCATCCCTCCATATCTCAAGCTAGCTCGGCCAATAAAGAATGTTACAAGTGATAGTCAATAAAGAATTTTGGAAAATGTGATTTGAACGTCATAGAGCGGGTCATGCAAGCTAAGGAATTCCATCTTAATCAAGGGATTATGTTATCTGTTATAATCCAGAATTCACACAAGTTCAAATACATCTCTAGTGTCTGTTTGTAATAATTGTTTTACCATAATTTGAGTTCCTGGATCACGTTTAGAGAACGAACCGAGTCTAATAAGTATCGTTTCAAGACACCGAAGTCCTCCCACATCTGAATCATATTAATTCAAATTTAGGACTTTCTTCACCTTATTGATGAAATTATGCTTTGCTAAACTTATACTCCCCGTTTGGGGTGCGGCAAAACAGTGTAATAAGGAGGTATTAAAAATAAATTTTGTTTTGAAAGAATAGTTATGTCTAAATAACTTAGGATAATATCTGATAATTATTCTAAGGGGTTAGAAATTGTTGATAAGAGTTTATACATGCCAATCAATAAAAAATAAGCTTTTATGTCATTTTAAAAAAAAAATTGTCTCAGCTAACACTGTCATACACATCCCGAAAACATGTTATGTCTATCATATCATATCTTTATTGTCAAAGATAAATAATTTATGTAAGGGTACAATTGTCATTAAAAAAATTATGAATTATTATCCATATCTTCCACCACTTATTATCCTCTTCAATAATGATTCTTAGGCCCTAACTTCCAAAGCCACATCACAGTCCCAGCAATAAGACATTATTTATTATAACCTCTAATTGATAACCACCTCTAAACAAGGAAAACGGTTTTGATTTATTCCTAGGATTGTGGAGATTTCATTAATTACGGTATTGTTTCTTCCTTGTATCGTATAAAATCATTAATCCGTATTTTATGTAGGTAACAGTAACCTAATAATTACGATGAGCATATTCATAGCAGTCCTGAAATTTTAATCACGAGAAGTTTGAAAAACTGATTTGTTCTTTATCGAGTTGGATCTCCAACAATACCTTACAGATTAGGTTTGTCAATTGTTTTTTTATCATTTTTTTTATCTTATTAAATGAAAGTCACATCGAATTTGAAATTAAATTTTTGATAATCGAATATTCATTTGATATAAATATTTTTTTTTGCATAATCTAGCATGGTTGACCATTCTAGCTGCATAAGCTTCACTTATATGTGTTGTAGGATTTCATAAAGTATTTTTTTGATATCAAGTAATTTTTTTTGCAGGATTTCATAAAACAAAATTGAGACAACCCTGTAGAATTAAATGTGTTGTGGAGATTCCCAACTATGAAAATACTCTTTTAAGTAAGAAACATGAACGGATTCATGACTCTATTTCAGAGTGGGCTGATCTAATTTTTTTCATTTACACTTTTAGTAAAATAAAATCTATCACTTAGAAAATCATCTACAATTACATATGAAACAAATAAAACTTAATGATAAGATATTCCAACAAATAAAAATCTCATCAATAATACAAACATGACATATAAAAAATCTATCGATAAATCCAATGAAAAAATATAAAATAGAAGCACATGTGTGAAATAAAATATTAAAATTTCACTTTTTTTATTATAACAAAGCAAGATAAAAGATATATATAATATAATAAATATTTATAAATCTTCAAAAATTTATAAAGATATTCCAAAATATTAAAAAATTTGTCCCAAACATGATACATGAAAAAGAGAAGAAAAAAAATTCATCCACCTTACCACATCCGCTGATCCAATTTAACAATATAAGGAAGAAAGAAACAAAACAAAAGCATAAATAATTTAAAGATAAACTGAAAGAAGAACAAATTAAACTCTCTTTTTTATTTTTTAGAGTTACTCTGTTGTTTATCAGAAAGTATACGCATAAAGATAGCTTCTATATTGTGGTCGCCTATTTTTATATGAAATTTTTTTGGTGAAATATTACTATATGAATTTAACTTCAATTGAAAGGGTTGTCCCATTAACTTCAATTGAAAGGATTGTCCCATGGCCTCTGGCTCTGGTGAATGATCCTTCTCGAGTTTGAGACTTGCAAGATGCAGGTGTGAAAAAACTGATTTACAGCACTGAAGGCTTTGTTTCTAATGTATTTTGATCCACCGTCTGTTCTACGTTGACCCACCTGTTTAATATTAGTGGTGGATTTTCACTGTACGGTTGAGCAACACAAATTTATCTGTTTTGATTCAGTTAGGTCTGACTTCGGTCACTCTATCAGAATTGAATTGTAAAACCTATGAATCAAATTGTACGGACAATCAATTGTTACGTATAGATGTTACTCTTTTATTGAATGTTAATGATACTGACTAAAATCAAACTTAACTGAATCCAATAGAAGAGTGAAACATGTATCTAATAGTTCGAATCATACACTACTGTAGTTCGATATTGATTGGACTGATCAAAACCAATCTAAACTGGATGCGTACCCCAAATTTATAGGCATGTGCCTGGTTGGGTTCTAGTAGGTTAAGGGCATATCATTTGTTCTCTGGGCCCATGCTCTACTAATAGTGGATTTCATTCACACAATTCGCTTGGCAAGTTGATGCGAGTGCGCACTGCTGTGTAGGAGGTTCGGGTTCAATCCCTGTTGTTGTCATCCCAAGTGTGGGGTGAAAAAAATTGTTAGTTTCAATGAACTCTGTCTGTAAGGGCCTAGTTTCTAATGTCCGATTGTGGTCTATTCTTAACCATTTAAGGTGAGGTATATACGACATTTAAAAATATAAAAAGGACTTTAGTGTCAAAACATATTCAATTGAAAATTCCTATTAAAGTTATATTATTTGGATTAAATGATCAATGGACATAGCCATACAATATTTTCATGTACTCTTCTTACGTTTACATGAATGATCTAAAACTGAGAGAGTCAATAGAGTGGTAAGGAATTGGATTATACTGAGCGTTCGTGCTTCCGATGAACAGATAATATCTTCATATATTGGCCTTTAGTATATTTTATGTTTTTCAATCGTGAATACCTTCTTTATTTTATTTTGTTTTTTTAACAAAAGCTTGGACAAAGGAGGACACAATCCATAACAGTGGTAATCCACTTAATAACACATGGATCAATATGAATCTAAAATAGTAATCCATTGAATCAAAGTTACATAGTTTACCATTTTCTTAAAAAAATTAAATTTAAAACAGACGGTTGACCGAAACTCAAAGATCCAATGCAAGTGGCTTGTGCATCATATGTTCCTAACATGTGGTAGCTTTCAATCCTAAGAGAACTCTTTTAAGTCATTGTTTGGGTAGAAAAATAAATGTGTAATAAAGGTAAATAACCCCACCTAACTATTTGTTTGCAAGTAATAGATATGGCATAGCGATGCTAAAATACGTACAAATAATTTGGTATTAGTGTTCTAAATCTTTTTAAAATTATGTTATTCTATTCAATTTATTCCATTGACATAAGAAAGACCTACATATTAAATCACATATCATCATTTTTTTTATAAATGTTTTACATGTTAAATGATATTTTATCTTTCAAAACACATTTTTTTTACCTTTAATACATGGTCAGTTAATCAACAAAAACTTGACAGAAGGGTTTAAAATGTGACATCTCTTTTGTTTGGGGGGTGATTTCTATAAGCACTTCACGCATTTCACCCCTCTTATCATTTTATCTCTCCCTTCTCTCCTTTGTGAGACTTGAACTAATTGTAACTTCGTTTAGGTTATAAAAAGTTTACCATTTCTTGTCAAAAAGAAAAGAAAAAAGAAAGGCCTCTCTCAACTCGGGCTCAAAGCCGTGTGGATAATTAGTGTGAAATCGAGTTGGCCATGTAGCACGTGTGAATATTTTAGAAGCATTTTTTATTCATGCGTGCAGAAACGAGGGTTGCCCTTAGGACCTGATTTACATCGTGTGCCGTTGGGACGCTTTTGATGGCATGGACCTGGTACCTACAGCCTACCAAACACTAATTTTTTTTATTAAATGATACAAAGAATAGCAGCCGTCACACTCAAGTCTTTTTTTTTTATTTATATAATTTTAATACATTTACTGTAGCTGAGGTATATATTTAGTCAATTTTTTATATTTTTTTATAAATAATATCATTCCATCAATTGAAATATACATACATGTTTAATTAAATAAAGTATATGATATTTAAAAAATTTAAAAAATAGACAAATCACATTTGAAATGTAAAACAACTAAGCGTAACATTTTCCTGTAAAAAAATGTTACTCCCTGTCATTTTATAGGTGTTATACTTAAAAATCAAATCTATATAGGTGTTATACTTAAAAATCAAATCTTCAAATTATAGTCGCTTATTCGTAAGTCATGTACACTTACGGGATAGTGAAAAAAATCACACCTCGATATAGGACTTCAAATAAAAAGTATAACACTATTTGTAAAATTCGATGTACTATTATATATATAAGAGCTTTGCTACATAGACCCCATTATATAAGCCCCACTTATAGACCCCATGAGGTGTCAAATTTCTATTGGATGTCTAGTTGTCCTTTATAAAAGAGCAAAAAGTCAAAGTACAGAACTACCCCTATTTCTAACCGTTTTTTTCTAATACATATCCACCACTTAAAAAAACTATTCCGGCCAACCAACTCATCATCGTCGAACGGCGTCACCACCTTTGGATTCCTTTCGTCGCTCTCTATCATATGAGAGGTGGTTTGACTACCTTTTTGGTCCTCCTCCGGATTCTATATTTTTCAACATTCGTATCCACTTTTTGATGAATGTAACTAACTTTTGATAAAACATTAAGATCATATAAAAAAGTCAGTTACATTTCGTGCATATAACTTAGTTTCAAAATATATAACTATCTTTAGAAAATTAATGCATATAAGTCCAATAAAATTATGAATATGTAACTGACTTTAAATATTAACAATAACATTCGAGATTCAAACTTCAACATCAAAACATCAGATCACAAAAACATGTGAAAAAATATCACATAAAGTAATACAATTGGTTTGTCAGATACATTTGAAATGTAACTGAATTTCAAAAAAAATGGTGGAAATGGAGGTTGGAGGAGGTGGAGGCTGGAGGAAGGCTTAAAAGGTAGTCAAACCACCTCTCATATGATAGAGGACGACGTTAGGAATCCAGAGGTGGTGATGTTGGTCACCAAAGATAAACAGGCAGACCGGAATGATTTTTTAAAGTAGTAGATAACTTAGTAGGGTATAAAAGGGTATTATGGGTAATGTCATCAATGCCACCTCATGGGGCTTACATAGAGCCTATGTAATGGAGCATGTGAATCATTTTCCTATAAATAAATGCGCGCGTGCGCGCGCGCACACACGTGCCGACCCATGTGATTGTCGGGTCCTTCGGGTTAGGTCACGGGTTAAGTCATGTACACTTACGGGATATTGAAAAAAATCACACGACATAGGACTTCAAATAAAAAGTATAACACTATTTGTAGAATTGGATGTAATATTATATAAATAAATGCGCGCGTGCGCGCGCACACACACACACCGACCCATTTGATTGTCGAGTCCTTCGGGTTAGGTCACGGGTCTCGGATTGGATCGGGTCAGCCCATTAACAGGCCTAACTCAGGAGAGGTCGATGAATTTTTTAAGGGTCTCCAATGGCTTCATTGGTTTTTTTTTTCTTTAAAGTAGAGTCTAATATATTATAAATAATTTTTATTATTTTAAATTTTTAATGTTTTATAAGGGAACATTTGAAATACAATTTGGATTATTATGTTTTCACGTGAAGTCAAAAGGCTGTAAAAATATTTCAAATGTTTAAAACTTTAAATGATTATTTAATATTTAGTCTTAAATGTTAAGTTGAATTATAACTAAAAAAATTACATAGTATTTAGGTCTGGTCTATAGGGTTAGGTCGGGGTCTACCCAGACCTGACCAATTTTCATTGTCGAATCCTTTAGGCTAAATATTTTTGTCTTTTTTCGGGTCGGCTTTAGATTGACCGGTGACCCGTTGACTTGTCTTGTTTAACATATGAGACCACAACCTAGGTGGTTTAATAACTAATTTAATTGTTGTCACCGTATTGACACCCACATAAAGATTTTTGCAAGTACCTTCATTTGTAATCATATTTATATTGTACGGTTTATGAATACACATTGTATGAAATGGAATACTTGTTGCTTGTGTTATGGTCAAAGACTCAAACAAGGCGGTCCTTCAATGAGAGAGCCAGCTATTAATATTTCAAAGGTTGGAAAGATGTGAAGATGAATGAAAGTCAAGCACGATATAATTTAGGGTTTTTTAGTTTTAAGTCACTGTAAACATACTTATTTAGAGATCGACCCCTCGCTTCTTCATAATTTGGTTTTAGTCCCCCGATTTAAAGGATATGTTCGGCTTTAGTCCCTCCCAAGGACTAAAAACAAAACTAAATAATTTAGGGATAAATCCCTCTCAGGGACTAAAACCAAAATCCTAGGGACTAAAACCAAAATATGAAAAAGTAAGGGATCGATCTCTAAATTCTATGGTTTACGGGGACTTAAAAATAAAAAACCCTATAATTTATCACATTCACATTAATTTATAGTTGTTTTTCACTTGATTCCATCAAGTGAGTCAGGGCTCTAATGTTTGTTATCGGGCACTTGTTTAAATTATCCTTTTCTCCTCTAAAAAGTCCTCTTATGGCCTTTATTTTCTATCATTTGATATAAATATATTTTTTGCATAATCTATTGTGGTTGACCATTCCAGCTACCTAAGCTTCAGTTAGCAAGGTTTCAGAAAAAAAAAATAGAGGCGTGTACATGTGGTTGTATTGATTCTGATTCCTGGCTAAAAATATGATTCTTCTTTGTTTCTTTAGCATTGCTCAGTTGTTTATCAGAAAATTATACGTAGATGTATACACATGCTTCTATTATGTGGTCTGCTGAATCAACATGTATCTTATATGAAATTTTTTTGGTGAAATATTTTTAATATGATTTAACATCAATCGGAAGGGTTTTTCGTGGCCTCTGACTTTATTATATTTTAGTCATTTTTACAGTTCTAAATATAGCCTTATGTATCTTATTAGTTTTCTCTACTCATTGTAAGTTCGTAGCGAAATGTATATCTTATTAGAATTATTTTACATTTTTTTTATAAACGATTATATTCGATTTATTGTAATATATATACTTCACATTTTATAAAAATACACACATCATTATATTAGATATATGATTTTAAAATAAATAAAAACATGGACGGACTGCATTTTCGATCGTAAAATGGAATGAGTATAAAATTTTCTAAATTAATCAAAATCGTGTGTACTGTAAAAGGGACGATAATCAGGAGTGAGCGTATGATTTTTCAAATAAAAAATAAAATAAAAAAAGCCCCAATAAATTAAATTAAATGACATTCGTAGAAAATATAAAAAATTATCAACAACACATTCATCTTGATATAATGAGTGGAAGGACTAACAAAATAGCTCATTAGAGTTACAACGGCGACATCATAGCATTTTTTTTTTTGAAAAAAGATACACATAACCCCCATAATAGTCCCAATTGCAGTCCATCCCATTTTTTTTTTTAATTATACATTCATCCTTTGAAGTGAATGCTATTATATAAAATGAAGTATATACTGAGAAGCATTAGTGTTTTTTTTTTCATAATGAAAAAAAAAGAGTAATATACCATGACAGGATCCATACAATAGTGCTGTATATACCACATTATCATAGCTTATATAGCTGCAAAACAGGTTGCAAAAAAGACTGCGTGTATCAATGCTTTTTTTTTTTTTTGGGTTGACAAAAACGTGAAAAACCTGGACAAGTGAGTGAACGACACAGTCCACAAACATGTCGGGCTCACCCACTATTAATATTAAACAGGCCCAAACAGGGGGGTGGGTCAAAGCCCACTAAAACTCAACTGTGAGACATTTTTTTTAGTATTGTTACACTTAATCTTTTGTATAATTCTAAAATATTGTATACCTTTTTAGCTCCTTCCCTTCGTTATATTGAGATATAAATAACTTATTGGTTTTACGATTTTTATAAATGTTATCATTTAATTCACTCGGGTATATACTTTATCTTTTATAAATTTATACACCCATTAAATGTATGGCATGGTGTTGGACAGGAAGATAGATTGACCATAACATTTTTCTTTCATTTTTTGGATAATGTCAGGTGTAATTTTTTTCTAGACTCAATTTCAGTTTACACATATATTTTGAATTGATTTTAAAAATAGTATACTTTATCTAACAAAGTATATGTTTCTAATAAAAAAATAAATCATATTTTAATGAATTACGTAGATCCATTTATAGAAATGTGAATTTTTTTAATAAGGTTATATGCTTTGTTAATGTGATTGTATGACGGTAACATGATATATGATACTAAAATTAGGATTGAGAAAAAATATGTTCAACAACTCTACTATTTTTTTTAATAATGTTGGAGAGAGTCCGCATGATAGTCTTGTGTATAATCTGTATCATTTTATTTCTTAAGATAGTAAACATGCTCTAATATAAAATATATGTGTTTACAGAAAAATGTATATACCTTCATAATGATTTAGACTCTTTATGCAATACATGAATTATCCATGCATGAAAGGGATTGTCTCAGCGGATTGTGTGTAATATTGTTTTAATTTTTATTTTTATATATCTCAAGCTCGGCCAAAGGTGATAGAGCCTGGTTCATGTTTGGTTGATCCAAGTCAATCAACTTTATAAATGCCAGTCAACAAAGAATTTTGGAACAAGTGATTTGCACGTCGTAGAGCGGGTCATGCAGGCTAAAAAATTCCATCTTAATCAAAGGATTATGTTATCTTTAATTATCCAGAATTCACACAAGTTCAATACATCTCTAATGTCTGTTTGTAATTATTTTTTCCCCATAATTCGAGTGTCTGGATCATGTTTAGAGAACGAACCGAGTTTAATAAATATTGTCTCAAGACAGCGAAGTCCTCCCGCATCTGAATCATATTAATTCAAATTTAGGACTTTATTCACTTTATTGATGAAAATATGCTTTGCTAAACTTATACTCCCAGTTGGGGGTGCGGCAAAACAGTGTAATAAGGAGGTATTAAAAATAAATTTTATTTTGAAAGAATAGTTATGTTTAGGTAACTTATGATAATATCTGATAATTATTCTAAAGGGTTGAAAATTGTTGATTAGGGTTTATACATGTCAATCGATAAAAAAAAAGAACTTTTATGTCATTTTAAAGAAAATTTGTCTCAGCTAACACTGTCATACACATCCAAAAACATGTTATGTCTATAATATCATGTCTTTATTGATAAAGATAAATAATTTATGTAAGAGTACATTTGTCATTTAAAAAATCATGAATTCTTATCTATATCTGATCCACCACTTATTATCTTTTTATCCAAGGTGAGCAAAAAAAAAAAAAAAAATTACTTTCACCTTTCCTAGTGAGAATACAAAAGCCAACCAAATAAAAAATTTTAAATCTTTTATTTTGCATGAATAATTACCCATCTCTTTATAGTTATCACAGACCAATGGCTTGATATCACACCCCAAATAAGGGCATATAGAACACTAACGAACATGAAAGAGGGGCATGTCATGGAACCAAAATTTTTAGACTATAGCATGTGACATTTACCCAAAATCATTTTAAAACGAAAACATTAACAAGTCAGTCAGACAGTCAAGCCGACAAACAATTAATTTCCTTAGAATCAAGATAGTAACGAATCAAGATAGTGTTACGAGTTCAGGATCATAGGATGTAATCAAGAGAAAATTAAATAAATTAAAAGAAATACAAAAAAAATTACGTGATTTGATAAACCTTGCTTACGTCTACGGAGCACATCAGAAATTAATCCATTATTGACGAAAATTTTTACAATGACCATAAAAAATAAAAAACATAGAACTTAACGAAAATATGAGATGTTCCTTTATACTAACATTTCACTAAAGATATAAATATCGATACAGAATGATATCCTAAAAAAAATTTCTCGAGGCGAAGCCCCCAGACCCCCTGAGCTGACCGGACAGTTTAATAGTGGATTGATGTCGGGGTATCTTTATTGACCATTGTAAAAATTAAACAATTTTTTTGATATAATTTAAATTCGATCGATTTGGTTGAACTAATTAATAGAGATGTACAAATCATTAGGAAATGTTATGATTGGACATTGATACACTCAATCACACTTTCAAAATTAACTGAATATATGAAATATTTAATCAAGTATTACTCAATTTAACTTTGAAAATATAAAATAGTATGTATTCAATTCATTTCAGTATGTAACACTTTTAATGAAGATATGTTCTTTATTTAATATATATACTATAAAAAACCAGGTGATTCCATGAATTATTTCCCCTAATACATCCAAATGTCAACCAGCCTTCCTATTTTCATGCATTCTTGTTAATTGCCCTACAGGAACGATCCTATGTACGAGACATTCCATCAAAATTTTTTGTAACTGCACAAGAAAAGTCTAAGGATGTTAATACACTGCTGTTCTAATCGAGTACGTATATGATTTTTCTAATTTAATATGAATTAGGTTAGGCGAGTATTCATTTATTCAAGTCTATATTGCATTTTTTTATGAAAGTAAGTATTTTATTAGACATTATGTACCTTAAAAAAACTCAAAACTTGTTGAGATTGTAAAAGTAAATGACCATTCCTAACATTTTCCAAAACCTATTACAAGTCCATGAACACAGCAAATCATCTCAAAATTAGGAACCAAAATAATTAAAACTACAATCATATAAGAAGCATTATGATGTTTTATTTATTAATGAAACATCTCCCATGATATCCTCACATACATCGGATTCAAACTTTCATATCAGATTTTCCAGTTTTCTTCGAAACCCTGCCATCTTTACAAGTTACAAGTACAAAAACAAAGAAACTATCCAAATATAGAAAAAAAGCAATTCTACAAGGCTTATTGAACAATATGTTACCGAAAACCAACCAGAATCCGACCACAAAACCCAATATCATGCTCACATAAAACCATATCATGTCATTCTCATCTTGGTCTCCACCCCCTTCTTGTTTATTTTCTTCATCTATTTTGCACTGCACTGGGAGTGGAAATCCACAGAGCATTGGGTTACCCATATAGATTGATGGATCAGGGAGTGTTTGAAGCTGGTTGCCTAATGGAATCTCCCCCGATAAATTATTATATGATACATTGAAACAACTTAAATAGTGCAAAGAAGAAATGCTTGGAGGAATCAGACCAGAAAACTGATTGAGCGATAGATCCAGAGATTCTAAATCCTGCAATTGACCGATCATGTTCGGGATTGCGCCTGTAAGAGTATTTCGTGATAAGTTCAATTCAAGCAACCCATAAAGATTTGTGAGCTCTTCAGGTACATCCCCAGATAAATGGTTGCCAGAAAGATCAATGCTATTTGGGATCAACTCTATTTTTTTGTATTCACAATACTGTCCTTTCCAAACCACCTGAATATTGAAAAACTTATAATAAGTCGGAGAATGATCATCTCTCTTCTGTATCACAGTCATGGCACTTAAATTTCCAAAGCTTCGCGGTATCCTTCCGGAAAGATTGTTGTGTGCAAGGTCCAATAGTTGAAGAGAAGCGAGGCTTGACAGCTGTGGTGGAATATTACCTGACAAATTATTTGATCTTAACATAAGAACTTTCAGTGATTTGAGGCCTTTTCCAATCCATGTCGGTATATTCCCGAAGAATGAATTTTCACTGAGATCAAGTATCTTTAAAAGTGAACTATTTCTCAAGGAAGAAGGGATTTTGCCCGAGAGACTATTATTACTCAATTTCAATGATTTTAAAGAGGACAGTCTGCCAACTGATAAGGGTGTGATGCCACTGAAATAATTGTTTGAAAGAGACATAATTTTCAACTTGGTCAAATTCCCAATCTCGAGTGGGATACCGCCAGATATCTTGTTCCCTTCAATCAACAACGCCTCGAGATTTTCATATTTCGTCCAATCTGGCGAGAGTTCTCCTGTGAACTGATTCTGAGAAAAGTCTGCCCATGTTATTTGGGAGCAGTTCCTTAAGCACTTTTGCAATGGCCCACTGAAACTGTTGTTTCTCACATCAATATAAGCGAGTTTGAAGCCACTACAAACCGCCTCCGGAATTTCACCTGTGAAAAAGTTGTTGTGGAGAGATACAAAAGATAACGTGTTATTTCTGCCAAGATCTGGAGGAATTATTCCTGTGAAATAGTTCATGGAGACGCTAAGGCGCTGGAGGTTTATGAGACTGGCTAAAGACCTCGGGAGCTCACCTTCTAATTGGTTATAGCTGATGTACAAGTACTGTAGAGATGTCATATTTACAATCTCCATGGGCAGCAGACCCGATAATGAGTTAATTGAAAGGTCCAATGTGAGCAGATTTGTTAAGTTACCAATCTCATTTGGGATCTGACCATAGAATGAGTTCCCCCAGAGGCCCAAGTATGACAGAATTTTTAAATTCCAGATTTCTTTTGGAATGGGACCCGATAATGAATTTTCTGAAAGGTCTAATTCTAACAGATTTGCTAAATTTCCTATCTCCTTTGGAATTTGTCCCGATAGTTTGTTATCAGAGAAACTTAGATTACTGAGTTTTGAGATCAAACCTATCGTTGTGGGTATCGGACCTGTCAAATAGTTTCCTGATAGGTCGATATGTACGAGGTTATGACATTTTAGGATGAAGTGTGGAAATTCTGAGGTGAGATTGTTGTTGAAAAGGTAGAGGTCAACAAGACATGACAGAGGTGCGAATTTTGTAGAATCGGGTGCCTCTAATTGATTTGAACTCAGATTCATGTGGCGTACCTTTTTGAGGTTGCCAAGCTGGTATGGGATCGCTTGATCGAGGGAGTTGTTGTCGAGACTGAGGTGAAGCAGCTCCGAGAGGCCGCCAATCTCTGGTGGGATGGCCCCAGTGAAAGTGTTGCTGCCAAGGTCAAGCAAAGTCAGCTTGGAGAGAACGGAGAGCTCTCTCGGGATCGAACCATACAATCCATTGAAGTTGAGGTTCAATATGGTTAGGTTGGGGAGGGAAGCGAAGTTGAGATTGTGGAGGTTGCCATTTAGATTCAACTGTGGAAGGTTAATCTCGACCACGCTTTTGGAAGAGTCGTCGTCACAGGTAATGCCCACCCATTTGCATGGAATGGTTTCATCATGTGACTTGATCGACCAAGAGTCGAGAGAGTGTGAATCTTCCAAGCTCTCCTTCCATTTGAAAAGAGCTTCTGCTGCATCAGTTAACGCAGAAGATTCTGTAAAAAAAAGAAAGGACAAAGAGGAGAAGGATCAGAGGTTTTCGAGACGGTTTCATTTTTTTTCTTTTTTTTTTCCTGAGAGATATGAAGAGAGGATGAGATGAAGGGAGAACGTGAGTTATACTTGCTATTTATATTGTCATTTTGACTCTTTTAATCCTATACTCGGTCGGTTGAAATAGCAACAGGCCAAACGGATATGTGGTGAAAATTAATCGCACCCTCTTCTTGCATCAACTGAGGTTTAATAATGGGTAGTAAACTTTTACACACGCCAAGGTCCTACAAAGTTATTGGAGGAGTAGTGAGCAGAGATCATGCAGATCAGGTAGATGTGATGATTATACTCTTTTTTTCACTCCCTACTCTACATGAGGTAGTCCACTTCTAATGATGTTTGAATGAGATGTCGTGTGAACAAAAAGAAAATAATAATGTTATGGTTGAGTCTTTTTCCTATTTCAATTTTAGTCGTGTTTTGAATTTTTTAAAATAGCATATCTCATCTAATAAAAAAAATGTTTTTATAAAAAATTAAAATATATACAAAATAAATTATATTCATGTATTTATAGAAAATGTGAAAAAATTATATTGAAACATATACCTTGTTATATGTTAGTATATGGTTTAGTGATATTCTATCGATGCATATGTGACTAGAATTAAAAGTGAAAAAAAAAATGTAATAACACTCGAAAAGAAAAAGGAATTTGTAGACCCAAATCAATCAAGACTCAACATCACCCAAAGTCGTTGTTGTGGATAGAAGTTTATATTATCCAATTGTATGGGATAAGGAAATTGTGGTTTGGGATAAATGCTCCCTCTCAAGAAAATTTATTAAATCTTTTGCCCAGGTTCAATTAACTTTGAGGTGCATACAAAATATGTTAAAAACAATAGGGTGAATTGTTCAAATGTCCCTGTACCAACAGTCCTATTTTTTTATGTCCTTGAATTTTTTTTTGCCCCCGCAGTATGGTTTCTCATTTTTTAATTTATCTCTGACAGTGCCACATCAAATTTTGATATCTTTACTTTATTTTTTTGGTTTACAATATTATTATGTGAAGCTACAACAAATTATCTCAATCTGATAGTGATGTATTGTAGATAATATTTTGATTTTACAACAAATTAAATCTTTTAAAAATCTGCTATGAAATTCAATTTCGCAGCTAAAAGTCATATTTTTCGCTACGAAATTAAATTTTCCAACAAAAAGTTATATTTTTTGTTACGAAATTAAATTTCACAGCTAAAAGTAATACATTTTGCTACGAAATTTATTTTTCACAGTCAAAGTTCATGTTAAAAGTCATACCTTTTGCTACAAAATTTCAATTTCACAGGTAAATAAAGTCGAACATTTTGCAACCTAATTAAGCATCGTTGAGAAAGATAAAACTATTTCCTACGAATTACAATTCCGCAGGTAAAAGTCACCTTTAGCTACGAAAATTGATTTCGTAGAGAAATGTTCGTAGTTAATAACTGAATTTGTTGTAGTGATTACTTACAAAAACTTTGTATATATTTTACAAATATATCATTAACGGTATGTGTGAACTTGTCTTTTCGGCTCCTATCCATATAAGCTAGGGAAGATGATCAACTAGTTCTTACATGCGTGAGTACAAATATGAAAACATTAGTGAATTGGATAAATATTTTTTTGTCAACAATGATTTATACAAATATTATGTTTGATTAACCTTGATTGAAAACATAATGTATCAAACCCTATACAATGTGTTAAAAATACGGAAAAACCTATGTAAATGATAATTTTACCTCTCTAGAATGGTTTTATAATTTTTTCGGAGGGATACAATTATCATTTACGAAGAATGTTTTTGTATTTTTAATAAATTGTAGAAGTGTTTTGATATACTGTGTTTTCAATCTAAACTAATCAAAGAAAATGTTTACATAATATTGATTATCTATCAACGAAAATTTAATTTAGTGAGTTATTTGGATTTAAATAGATGTTTTCAGGTAGTTATATAGACTTTATGAAAAGTCTCAAGGTTATATTGATTTTAGGTAGTTTAAAGGGTGTTATTTGTATTTGTCCCAAAAAAGAAATGTGACAACATTGTATGGGTAAAAAATAATAATAAAAAAGTTTAGGGATAAAAAAAGGAGGGATGTTGGTCAAGGGACATTTGAATAATTCATCCTAAAGTTTTAAAAAATATTTGTATCTGCTTTGAATGCATCCGGTCCAAAAAATATCAATGTATCAAATCCCAAAATATTCAATTTTGATATAAATTATAATTGTATATGTGTTTGTATTGTACATTGTATAGTTATTATCCAACATGATTAATCAGAATAATGAAAACTATAATCCTGTATTATTTATAGTAATCTATCTCTCTCTCTCTGAGATGTGAAAATAAGAAGAGAGATTGTCATTTTATTTTTAAAAAAAAAAGTAGACTCGCGCCACCAATTATATTCATTTAAGAAGAGATTAGTACAGGTATGAAGGGGGGATTGTCATTTTAAAACAACTTTTTCTTGAATTCAACTTCCTATATTTATATTGTCATTTTAAAACATAATTTTAATTATATTAGTTATCAATCATACTCGGTTGACAAGTTTAATAACATGCAAACACTGGTAACTGGCCTGGATCTCACACATAATTTCATTCATGATCGAATTTAAGGTTGTCAGATTCATTTAAGTTAAAACAAGCACAAAGGAAGGGGATAATGGTTGCATAGTTTACTCAGGTCAGTCGATTAAAAAAAACAGGTCGGTCAAGCTACAAAAAACTTTGTAGTTCTAACTTCTAATAATAATATTTTCAACGGAGTGGAAGTCTAGGTCTTCAACGTAGTTGACGGGGAACAGTGACAAATTCTTAGAAGACGATGTGAACATTAAAAGCATCCTCTTTTTGCATGAATTGAGTTTTTAATTAATAACCGCTGGTAAGTTTTTTTACTTATGCCAAATTCCTACAAATTTATTGAAGGGGCCTCGATGTATTAGTGAGCCGAGATCAAGCAAATCACATAGATGACGAATAAATTGATGGAGCGTCGGAAGTGCTTTTTTTTTAATTGAAAAAAAAAAGATGTTGTTATCATCATTTATATTACAAAGTGGGGGTAACAAGTCTAAATTAGTGTCGGAGAGTTTTTATTTTAGTTCAATTTTTTATTTATATTTTCAATCGAAGTTATGGTTTTATTTTATCATTGTCTAGTCTAAGCTTGCTTGATCGCATTGAAAAAGAAATGTTTTGGAAAAGAAAAATCCTGTGAACATGATTTAGGTCATCGTAACGTAAACTCGAAAAATACATTTGGATTCACGGTGGCATTTCGAGGGATTTTACTGTAAAATCCACCTCATCACGGATCCTAACATGATGTCTAGACGATGTGCAGTGTGAAAAAAAAATTGAGTTTGTAGACCCAAGTTAGTCAAGAATTAACATCACCCGTCGTCGTTGTGGACAAAAATTAATGTTATCCTACCGTATATGCAACACATGAATGGGACATTCTCAGAAGTCGCTGCAGATGAAAATTAATCTCTTTAGACCTTGAGGCATATTCATTCTCATTTTTTTTTCCAGTGGACGGAGACATAAACGGTCCTCCACCCTCCTCCCCTTTTACCCCCCCCCCCCCCCCTTTCACTCTCCTTTCCCTATTCCCTATGTTACCCTCAACCTTTAATTTTATCAATATAATTATTTAAAAAATATTTCAATCCGACATAAATTATAAATTTATGCGTGTGTATAAGCATATCGCACATTGTCACTATTCATTATATTGTATTAATTATTAATAAGTTAAAACAAGCACAAAGAAAAGGGCCAATGGTTACATAGTTGACTCGGGTCAATCTTTTAAAAAAAAGTCGGTCAAGCTTTTGTAGTTCTATAATAAAATAATATATTACACGTAGTGGAAATCTTGGTCTTCAACGTAGTTGACGGGAACAGTGACATATTTTTGGAAGACGATGTGAACATTATGTGAACATTACGCATCCCCTTTTTGCATAAATTGAAATTTTAATTAATAACCGCTGGTAAATTTTTTTACATATGCCGAAGTCCTACAAATTTATGACATGGATGATGAATAAATTAATGGAATCGGAGGGTTTTTATTGAGTTCAATTTGTTATTTATATTTTCTTTTGAACAGACTTATCTTTTTTGTTTTTTTGTCATTGCCTAATCTACCTGAGATAGTTGTCCGTTTAGATATGCGGGCCAAACCTCAATGTTTCGAAAAGCTTGACGTTGGAAAAACAATGTTTATAAAGATTATCATACATGAAAAAAATAGCCGGTAAACACTATTTAGTCCATAATAACGCAAACGCAAAGAAGACGTTTGTATCTACGGTGATATTTTGACTGATTTTTCATCGTAAAATCCGGCTCATTGTGGATTCAAACTAGCTAAGATTAACATGATGTATAGATGAGGTGTATTGGAAAAAAATAAAAATAGGATTTGTAGACCCGAGTCAGTCAAGAATCAACATCACTGCAAGCCATGGTTGTGGATAGAAATTAATGTTATCCCATCATCAGTGGCGGAGTCAGGATTTTTATAAAGGGAAACCTAATGTGACTTATATAAATATTTTTTTAAATTATATCATTATGTTTTTTTTATTTCTATAGCATAGATTAAAAATATGTATAAAATGAAATAAAAACATTCATATAAAATATATCACTGAATAATTATAAAAAATCATTATCATATTTTAAAACGATATGTTATATTTCATATTGATTATAAAAAAAATATCAAAACATAAATCTAATAAGCAATACATACTTTTAAATTTGACTTCGACAAGGTTTCATATTATGAAAATGTTGAATGATTTGATTATTTTATATATTTACACAAATATTTTAAACTTTAAATAAATTAGTAACAATGATAATAAGGTAAAAAGAAAAAATTATATACTTTCAAATATTGATGGAAGAGATGAGAGGATTACAGATTGTAGATTCTCAATTGTAAGACATTTAATGGAATAAAAAGTAAAAATTATTTAGAGATGGAGATTGATATTAGAAACAATTGAAATATAAAAAGAAAAATAAAAAAAGAGATTCAAAAATTTATTTTTTTCAAGATGGACACCTAGGTGAAGACGCTGAAGTGGAATCCTTGCCTCTATAGTTGTTTGTGGGATATGGATAGAAGGAGGCTTGGGGGTAAATGAAAAAGGAGAGTTAAAAATGACTTTTGTGTTATGTGGAGGGGGAATGATTAATTAAAAAAGGGATAAGTGCACATACACATAGATGGTACAGATGGATAATAGATGGTTGTTTTAATTTTATTTTATTTAGTTGTGAGTGGTTGCTGTTTAGGAAATTTCATATGTAGGTGGAGCCTATGATCTATGGACCCTCATTAAAATTAACTTATCACAAAAAATTTAAAGGACCTAGATAAAAAATAAAAAGATATGAAAATAAATTTAAAAAATTCAGGTGGGGCACATGCCCCCCTAGTCCTATGGTGGCTCCGCCACTGCCCATCATGTTGACGACACACGAACGGAAAAGTCGTCCCATGTGCATGGAAATTCAAGTTTTTTCAGATCTTGGGGCATATTCATTTTTGTTTTTTTTCAATGCATGGGTGGAAACTTTGCTCTCACCTCTCTCTTTCTCTCTCTTAACTGGAAACTCTCCTTCCCCCACCGTCACCCTTGGCCTTTAATATTGTCAATAAAAATTTTTAAAAAATATTTTAGTTTGACATAAATTATAAATTTGTTTGTGCATATTACATTATACTGCGTTATTAATAAAAATTAGAAAAAATTTAAATAACTATTGTACTACGTGTGATCTATAGAATAAGATTTGAGTTTCATTTTTAAAACACTTATCACTTATATATATCTCTAGTATATCACATGATTATATACATTATCGTTCATATCTAGACATATCTATTATCGAAAAATATCAGTATTCAGTTTAAATTCGAAGATGTTTGAATCTGAATATTATGATTCATATCCGTATGATTTACGATATGATTCAGATATTAATAGATCATATTCGTTGACTAACACAATATAGTAATAAGTAGCTGAACTAATGATAGATTCTCTCCTTGCTCATATACAACTCAACCTCCATATGTCTTCTAAAATGTGATAGATTCTCTCCTTGCTCATATACGACTAAACCTCCATATATGTCTTCTAAAATAAATAAATTAAAAATTCTAGGATATATGTATTCACCTTTATTTTTTTATTGCATATCAATTGTATGATGCCTCTCACATTTAAGAAAAATGATGTGTCCAGTCCCTTGTACATTCTCATCCGTAGACAATTTTTTTTTTAATTGACTCTCTCCAATTGAAATATATATTTTTATATGAAAGAAGTATATACTGAGATACAATATAATATTTTAAAATTTTTTATGTCATACACTTAGGGCCGGTCTTCGGCAAAGGTCACCAAGCCAATTGCCTAGGGCACTCACCCAGGGAGGAGCTTCAATAACCACATGATCGATGGAATAAAAAAAATGAACGGTGAGATGTGTCACTTTTGTTCATCAATTAGTTTCTTCTCTAACACACATTATTTCTCATAATATAGCCTAAAATTTCTCTTCTTCTTAAATCTCTCCAACTATAATGTCAGTATCTCTCTCTCTATCTCTCTCACTAGTCCCTTGTTTAAAATAAATGGTGTTCAAACCTTTTTAGGTGTTTTAATGATTTTATAACTTTTTCATTTAATTAAAAATTAAATTTTTGTTGCTTTTAGGCTTTAAAATTATTATAAGATTTTATTTATCTATTTTGTAATATTATTATAGCTTAAAATAAACTAATGTATATGATTAAATAAATTAATTTTTTTAAATATGCATGGGCCCCACTTTAAAAATTTGTCTAGGGCCAAATAAAAAAATCAATTATCAGGATCAACCGTGCATACACTATGATAAAAACTTATGCATTACGATAACATAATATATATTACATTATCATAATATATGAGATTACAGACATGACCATATAATATGGACTGATTGTATCAACCCTCGACATTTAATTTATATATTAATCCTCAATATTTTATCTTTCAAAACACATTTTATTTACCTTTAATACACGGTCAATTTATCAACAAAAACTTGACAGAGGGTTTTGAAATGTGACATCTCTTTTGCTTGGGGGGGGGGGGGGGGTTGATTTCTATAAGCACTTCTCGCATTTCACCCCTCTTATCATTTTATGTCTCCCTTTTCTCCTTTGTGAGACTTGAACTAATTGTAACTTCCTTTATGTTATAAAAAGTTTACCATTTCTTTTTAAAAAGAAAAGAAAAAAGAAAGGCCTCTCACAACTCGGCTTAAAGCCGTGTGAAATCGAGTTGGCCATTGCAGGAAGGCCATGTAGCACGTGTGAATATTTAAGAAGCATTTTTTATTCATGCGTGCGAAAACGAGGGTTGACCTTAGGACCTGATTTACATCGTGTGCTGTTGGGACGCTTTTGATGGCATGGACCTGGTACCTACAGCCCACCAAACTCTATTTTTTATATTAAATGATATAGAAAATAACAGCCGTCACACTCAGTCTTTTTTTTTTATTTATAATTTTAATACATACTGTAGCTGAGGTATATATTTAATCAATTTTTTTTATGGTTTTTTATAAAAAATATCATTCCATCAATTGAAATATATATACATATTTAATTAAATAAAGTATATGATTTAAAAAAATTAAAAAAAATGGACGAATCACATTTTCTTGTAAAAAAAGGTTACTCCCGATCATTTTATAAATGCTATATTTAAAAACGAATCTTTAAATTATAGTCTCTTTCAAAAGTCATATACATTTATATGATATTGAAAAAATATTTACAGATATATGACTTCAAATAAAAAGTATAACACTATTTTTAGAATTGGGTGTACTATTTTACACACACACACACCCCGACCCATTTGATTATCGGGTTCTTCGGGTTATGTCAAGGGTCTCGGGTCAGATCTCGGGTCGACCCACTAATATGCCTAACTCAGGAGTGGTCGATGAACTTCTTAAGGGTTTCCAATGGCTTCATTGATTTTTTTTAAAGTAGAGTATAATATATTATAAATAATTCTTAATTATTTTAATTTTTTAATGTTTTATGAGGGAATATGTGGAACACAATTTGGATTATTATGTTTTTACGTGAACTCAAAAAGTTACAAAAATATTTCAAATGCTTAAAATTTTAAATGATTATTAAGTATTTAATTATAAATGTTAGGTTGAATTATTAAATAGGCCCGAACAGGGGTGGGTCAAGGCCCGCTAAAACTCAAACGTGAGACAATGTTTTTGAGCATTGTTACACTGAATCTTTTATAAATAATTCTAAACTACTATTTCCTCTTTAGCTCCTTCCCTTGTTATATTGAGATATAAATAGCTTGTTAAATTTTTTTTTTTTCATAAATGATATCATTCAATCTACTCGAGTATACATTTCATCTTTTATAAAATTATACACCATTAAATATATGGCACACGTGTTGGACTGGAAGATGGATTGACCATAACATTTTTCTTTTATTTTTTCGATAATGACACGTTCAATTTTTTTTCTCCATACTCAATTTCAGTTTACACATATTTTGAATTAATTTTAAAAACAATATACTTTTTTTTTGCTTGGTAAATAAATTTGTATTTTCTTGTAAAACTTACAAATGTACAAGAGTACTTTGAAGCATTAGAAGATGGGGGGGCGGGGGGGGATTTAGAGTAGTCCAGGTGACTCTATGTAACAAAAATATGTGAATGGGGAATGGGTAGAGCACAGGAAACAGAGCTACATCCTATGCGCAGGAGTAATTCAACCCATCTGAGCTTCCACAGAGCAGTCAGGCTGTTCTTGAGTTAGAATCTTCATACTCCCAAGGCAGAGGGCTAGTAGTTGATGGAAAGTGCAGATGGACTTTCAAAGTATGATTCAGCCCGTCCGAAACTGAATGGATCCTTCACGATTCTCTTGGATTAGTTTCTCCAGTGCATCTCAAAAACTGGGAGGGCTGAATCTGGATATTACTATGAGGGACTGATGGGCAGCGAGCTAGTCAGTTGCTCGGTTTCTTTCATGATATACATGTTTTTAATAAAATAGATAAAATAGTATACTTAATCTAACAAGGTATATATTTTTAATAAAAAAGATAAAATATATTTGAATGAATTACATGGATCCATTTATAGAAATGTGAAATTTTTTTAATAATGTTGGGGTGAGTTCGCATGACAGTATCATATACAATTTGCATCATTTTTATTTCTTAAGATAATAAACATGTTCTAATAAATTAAAATATATGTGTTTACAAAAATTGTATATACCTTCATAATGATTTAGACTTTCTGCAATACATGAATTATCCATGGAAGGGATTATCCCCAGCAGATCGCGTGTGATATTGTTCTAGTTTTTATTTTTATAAACATCCCCCATATCTCAAGCTCAGCCAAAGATGGAATTCATGTATTGCATGAATTGCATCTTTGGCTTATGCTATCTTTAATATTTCAGAATTCACACAAGTTCAGATACATCTCTAATGTCCGTTTGTAATGATTTTTTCCCTATAATTCGAGTGTCTGGATCATGTTTAGAGAACGAACTGAGTTTAATAAATATTGTCTCAAGACACCGAAGTCCTCCCGCATCTGAATCATATTAATTCAAATTTAGGACTTCATTCACTTTATTGATGAAAATATGCTTTGCTAAACTTATACTCCCCGTTGGGGGTGCGGCAAAACAGTGTAATAAGGAGGTATTAAAAATAAATTCTGTTTTGAAAGAATAATTATGTCTAGGTAACTTAGGATAATATCTGAAAATTATTTTAAGTGGTTAGAAATTGTTGATAAGGGTTTATACATGCCAATCCATAAAAAATAAACTTTTATGTCATTTTAGAAAAAAATTATCTCAAGTAATACTATCATACACATTTCAAAAACATGTTACATTTATCATATCATGTCTTTATTGTCAAAGACAAATAATTTATATAAGGGTATCATTATCATTTAAAAAATCATGAATTTTTATTCATATCTTATCCACCACTTATTATCTTCTTATCCAAGAAATTTTTTTTTTTTTTATACTTTCACACACTTTCCCAACGAGAATACAAAAGCCAACCAAATAAAATTTTGAAATCTTTTATTGTGCATGAATAATTACCCATCTCTTTATAGTTATTACGGACGAATGGCTTGATGCCACTCTCAAATAAGGGCATACAGAACAGTAACGAACATGAAAGGGGGCATGTCATGGAAACAAATTTTTGAGACTATGGAATGTGACATTTACCCAAAATCATTTTAAAACAAAAACATTAACAACAGTCACTCAGACAGTCAAGCCGACGAACAATTAATTTCCTTAGAAACAAGAAAGTGTTATGAGTTCAGGTTCTTGGGATGTAATCGATTAAGAGAAAATTAAATAAATTAAAAGAAAAACATAAAGAAACATGTGGTTTGATAAACCTTGCTTACATCTATGGAGCACATCAGATATCAATCTACTATCAATAAATTTTTTTTACAATAATCATAACAAAATAAAAACCGTAGAACCTAACGAAAATATGAGATGCTCCTTTATAGTAACATCTCATTAAAGACATAAATATCGATACAGAATGATATCCTAAAGAAAATTTCTCGAGGCGATGCCCCAGACCTCCGAGCTGACCGGACAGTTCAATAGTGGATTGATGTCGGGTTATCTTTATTGACCATTGTAAAAATTAAACAATTTTTTTATATAGTTTAAATTCGATTGATTTGGTTGGACTAATTAATAGAGATGTACTGATCAATAGGAAATGTTATGATTGGACACTGATACACTCAATCACTCTTTCAAAATTAACTGAATATATGAAATATTTAATCAAGTATCACTCAATTTAACTTTAAAAATATAAAATAGTATGTATTCAATTCATTTCAGAATGTAACGCTTTTAATGAAGATATGTTCTTTATTAAATATATATACTATAAAAAAACAGGTGATTCCATGAATTATTTCCCCTAATACATCCAAATGTCAATTGTCAATCTAAACAGCCTTTCTATTTTCATGCGCTCTTGTTAATTGCCCTACAGGAACGATCCAATGTACAAGACATTCCATTATAAATTTTTGTAACTGCACAAGAAAAATCTAAGGATGTTAATACACTGCGGTTCTAATCGAGTATATGATTTTTCTAATTTAATATGGATTAGGTTAGGCGAGTATAAACTCAATTAGAAAAAACTATAAAAAGGTATACATTCATTTATTCTAAGTCTATGTTTCATTTTTTATTTATGAAAGTAAGTATTTTATTAGACACTATGTACCTTAAAAAAAACCTTAAAACTTGTTGAGAATGTAAAAGTAAATGACCATTCCTAACATTTTCCAAAACCTTTTACAAGTCCATTAACACAGCAAATCAGCTCAAAATTAGGAACCAAAATAATTAAAACTACAATCATATAAGAAGCACTACAAAGTTTTATTTATTATTGAACATCTCTCATGATATCCTCACATACATACATCGGATTCAGATTTTCATATCAGATTTTTAAGTTTTCTTCCAAACCTGGCCATCCTTACAAGTACAAAAACAACGAAACTATCCAAATATAGAAAAAAAGCAATTCTACAAGTCTTATTGAACAATATGATACCAAAAACCAACTAGAATCCAACCACAAAACCCAATATCATGCTCACATAGAACCATATCATGTCATTCTCATCTTGGTCTCCACCCCCTTCTTGTTTATTTTCTTCATCTGTTTTGCACTGCACTGGGAGTGGAAATGCACAGAGCATTGGGTTGCCCATATAGATTGATGGATCGGGGAGTGTTTGAAGCTGGTTGCCTAATGGAATCTTCCCCGATAAATTATTATATGATACGTTCAAACAACTTAAATAGTGCAAAGAAGAAATGCTTGGAGGAATCGGACCAGAAAGTTGATTGAGCGACAGATCTAGAGATTCTAATTCTTGCAATTGACCGATCATGTTTGGTATTGCACCTGTAATAGTATTTCGTGATAAGTTCAATTCAAGCAACCCATGAAGACTTGTGAGCTCTTCAGGTACATCCCCAGATAAATGGTTGTTAGAAAGATCAATGCAATTTGGGATCCACTCTATGCTTCGGTATTCAAAATCCTCCCCTTTCCAAATCACCTGAATACTGTAAAAATAAATCAGAGAATAATCGTCTCTCTTCTGTATCACAGCCATGGCACTTAAATTTCCAAGGCTTCGCGGTATCCTTCCCGAAAGATTGTTGTGTGCAAGGTCCAATAGTTGAAGAGAAGCGAGGCTTGACAGCTGTGGTGGAATATCACCAGACAAATTATTTGATCTTAACATAAGAACTTTCAGTGATTTGAGGCCTTTTCCAATCCATGTCGGTATATTCCCAAAGAGTGAATTTTCACCGAGATCAAGTATCTCTAAAAGTGAACAGTTTCTCAAGGAAGAAGGGATTTTGCCTGAGAGACCATTATTACTCAATTGCAATGAATTCAAAGAGGCAAGTTTGCCAACTGATTTGGGGATTTCCCCATAAAGATGATTATGTGAGAGATCTAAACATTGCAATGCACTCATTTCACACATGGATATGGGTATGATGCCACTGAAATAATTGTTTGAAAGAGACATAATCAACTTGGTCAAATTCCCAATCTCGAGTGGGATACCGCCAGATATCTTGTTCCCATCAATATACAACTCCTCGAGATTTTCATATTTCGTCCAATCTGGCGAGAGTTCTCCTGTAAACTGATTCTGAGAAAAGTCTGCAAATATTATTTGGGAGCAGTTCCTTAAGCACTTTTGCAATGGGCCACTGAAACTGTTGTTTCTCACATTGATATAAGTGAGATTGAAGCCACTACAAACCGCCTCCGGGATTTCACCTGTGAAAAAGTTGTTGTCGAGAAATACAATAGATAACGTGTTATTTCTGCCAAGATCGGGAGGAATTATTCCTGTGAAATAGTTCATGGAGACGCCAAGGCCCTGGAGGTTTATGAGACTGGCTAAAGACCTCGGGAGCTCACCTTCTAATTGGTTATAGCTGATGTCCAAGAACCGTAGAGATGTCATATTTACAATCTCCATGGGCAGCAGACCCGATAATGAGTTTTGAGAAAGGTATAATTCTTGGAGATTTGTTAAATCACTGAACTCCTTTGGAATATGACCAGAGAATGAGTTCCATGTAAGGTCCAATGTGAGCAGATTTGTTAAGTTACCAATCTCATTTGGGATCTGACCAAAGAATGAGTATGACAGATTTTTTAAATTCCAGATTTCTTTTGGAATTGGACCTGATAATGAGTTATATGAAAGGTCCAATTCTAACAGATTTGCTAAATTTCCTATCTCCTTTGGAATTTGTCCCGATAGTTTGTTATCATAGACACTTAGATTACTGAGTTTTGAGATCAAACCTATCGTTGTGGGTATCGGACCTGTCAAATTGTTTGCTGATAGGTCGATATGTACGAGGTTATGACATTTTAGGATGAAGTGTGGGAATTCTGAGGTGAGATTGTTGTTGAAAAGGTTGAGGTCAATAAGAGATGACAGAGGTGCGAATTTTGTAGAATCGGGTGCCTCTAAGTGATTTGAACTCAGATCAATGTGGCGTACCTTTTTGAGGTTGCCAAGCTGGTATGGGATCGCTTGATCGATGGAGTTGTTGTCGAGACTGAGGTGAAGCAGATCCGAGAGGCCGCCAATCTCTGGTGGAATGGCCCCAGTGAAAGTGTTGCTGCCAAGGTCAAGCAAAGTCAGCTTGGAGAGAACGGAGAGCTCACTCGGGATCGAACCATACAATCTATTGAAGTTGAGGTTCAATATGGTTTGGTTGGGGAGGGAAGCGAAGTCGAGATTGTGGAGGTTGCCATTTAGATTCAACTGTGGAAGGTTAATCTGGACCACGCTTTTGGAAGAGTCGTCGTCACAGGTGATGCCCACCCATTTGCATGGAATGGTTTCATCATTTGACTTGATCGACCAAGAGTCGAGAGAGTGTGAATCTTTCAAGCTCTCCTTCCATTTGAAAAGAGCTTCTGCTGCATCAGTTAACGCAGAAGATTTTGTCAAAAAAGAGAGGACAAAGAGGAGAAGGATCAGAGGTTTTCGAGACGGTTTCATTTTTTTTTCTGTTCTTTTCTGAGAGAGAGGAAGAGAGGATGAGATGAAGGGAGAACGTGAGTTATACTTGCTATTTATATTGTCATTTTGACTCTTTTAATCCTATACTTGGTCGGTTGAAATAGCAACAGGCCAAACAGATACGTGGTGAAAATTAATCGCTTGCAGGTTTAATAATGGTTAGTAAACTTTTACACACGCCAAGGTCCTACAAAGTTATTGGACGAGTAGTGAGCAGAGATCATGCAGCTCAGGTAGATGTGATGATTATACTCTTTTTTTCACTCCCTACTCTACCTGAGGTAGTCCTCTTCTATCGATGTTTGAATGAGGTGTCGTGTGAACAAAAAGAAAATATTAATGTTACGGTTCAGTTTGTTTTTGGCCTCCATTTCAGTTTATATGTGTTTTGAATTTTTTAAAATAGTAAATTTTATTTAATAAGAAATATGTTTTTATAAAAAAAATAAAATATATATACTCTAATAAATTACATTAATGTATTTATAAAAAATGTGAAAAAATTCTATTGAAACATATACCTTGTTATATGTAAGTATATGGTCTGGTGATATTCTATCATTGTATATGTGACTGAAATTAAAAATGAAAAAAAAAATGTATGACAACACTCGAAAAGAAAAAGGAGCTTGTAGACCCAAATCAATCAAGACTCAACATTACCCAAAGTCGTTGTTGTGGATATGTATGTATCCGTTCCGAAAAATATCCATATCCGAAAATATTATTATATTATTATTTATTTAATTATAAATTTATATTTTTAGGATTAGTATGTGTTTTTATTTTTATTTTTATCCTAAAGCGTGTAATGTTTTATGTATATATTTATAATTTTTTTTTATACTAGGTAATTATTAGTTTTTTTACATATTTTAATTATTAGATATATAATTTTTATTTTTCGATATTGGATCTTTGGATATTTTTATCATTCCTTATTTATTTTAAATTTTTGGATATTTTGGATAATTATTCGTTTCTGAATCCGAATTTTGGATAATTATCCGTACTTTTAATATTCGTTGGATATCGGATAAAGATATTTTTTCAGATATCTAATTCAGATACAGATACGGATACGGATATGGGCTTATCTGATTCATATCCGTCCGATTGACAGACTTATATATACATCATTCGATAATGTATGTTATTTTTAAAAAATTCATAATATATGTAAACTGGAGTTGAAATCTGAAAAATGAACCATTATCCTTTAAAAAGAGATAAATTTTTAAAGACCCTGAAGACTCACAAAGCTACGGGGAGGGGGCTCACGTATTAGTGGGAATGACTCTTCCAAGCTTTTTACTTTTTATTTTGATCTTTTATGCTTCAAATGGGGATATAAAAACAAGAAATAAATTTTTAAAGACCCGAAGACTAACAAAGAAATCGGGAGGTCTCCGCTCGCCATGGCGTGGTGGATGGTACACGCTCCCCTTTGTGAGAAGTCGCGGTTCCATTCCTGTCAGCCACTAATAAAAATAAAAATAAAAATAAAAATAAAAATAATTAGCAAATCATATGCTCACAGTAATGATATGTATGTTTAGGTAATTTTTTTCATATTTTTTTATTAATGCATCAATGTAATTTGTATGTTTCATTTCTTATAAAAACATGTACTCCATTCAATTATTTATATTTTTATAAAAATTCAAAATATATATAGACTGGAATTGAAATCAGAAAAATGAACCATTATCCTTTAAAAAGAGAAATGTATTTTTAAAGACCTCAACGACTCACAAAGCTATGGGGGAGGGGCCTAACATATTAGTGGGAATGACTTCCATGCTTTTTATTTTTTATTTTGGTCTTTTATGCTTGAAGTAGGGATTTCCAATGGAAAATAAAATTTTAAAGATCCCGAAGACCAACAAAGTTATGGGGAGGTCGCCGCACACCATGGCGTGGCAGACGGGACACGATCTCCCTTTGTGAGAAGTCGTGGTTCCACTCCTGCCAGACACATAAATTTTTTTTTAAAATTGAGTGTTGTTACAAATAAAGCTATGGGGAGGTCTACCCTATGTGAAAAGTCGTTCCATCGATGAAAAATTATCAAAACATATACTCGCATTAACGATGTATATGTTTCAATAGATATTTTCACATGTTCTATAAATGTATTTATACAATTAATTATAGTATATATTTTATTTTTATAAAAATATATAACTAATAAGAGGACATATAATATTTTTTAAAAATGCAAAACATTTATAAACTGGAATTGAAGTTAAAAAAAGGCTATACGTAGCATTATCTCTATTTTTAGGGACTGGTTTTTATGAGCTTTTTTTGCCCGAGTTATTGAAGCCCTCCAGGACTGGTTGCTAAGGGTTGAGGGACCGTATTAGCTTCTATGTTGCAGAGTCTTCCTCTAAGAAAAAAAAGGGGGGGGGGGGGGGGGGGGGGGAGAGAGAATTTTTATTTTATCTAATCTGAGTGAGGTGGTCCTCTCATATCATGATGATCAATGGTGGTGAGCTGTGGACCTATAGCCCCTTTCTAAAAGAAGATAGATAATGGAGTCTGTAGCGCCGTGTGGGGTGGGAGGTATTTGCAATTTTATTTTATTTTTGGGTAAGAGGTGTATTTGCATGGTTGATCCAACTCAGTCAACATATTTCCACAAAGAAAAAAAAAACACAGTAACATATAATTTTAGGGTTTTTTATTTTTAACTCTCCGTAAACCATCGTATTTAGCGATCGCTTCCTCACTTCTTCGTATTTGGGTTTCACTCTCCAGATTTAAAGGATGATTCTTTTTTACTCCCTATCAGGGATTAAAAAAACAATTAAATAATTTATTGATAGGTCCCTCGCAGGTAGTAAAAAAGAATTATCCTTTAAATCCGGAGAGTAAAACCCAAATACGAATAAGTGAGAGAGCGATAGCTAAATACGATGATTTACGGGGAGTTAAAAATAAAAAACCCTTAATTTTATACATCACTTAGACCTAGGTCCCTTCGTGTGAAAAAAGTCTGCTCCTCCTGCTTATAAACAAGAATACTGCTGCTCCGAGCCCCAATACACGCCACCTATTATATGGGGCCCACATTGTTTTTATTGGTGGGGTCCACATGATTGTGACAATGAATTTGATTTAATTTGTTTATTTAATTTATTAATTTATTTAGCTGGACACACAATTTTTTTATTTTTATTTCTAATTTTTTTATTAGCTCAAAAAATATCCAGTATGTAATTTTTTTTATTTCTATCATGCATTTATGTTAAAACAAAATGCAACACTAGTTATTTCATTCATTCACAGTCTAATAAAACCCAACATTAGTTAGTCCTTATCTTAAAAACAAACATTAGTTAGTCCCCTCTACCAACTTTAACTAGATATATATATTGTTAAAAAAATTTACATTTTATGTGAATGATATATTTAATTTATGGGAAAAATCCATATAACCCCCTATAATCTGACCTAAATCCATATAACCCCGTGCAATCTTCATATATCCATATAACCCCCTGTAATTTTGAAAAAAATCCATATAACCTCATGTAATCTAGAAAAAATATTTCTAAAAATTTAAAAATAAAAAATATTTTTTATTAATAATAGAATAAATTTTTTTTATTTATTCCTTTTTTTTATTCCTAATTTTTGAATTATAAATGACATGTGATTTCATAACTACTACCCCGACATATTAATAATAGGGTAAATTAACATTTACATGCATTAACATCTAATGGATTGTAAATCTTTATTTTGTTGGATTTTCTATTATTCTCATTAGGAAACGTAAAATTGATATTTTTGTTGTTTGATTCACCTTGGATAAAATAATGATAAATGGTAGATAAGAGATGGATAAGAGTTTATGATTTTTTAAATGACAACTATATCCTTGCATAAATTATTTGTGTTTGGGAATAAATATGAGAGATGTGTATGTGATATAATAGATGTGACAGTTTTTGAAAAAAATATTTCTAAAAATTTAAAAATACCAAAAAGAATTTTTTTTTTTTTTTGAATTTTTAGAAATATTATTTTTTAGATTATATGGGGTTATATGGATTTTGGGAATGATTACAGGGGGTTATATGGATATATGAATATTGCAGGGGGTTATATGGATTTAGGCTAGATTACAGGGGGTAATATGGATTTTTTCCTTAATTTATTATAATATGTACTTTACTTTTTATAAATATACATATATTTATATGATTTTAAAAATAAAAACATATCTGAATTGTGTTTTGGACTGTAAAAAGGATAAACTGTAACATTTTACTAATTTACATTTTGGACTTACATTCAAACAAAACCAACATAGATATTATATCATGCATTCATCATCCATACATAATCAACATAGGTAATACATCATGTACTTAATATCCTTATAAAAGCATCAGAGATGAAACAACCATACGAACCCAAACAACAAAAAAACTTCAAAAAAATCTCCAAGTTCATTCTTTTTCTTGAACTTCATAAAAATAATTTGGTATTTCCATGATTGAACCTGTAAATAGTCAACACATTTTATTATTTTTAGAACAGAAAAGAATCCATAAATACATATTTAACACAATAATTAACAAGCATACCTCATTCTATTGAGAATGAACTTGGAGATTTTCTTGAACTTAGTCAAAACAATTTGGTTTTTCCATTATTGAACATGTAAATAGTAGCAAACTTTTTTTACTTTCATAACAGAAAAAAAAGAATTCACATGTGAACATTAATAATAAAAAAAATCATACCTTATTTTATTGAGAACTACCCAATTCAATTTCATAACCACTATAGCTGTAATTGGTTGATCCCATGAGTTGTTGAAGTTTAGGAATACTCAACAATGTTAAATATTCAACAAAACATCAAATGAAATGTTAAAACTTGATTTAAAAAGGGTGTTGTTGCACAGAAACCTTTTTACAACCCTAAATGCATTCTTATATAACTCGTTAGTAATCCATAGAGGTATATAAATTAAATCATGTGAGAATTGTATTTTGAAGTTGTATCTAACATTATCCATAAAAAAAAAACCTTTATTGATAATGATACACACTTCATTCCCTAAAAAAAAAAGAAAAATAAACCACCCAGCACACCAACAATAGCTTGACTGTAAAAATCAATCAAACAGAGAAAAAAATTCCAACCTAAAGCAGTGACATTACTTATGCCCCCGTCTCCTTCCTTAGCCATTCTTTATTTTCTATTCTCCCCACCTACTTCTACCTTACTTCTCTCCTAATGTCTCTCCATTTCATCTCTTTTGTATCTTTCCTTCGTAAATATGAAAGAATTACCTTTGCTTAACAAATTAAAAAAATCAATAGAAAAGCACCAGTAGCATTATATGAATGTATTACTATTGTCAAAGAAGATTTTTCAATAACTAATGAAAAGATTTTTTCAATAATGTGGTTATAACACCCATTATCATTAAAAAAAAAAAAACCTTCAAAGAAAGAGAATTGAATACCTTGCCCAAGATTGGGTTTCCCTAATTCTCCTAAATCAAACTCATCCTCTGCTTTCCTGAAGAAAATCCTTAATCCCCTTTAATCAAACTCATCCTCTACTTTCTTGAAGAAAAAAAGGGTCGAGAGAATGATAAAACATTTTTGGGAAACAATTTTTATTTTATTTGGGTTTTTTTAATTTTCCGTCTCCAGTGCCGTCATATTGTTGGTTTAGTCAACGTTAAAGTAATGTTAAATATAATATGAATTCCAAAAAATAGGTGGCACAATGTGGGCATAGGAGTAGCGGTGCTCCTATTTAGACGTAGGAGGAGCAGATTTTTATCCCATGTTGACGACACACGAACGAGGAAGTCGTCCCATGTGCATGGAAATTCAAGTTTTTTCAGATCTTGGGTAATATTCATTTTTGTTTTTTTCAATGCATGGGTGGAAACTTCGCTCTCACCTCTCTTTCTCTCTCTCTCTTTCCTGGAAACCCTCCTTCCCCCACCGTCACCCTTGGCCTTTAATATTCTCAATATAACTTTTTTTTTAATATTTCAATTTGGCATAAATTATAAATTTATTTGTGCATATTACATCATACTGCGTTATTAATAAGAATTAGAAAAAATTTAAATAACTATTGTATTATGTGTGATTCTGTAGAATAAGATTTGAGTTTTTTAAATCACTTATCACTTATCACTTACATATCTCTCTAGTATATCACATGATTATATACATTATCATTCATATTTAGACATGTCTATTATCGAAAAATAACAGTATTCAGTTTAAATTCGAAGATGTTTGAATCTGAATATTATGAATCATATCCGTATGATTTAAGATATGATACAGATATTAATAGATCATATTCGTTGACTAACACAATATAGTATTAAGTAGCTGAACTAAAGATAGATTCTCTCCTTGCTCATATACGACTCAACCTCCATATATGTCTTCTAAAATAAATAAATAAAAAATTTCAGGATATATGTATTCACCTTTATTTTTTTATTGCATATCAATTGTATGATGCCTGTCACATTTAAGAAAAATGACGTGTCTAGTCCTTTGTATAGTCTCATTCATAGATAATTTTTTTTTTTAATTTGACTCTCTCCAATTGAAATATATATTATTATATGAAAGAAGTACATACTGAGATACAATATAATATTTAAAAAAAAATTTATGTCATACACTCAGGGCCGGTTTTCGGCAAAGGCCACCAAGTCAATTGCCTAGGGCTCTTACCCAGGGAGGAGCTTCAATAACCACATGATCGATGAAATAAAAAAAAATGAACGGTGAGATGTGTCACTTTTGTTCATCAATTAGTTTCTTCTCTAACACACATTTTTTCTCATAATATAGCCTAAAATTTATCTTCTTCTTAAATCTCTCAAACCATAATACAATATCTCTCTCTGTATCTCTCTCAGTAGTCCCTTGTTTAAAATAAATGGTGTTCAAACCTTTTTAGGTGTTTTTATGATTTTATAACTTTTTCATTTAATTAAAAATTAAATTTTTGTTGCTTTTAGGCTTTTGAATTATTATAAAATTTTATTTATCTATTTTGTAATATTATTATAGATTAAAATAAAATGATGTACAAGATTAAACAAGTTAATTTTTTTTAATGTGTATGGACCACACTTTAAAATTTTATCTAGGGCCCAATAAAAAATCAATTCTCAGAACCAACCTTGCATACACTATTATAAAAACTCATCTATTACGATAATATAATATATAATACATTATCATAATACATGAGATTGCAGACATGACCATATAATATGGAATGATTGTATCAACCCTCAATATTTAATCCACCTGGTATACACTGCCATCAGTTCACACATCACTGGTGCGGTTTCTCATCTCCTTGCAAGGACCAACTTCTACTTGCAAATACTTTTGAATGAAATATAGAGCTAGAGAACATGTCATCTAAAAATAAGAGTTTTTCAAATGCGCACAAAATAATGGAGTGGTTCATATCAGATAGACAGATACGCATAAAAATAAATATATTATGCGTTTCACGGGGGCACCATTAAAATGCCAGTTTCATATATTTATATTATGCTACAATTTTACAAAATGTATCACGGTTGTTTACTTTGATTAGATGATACATCTCATCCTAAAAGAAACCTAAAAATCGCTCAAAACTGCAATGCATTTTTTATTTGAGATCATTTACACTTCTATTATTTTTTCATTTGTATTAAAATACATATAACATACAAATAAATGTATATGACTCGAAGGCAATTTTTGAGACTGAATGTATCAAAATTCTTCACTTTGTTATATTTATGCTATATAGTAGGAGTCTATACAAAGGCTATTGTACAATAAAATATTATTTAGAGCTTTTTTTGTTGAGTTAATGCATCAAATCTCTAGGGTCTGTTGGATGGAGACATAAACTATTCTTGAGTTTATACCTATTTTAGGAATTGTTGACTTTATAAATAGAATAAGTGATTTTCTGTTTGGTTGTGTTTTAAATTATTCTCATTGAGAAACGTAATAATAAAGTGAATGTGTTTGGATGATGAAAAATAAAATATGAATAAAGTGTAAAAAATTGATTTGACATGTGGACCCCATTGATGTATAAGAGGTGTTGACAGGTGATTTGAAATGAAAAAAAAAAATAGTGGGACACATTTATGATTGTTGTTGGAATAGGCTAATTCCATAAAAAATGGAGGATTAATATACTCCTTTATTATTTATTATTCCGACATCCAAATACCACCTTATTCCCCTCACCCAAACACTTTTTTTCCCATATTCCCTGCCTATTCCCACCTATTCCTTCCCTAACCCTCTACCCAAACAGCCCCCTAAGAAATGCCTGATATTCAAATTGACCCATTAAAATGGAAATATCTATATCAACACCTGTGATTACTAGCTTAATTCACAAAACACCTACCGTCACCCCAATTAACTCAATGTCTGATTAGCTAATCCAATTTAGTCAAATTATTAATTATTTTATCCCTATTACACCCACACCATCTTCCACCGGTTCCCTCTCTCTCCTCTGCCATCACCGGCCACCCCTCCCCGCCGCAGCTCGATTTGGTGCTCATACAGATCACATGAGCGTGTGCAACCAATGGTTCGGCCGGTTGTCCGCGGTGGTTGCGTCGAATGAGGAGAATCATGAGCTACGTTTGATGTGATTTATTGATTGGGTATTCGTTATGGCTGTATCTGTGTGTTGTGTTGTTGTTTAACGTTTCTTTGGTTGAATGGAAAAGAGTGATGAAGATGATGATGATGATTCCATGAGGAAGAAGATGTATTTGGGTGTATTTTTTTGTTCAACCGGATTTTAGTCATTGTAAGGGATAGCATTGCATGCTTTAAAATCTTACGGGTTATGCGATTAATTGATTGGGTATTGGTTATGGGTGTATATGTGTAATGTTGTTTAATTGTTTAATCACTATAAAAAGAGATGGGGATATATGGATATTTAAAATTTGAAAGGGCGATATGAATGAATATCGATTATTTTTTTATGGGCAGTTTGTAGTGAATATCGATCTGAATTATACAATGAATACTTTTAAGAAATAAAACTCATTTTCAAGTGGGGGAATGATGTAGGACAGATTTGGAAAGAAATCATTGCAGAATATTTGATTTCAAATCTGTTATCAAAATAAATTTTTATTAGATTTTATTTAGGAATTTAGGATTTTTAGGATCTTATATTTTATTTTGTTAGATTTTAATAATTATCATTGTAATTGTGTCTTTACTATTTTTAGTAAAGTCATAATTCACATTATGAATATTTATTTTATGTTTGTGGCCTATATAATGAGTGCCACCATATTTTGTAATAGAATAATTTTTGATCAATTATATTTTGAATTTTCTCTCTTTTGAGGCTTTCTTCCTTGTGGATTCAAGGATTCCTTGTGGATTCAAGGAGCTTATGAGATCTCAACGCTGGTTGGATCTTCTATCGTTTTCACGCTGTGTTAGGTGGTATCAGAGCGATGATTCGCCTGGCTTCGATGACACATAGCCGTGCGGGAAACAACCATCCCATTGACGATGATCGTGGGGTGCAGGAGCTGTTTCGGCCGTTGCGGGAGAACCAACAGCCACTTCGAGAGGAGTTTCGTCAACAAACGCGGCAGACTCTTCGTGAGATGAAGGTTGGCGTAAATCTCAACACCGACAACAGACGACCTGGGTGTGATAGGATGCGCGCCGAGGGATTCGCCCGAGGCCAACCTGTTGCTTATAATGGTGTTCGACGAAATTCTCATTATCTACCCGATTATGAGGATGACTTGGATGATGAAAGCGGTGAACTATACGACTATCAATCGAGAAAGCGGCACACATATTACAACAACTATTTTTCAAAGGTGGACATCTCATATTTCAACGGTAATTTGTCAATCGATAAGTTCCTTGATTGGATCTTAGAGATTGATAAATTTTTTGAGATAATGGAAGTGCGTGAAGAGGAGATGGTCAGATTGGTGGCGCTTCGACTCACGAGCGGTGCCGCTAATTGGTGGGACCACCTTCAAAGGACCAGACAACGACAAGGAAGAGCACCTATTCGAACATGGAGGAGGATGAGACAACTTCTCATGAATCAGTTCCTTCCTCTAGATTATGAACAATATTTGCTCCAGCTGTACCATAATTGTCGCCAAGGTAATCGTTCCATATTCGACTATACCGCTGAATTTTTAAAATTTTTTGGACGGTATAATCTCGCAGAAGCTAAATGGCGACGAGTGGCCCATTATCTTAATGGGTTGAGGTCTACAGTTCGAGATCTTATTGCTTCAGAAGAGATTTATAGCTTAACAGAAGCAATCTCTGCGGCCGTTAAAGTGGAATCACAACTGGAGAGATCAAGGGTGCACGTGATGTATAAAGGCTCTTCCATGATCAACCCGCTAGATGTTGCATTAAATCAAGATATGGTTGATGGATCGATAGGGAAGATCGAAGAAAGTCCACCAGAAAATCAGGAGAATCCAGCGATCGAAGATATGGTTGATGGATCGATAGAGAAGATCGAAGAAAGTCCACCAGAAAATCAGGAGAATCTAGTGACCGACCCTCATGATCAACCTCTAGTTGAATCAATAATTGATGAGGACATGGCAAATAAAGAAGTGGAGGATGTTGTTCTTTCCGTTGAATCTGAAAATATTATTGGAGGAGAACAAGAGAAGTTATTTTCTTATTCCTTAGTGGTGACTCAAGAGATAGAAAAGCCCCCACAAACATTCGTGTTGCAGACTACATGTCACATCAACATGAGCGATTTTGATGCCATCATCGACAACGATGCCATCGTCGACAACAATAATGATGGGTACATTGCGACTACCACAGTGGTCGATTTGATAAAGAAGGAATTTAAAATCAAGAAGATGTCTCTTCTCTTGCCAAAGGTCAAATACAAAGATGCATCAAATAAGATCGAAGAAAAAGTCTTAATCTCTCCTATTGGTGTATTTGATTACATCAAATATCATCCTCCTGATCATCTAAGATTCTTTCTTCTTAAATTCGAGGACGAATTTTTTTTAAGAAGAGGAGACTGATGTAGGACAGATTTGGAAAGAAATCATTGCAGAATATTTGATTTCAAATCTGTTATCAAAATAAATTTTTATTAGATTTTATTTAGGAATTTAGGATTTTTAGGATCTTATATTTTATTTTGTTAGATTTTAATAATTATCATTGTAATTGTGTCTTTACTATTTTTAGTAAAGTCATAATTCACATTATGAATATTTATTTTATGTTTGTGGCCTATATAATGAGTGCCACCATATTTTGTAATAGAATAATTTTTGATCAATTATATTTTGAATTTTCTCTCTTTTGAGGCTTTCTTCCTTGTGGATTCAAGGAGCTTATGAGATCTCAACGCTGGTTGGATCTTCTATCGTTTTCACGCTGCGTTAGGGAAGCTAGAGGCTGTAAAGATGAATGTGACAAAGCAAAAAACTATTGGAGCTCCCCTGAGTTCAAGGTATGAAACTTTTTTTTTTGAAACACAATCAGAAATTATTTGGAGACTTCGACTAAATGCTTACAATATTCCTTGACAACTAGAAGCTTGTAGAATTTATGCTACATTTTTGTTTTGTTTCTAACGGGAGCATAGTTTAAAAAATAAAGCAAATAAGAAGGAGTCATATTGAAGGTTACACATAGGATGGAGAGGATTAGTTATGCTAACATTGCACAAGATGAGGTATTTTTAAAAAAAAATGTCAAGAAAGCCAACTAATTTTTTTGAGAGATTTTATCATTTTATACTTGATTACAGTATGTGAAGACGGGGTAGAGATAAATCCAACAAAATTATTCAAGATCACTCATACAACAAGCGATACAAAATCGATCAATGACTTGGCAGCCACTGTATTGGTAATGTACATTGCATAAGTTACAAACTTCTATTTCATTAATTTTAATTATGAAATAAAAAAATATTCAATTATCTACCCTTTGCAGGAAAAAAATAGATGAGATTGAATCCTCCCACAAATCGATGATGTTGGATATTTTCAACGATTGTAAAGTTGAGTTTAAAAGATAGGTTTAAAAAAGTTGAGTTTGAGTGGTTCCTATGTGAGGATGAAAAATGGTTATATTATTTTAGTCTAACATCGGTTGTTTGAAAAATATTTTGAGGATTTATAAAGTGGACTCAATGTATTTTAGTGGATACATAATGATATCCTAAAAAAAATTTCTCAAGGCGATGCTCCCAAACCCCACGAGTTGACCGAACAATTCAATAGTGGATTGATGTCAGGGTATCTTTATTGACCATTGTAAAAATTAAACAATTTTTTTGATATAGTTTAAATAATGCAGCGAAAAACTAGATAAAAAGATCCAACCAGCCTTAAGATCTCATAAGCACCTTGAATCCACAAGAATCCAAAAGGAAGAAGCCCCAAAACAGAGGAAATTTTGAAATATTATTGATAAAAAACTTCTAACCCTAAATTACAAGTCTGCTATTTATACTAATAGCATAAATTAAAAAAATTACTAAAAATAGTAAAATCCGAAAATTAATTTTTCAGATTCTATGAGATCCCAAATGATAATAGGAATTGATAGAAATCAATTCCGATCTGTTATGATTGAGATATCACAAATCTAAAACTTACTAAAAATAGTAAAATCGCTTATTTAAAGGCCTAAATAAATATATTTTTAAAAAAAAAGAATTGTTAGTTGTATAACAACTAATCCAAAAGATCTCCTCGATATATTTCACCATGTCAAATTTCGTGCGATTCCGAGATCGTGATCATTTATTTGAATTTATTTGGTGGACCACTTTTGATGGTCCCATCTTCATAATCTGTCATAATCATTAAATTCGATCAATTTGGTTGAACTAATTAATAGAGATGTACAAATCAATAGGAGATGTTATGATTGGACACTGATACATTCAATCACTCTTTCAAAATTAATTGAATATATGAAATATTTAATCAAGTATTACTCATCTAACTTTGAAAATATAAAATAGTATGCATTCAATTCATTTCAGTATGTAACACTTTTAATGAAGATATGTTCTTTTTTAAATATATATACTATAAAAAAACAGGTGATTCCATGAATTATTTCCCTTAATACATCCAAATGTCAATTGTCAATCTAAACAGCCTTTCTATTTTCATGCACTCTTGTTAATTGCCCTACAGGAAAGATCCAATGTACGAGACATTCCATCATAAATTTTTGTAACTGCACAAGAAAAGTCTAAGGATGTTAATACACACTGCCGTTCTAATCGAGTATATGATTTTTCTAATTTAATATGAAATAGGTTAGATGAGTATCCATTTATTCAAGTCTATATTGCATTCTATATTGCATTTTTTTATGAAAGTAAGTATTTTATTAGACATTATGTACCATAAAATAACTCAAAACTTGTTGAGACTGTAAAAGTAAATGAGCATTCCTAACATTTTCCAAAACCTATTACAAGTCCATGAACACTGCAAATCAGCTCAAAAATAGGAACCAAAATAATTAAATCTACAATCATATAAAAAGCACTACAAAGTTTTATTTATTATTGAAGCATCTCCCATGATATCCTCACATACATCGGAATCAAACTTTCATATCAGATTTTCAAGTTTTCTTCGAAACCTGGCCATCCTTACAAGTACAAAAACAACGAAACTGTCCAAATATAGAAAAAAAGCAATTCTACAAGGCTTATTGAACAATATGATACCAAAAACCAACCAGAATCCGACAACAAAACCCAATATCATGCTCACATAAAACCATATCATGTCATTCTCATCTTGGTCTCCACCAATTTCTTGTTTACCTTCTTCATCTGTTCTGCACTGCACTACAAAGTTTTCTTTATTATTGAAACATCTCTCATCATATCCTCACATACATCGATTCAAACTTTCAAATCAAAATTTCAAGTTTTCTTGGAAACCTTGCCATCCTTACAAGTACAAAAACAATGAAACCATTTAAATATAGAAAAAAAGCAATTCTACAAGGCTTATTGAACAATATGATTCCATAAACCCCCCAGAATCCTACCACAAAACCCAAAATCATGCTCACATAAAACCATATCATGTCATTCTCATCTTGGTCTCCACCAATTTCTTGTTTACCTTCTTCATCTCTTCTGCACTGCACTAGGAGTGGAAATCCACAGAGCATTGGGTTGCCTATATAGATTGATGGATCAGGGAGTGTTTGGAGTTGATTGCCTGATGGAATCTTCCCTGTTAAATTATTGTACGATAAGTTCAGGGTACCTAAAAAGTTCAAAGAAGACATGCTTGGAGGAATCGGACCAGAAAGCTGATTGAGCGATAGATCGAGAGATTCTAATTCTTGCAAATGGCCAATCATGTCCGGGATTGCGCCTGTAAGAGTATTTTGTGATAAGTTCAATTCAAGCAACCCATGAAGACTTGTGAGCTCATCAGGTACATCCCCAGATAAGTGGTTGCCCGAAAGATCAATGCTATTTGGGATCCACTCTAATTTTTTGTATTCACAATACTTTCCTTTCCAAACCACCTGAATACTGATAAAATAAGTCTGAGAATGATTATCTCTATTCTGTATCACAACCATGACACTTAAATTTCCAAGGCTTCGCGGTATGCTTCCCGAAAGATTATTGTATGCAAGGTCCAATAGTTGAAGAGAAGTGAGGCTTGACAGCTGTGGTGGAATATCACCAGACAAATTATTTGATCTTAACATAAGAACTTTAAGTGATTTGAGGCTTTTTCCTATCCATGTCGGTATATTCCCGAAGAATGAATTTTCACTGAGATCGAGTATCTCTAAAAGTGAACAGTTTCTCAAGGAAGAAGGGATTTTGCCCGAGAGACCATTATTACTCAATTGCAATGAATATAAATTGGAAAGTTTGCCAACTGATTTGGGGATGGGACCGGTGAGGTTGTTGGAATACAACATAATGTAAACCAGGTATTGGAGGGTCCCTATCTCTTGAGGTATGGAGCCCGATATCTTGTTTTCGTAAAGGAACAGGGAAGTAAGCTGACTCATATTGCTGAGTGAGGAAGGGATTGGACCAGTGAGATCATTTGTGTTAAGAAGTAACCCATAAAGATTTTGGAGATTCCCAATCTCTGGAGGGATGGAGCCAGAGATTTGATTGTTAGTGAGAAATAGAAAGTTGAGGTTTGTCAAGTTTCCTATAGTCGAAGGTATTGGGCCGGAGAGTAAGTTGGATGACATGTCTAGCTGATTCAGATTGATCATATTTCCTATTTCTTTAGGAATGGATCCTGAAAGTTGGTTTGCATACAAGAAAAGTAGTGTCAGCTGAGTCAAATTACACAGCGACACCGGAATTGTACCGCTGAGTTCATTCATATACAATCCTAGTTCACCCAGATTTTTCAAGTCTCCCATTTCAGGAGGAATCGAGCCTTTCAATTGGTTTTGGAAGAGTCTCACTTTTTGAAGATTGGATAGCAATCCAATCTCAGATGGGATCGCTCCGGTGAGATTATTTTCTTGAAGTTCAAGCGATATGAGTTTTGTCCAACTGGTTAAGAAATGGGGGGATATCTCGCCTGTTAGATTATTAGTTGAAAGATCAATCTTGGTCAAGAGGGAAAGGTTGGTCAATGAAAGTGGTATGGACCCAGAAAACTGATTCTGGTATAGACTGAGTGAGGTGAGTTTGGAAAGTGTGCCGAGGCTAGGTGGGATGGTACCATAGAGCGCATTCATGCTGAGATTGAAACGAACAAGACCGGGAAGTGAAGAGAAGTCAAGCGCATAGAGATTACCTTCCAAGCCTGCACCGGATAGATTTATCTCCGTTACTGCTAGCTCGGAAGTACCACCAAAGTTGCATGTTATCCCAAACCAATTGCATGGTGTGCTGTTGGTGGATGTCCATGAATTGAGGGAGTGGCTGTGGAGGCTGTCCTTCCACTTGAGAAGAGCTTGTGCTTCTGTCTCCAAGAGTTTTGCTGCTGCTGTTGGAGGAAAATGAAAGATGAAAATGAAGAACACAAAAACAAAGGAACTGAGGTGTATATGTGTGGGTTTGGTCTCCATGGTATGTGAAAATTCTGGTTTGTGCTTCATGATGGTGGGAGTTTTATAGTTTTTAAGTTTATTAAGTATAGATGAATGACTTATTTTCCTGCCATTCTTCTTTAGTCATCTGAAACAATGTGAACGCATTGACTTGATGCGGTTTGTTTTGTTGCATTTGAATAGGAAGTTCTCCTTTTGTTTTGTACCGTGTGTGGCCAAATGGGATTGCAAATTAAAATGTATAATATCTCTTTTAAGTAGTTTACTTCTAATGATAACCACGTCGGTCATGGAGAATTGAATTTTGTGACTCGGTCCTAGATGAAATTTTAAAACAAGATCATATATAATTTGAAAAAAATATATAGATTGATTGAATATTGCATATCAATTTATTTTAAATTATAAATATTACAAAATAGTTTCATAAAATTATACCATCATTTAAATTAAAACTTTTTACATTATTGCATACGCTTAACAAATAGCAAAAACATAAATTTTAATGAAATGAGAAAATTATAAAATAAAAAAATATCTTTTGAAAGATGTATATGAGAGAGAGCTAAAAGAAACTATTTTGAGGGGAGTGGTGGAGAGAGATCCATTAGCTAGAAACGTGAGAGTCTTGAAATTCTAATATTTGTTTGTGGTTGGAGAAATTTTGGGAGAGAAGAAATTTTAGGTTTGATTTTGGGATATTAAATAGAGTTAGAAAAGAATGAGATAGTGTGTTGAGAAAAACTAATTTAAAATTAAGAAAAGAGGCACATTTCACCGTCTAATTTTTCAATTTCATTGAACAAATAATTGGGGGTCTTCCTTGGGTGGTGGCCCTAACAAATTGCCTTAGTGGCCATAATTGTTCTAGGGCCAACCCTAATGATAATATGTCTGCATCAACATTGAATTGTCAATTTTTACAATTCAAGAGAGAGAGAGAGATATATATTTTCGTAGGTTACGGATGTCTATGAGGATTAAGGGTATTTTTATAATCTTCAATGTGTAATTAGGGTAATCACTTACCTAGTTAGTTGAGGTAATGGTAGAGACTGAAACAATACTCTTCTAATAATACAAGGAGTTGCATGGATTAATCGATTTATAGGGACCTATACTGATTCAGCTAAGTTTACACGAAGTTATATTTATTTTTCTTTCAAAATTATTTTTTTATGAAGGGTATGATGGATCTTTTTATAAATGTTTTTATTAAAAATTGATTTATAACAATGATATAATGCATATTGGTAAAGTTTTTATATGTATTTCGAATGATTTTCAAGCCGCCCTTCAAAAAAATCATATGTTTAAACCTGCATGCAGCCCTATTTGCAACCCACATCAATTTTGTTTTTATTAAATTGCAATCTTCTATTGAAATATATATTGTTATATGAAATGAAGTATAAACAAAGGCATAATAATGTATTTTTTTCTTTTAAAAAATATTCTTTTTTTTTTTAGTTCATACACGATAATAAAGTTTTTTATATCTACGATAATAAAGTGTATATTATGTTATCGTAGGGTGGGCTACAGACGAAGTTGAAAGATGGATTAAGTGTATCAGCACTGAATGAGTCACTTATCGATAAAACCGTATATCCCTTGAATGTCATTCCTTCCTAACATCAATGGAGACCTCCTCAATTAAGTGGCATGCGTGAATTATATGATAGATGCAATAAACCGATTCTACTCATCTTAATTAATGGATGTCCTGTCATACATAAATAAATATTTCGAGATCTGCTTTTACGAGAGCAAGATTGGTTGTCCATTGAACTGTTGCTATATACTAATGTACTATCATGATGAAAGGGGTGTATGAGAGTCCACTGACACCCTAAAAATTAGAGAATGATGAATGACCTAACGTTTAATTATGTCATAAGAATATATAGTTATTCATTAATTTTAATTTTGAATTTTCAGAAATCGTGATTTCTTCAATTCCCTTCTAATTATTAATATAACATAAGCATGTCTATGAATAAGATTTTAGATGACTTAACAAGAACTAAATCCAAGTCGGGGTTTGGAATCCGGATTTGGATTCTGTATTCCCATTGGATTGAATTCCGATTGGTTTGATAAAATTCAAATTCGATCAATTAATGAGACTAATTAATTATTTTAATGTTATTTTTAATTATTTTAGACTATAAAATAATTAAAAATAACATTAAAATAAAATAAATAATGTAAGAATAATTGGAATAGCATAAAAAAATCAACAGGAAATGTTATAATTGGACACCGATACACTCAATCACCCATTCAATCATAATGGAGTATATGAAATATTTAACAAGTATACTCGCTCTAACTATGAAAAATATGAAATGTCATGTATTCAATTCATTCATGTAGATACTTTATTTTTAAAGGTAAATTCTTCATTTAGTACATATACTATAAAAAAAAACAAGTGTCTCCGAGAATTATTTCCCCTAAAATATATATCCAAATGTCAATTGTCAGTCTAAATAGCCGTACTATTTTCATGCTCTCTTGTTAATCGCCCTCTATGAAAGATTATGTTCTAGCCATTCCATTATAAATTTATGTAAGTGCACAAGAAAAGTCCAAGGATGTTGATACACTGTAATTCTAATCGAGTATATGATTTCTCTAATTTAATATAAATTTAGTTAGGTGAGTATAAACTCGAAAAAGTACAAAAAGATATACTTTCATTTATTCAAGTCTATATTTCTGTTTTTTTTATGAAAGTAAGTATTTTATTAGACATTATGTACCTTAAAAAAAATACTCATAACTTGTTGAGATTGTATAAGTAAATTTCCAAAACCTATTACAAGTCCGTGAACACAGCAAACCAGCTCAAAATTAGGAACCAAAAAATTAAAACTACAATCATATAAGAAGCACTACAAAGTTTTATTTATTATTGAAACATCTCCCAAGATATCCTTACATTTATCATATTCAAACTTTCATATCAGATTTTCAAGTTTTCTTCAAAACCTGGCCATCCTCACAAGTACAAAAACAATAAAACCATCCAAATATAGAAAAAAAGTAATTCTACAAGGCTTATTGAACAATATGATAACATAAACCCCCCAGAATCCGACCACAAAACCCAAAATCATGCTCACATAAAACCATATCATGTCATTCTAATCTTGGTCTCCACCAATTCCTTGTCTACCTTCTTCATCTGTTTTGCACTGCACGAGGAGTGGAAATCCACAGAGCATTGTGTTGCCCATATAGATTGATAGATCAGTGAGTGTTTGGAGTTGATTGCCTGATGGAATCTTCCCTGATAAATTATTGTATGATAAGTTCAAGGAACTTAAAAAGTTCAAAGAAGACATGCTTGGAGGAATCGGACCAGAAAGGTAATTGAACGATAGATCGAGAGATTCCAATTGCTGCAAATGATCAATCATGTATGGTATTGCACCCGTAAGAGTATTTCGTGATAAGTTCAATTCAAGCAACCCATGAAGACTTGTGACCTCTTCAGGTACATCCCCAGATAAATGGTTGCCAGAAAGATCAATGCTATTTGGGATCCACTCTATTTTTTTGTATTCATACTTCTCTCCTTTCCAAACAACCTGAATACTGGAAAAATAAGTCGGAGAATAATCATCCCTCTTCTTTATCTCAGCCATGGCACTTAAATTTCCAAGGTTTCGTGGTATCCTTCCCGAAAGATTGTTATGTGCAAGGTCCAATAGTTGAAGAGAACTGAGGCTTGACAGTTGTGGTGGAATATCACCAGAGAAATTATTTGAACTCAACATAAAACTTTCAGTGATTTGAGGTCTTTTCCAATCCATGTCGGTATATTCCCGAAGAATGAATTTTCACTGAGATCAAGTATCTTTAAAAATGAACAGTATCTCAAGGAAGAAGGGATTTTACCCGAGAGACCATTGTTACTCAATTGCAATGAATTTAAAGAGGAAAGTTTACAAACTGATTTGGGGATTTCCCCAGAAAGATGATTATGTGAGAGATCTAAACTTTGCAATGCACTCATTTCACACATGGACAAGGGTATGCTACCATTGAAATAATTGTTTGAAAGAAGCATATATGTTAGTGATGGAAAACCTGAGGGAATTTCCCCGGACAATCTGTTGAAGCTCATGTCTATGTACTGAAGATGGGGATTTGCACCAAAGTCTTCAGAGAGATTCCCTTCGAGCTGATTTCCATC
>CM060863.1:1308128-1424637 GCA_030737845.1 Acorus calamus | reverse complement strand
CAACAACATGTTTTTATTTTCAATTTGAGTATACATTTTATTAATTTTCTGTAAATGTACTTTATAGGAAATCTTGTTCCTCGCATTTTTTTCAAATAATAATGTCTAGAATATTTTTTAAGAAAAGGTAGGCACTTAATGTCCAGAATATTATCTTCACTTTGTAGTCTCATCATATTTAGATTATTTTTAAAATAAATACACTAGTCTAGTGAATTGCATATCTAAATGATATATATACTCAAGTTCATGAACCGAATGCATATACTTTCATATTTTTCAATGTACAACTCTACCTAGTGTATACAAAATTAGAAGAAGTGTATACTGAGTAAGATACGTGGGAACAACTGCGGTACTGTCTATATATGTGGGAACAAAATCGAAACACGGTCGGATTATATAATGTTTTAGGCCCCGTTTAAATTTGCATTTAGACAGATTCTATATTTTAAAATGAAATATTTCAAGCACGGATTTAAATACATTTCGACGTTTAACTTTTCAAACCATTATATTGTTTTTTCAAGCGAAAAAATTTAGCGATTGAAAAACTAATAAAACAACATTTTTCAAAAACTAAATTTGAAACGTAAGATTTTAAAAATTTCAGTATTTTAATCGTACATCCAAATGCAATCGTAGTAAATATTTTTATCTTTTGATGGTTACGATTAAGTAGAAATTTAATACAACATAACTTATAACAATGAAATCTTTTTTTTTTTTTTGGATGAAAGGTAGTCGTATAATAATGAAATCTTGAATTCAAATTTCATTGCATATCTATATGTAAGTTTCATTGGATATATGTTAATGGTTTAGGTAATGTAGTGGCAGCTAACATTATTAAAAGAGATTGTTTCAGGTGCTGATACACTCCGATCATTTTTTTCACATACTTTTGAAATCCCTACGCTCGGTTAGTGGCGGAGCCAGAAATTGTTCTAGTGGGGGCAATATTTAGCTAAATGTTTTTTTATTTATCGAGAATTTTGGTTTTTTTTTTAATCGAGAATTTTCATATTCCATTTTCTTAATCACGATCCATTTGCACTAAACATAAAATAAAAAAAATTCAGGATTGCAAGGTGCATATGAATTAACAATATAAAAAAGCTAATACATCTTTTATAATTATTCAAAAATGAAATTTGATAATATATGAACATGATAGTGTTATTGTCTTTTCCTCGATTGAGAGAGAGACTAGAAAAGAGTGAGTGAAATTTTTTCTTGTTTGCTACATTCATAGATCAGAAAAGAGTGAGAAAGAGAAAAAAAATCTAAAATTCAAATATTATTATTATATGATACAAAATTGAGATCAAGTCAACAAACATTTAAGTTTATTAGGATGAAAAATAAGTTAAAAAGAGGACATATAATTTACATCATTGTTTTGTGTTGTTTTTGTAAATCAGTACGACAATATCCCATAAGAATTCAATGAGTATCCATCTAAAAGTATAATAATCATTATTCATTATTGTTGAGTGAAATTGTAGGCATTTCTTTCATATAAAAAAATTATAAAATAGAACATATCCGAAAGGGGTGAGAGGAAGAGAGAGGAATAACAAGAACATAAAAGCAATAAAGTAAAACAAAGAGTGGGTAAAAAAGTATACTAACCATTATTCACTATTATTTGGTTAATTGGTTGTTATTATGTAAAAAGTTAATTAATAGGGTGATGAACATTTTCATGTAGATGTGGGTATATGGATTAGTTAAATAGGATTCTTCAAAGTTTACAAATTAAGAAACAATGATAGAAACTAAATACCACTCATAAATAATATAAAATATTTAGGCAACATTTATATTGACAAAAAAACATTTATATTGATGCGTAGAAAACAAAGAATCAAAACATTTATATGCATGTAACACTTGGATCATTTGAAAACCAAAATCACCCATTTTTAACCCAACTTTACAGCAATTTTACAGCTTCCTAAAAAACGTTTTAAAATAAAGTGTTAATATTTTGTATAAATTAAATTCAAAAAATCATTTACACTAACCGAACACAACAACTATCCCCCACTGGGCCCCATGTAGCTCCGCCCCTGCGCTCGGTTAAACTGGAAATACTTGAAATACTATGTTTAGAAAATTTTTTAAAAAAATACATTCAATTTATTTGAATATATATGTTATTTAAAAAAAAAAATATGTACTTCATTAATCAAATACAAGGGCAGACGTAGGGGGGCATACAGGGGCAGACGTAGGGGGGCATGCCCCCCCCTCCCCCCCCCCCCCCCCCCCCCTCAATTTCAAGATTTTGTGCAGTGGGTAGTAGCCCAAGTGGCCCAATGTTTTACATGTATCAATTCAATTGGAAAAAAAAACGCTTCAAATCAATTAATGCCTGAAAAATCGTTCTTTCAAGCCTTCCCATAATCCCAGCCTAAAAGAGTTAAGTGGGACCCACTGATCAAATAAAACATAATACCCTAATAACAAATTAATATCCCCGATACCCCATTATACATGTGCCTTCGTCACAGCGGAAATCACATGTCAATAGGCTCTCCAACCCTGTCTCGTGAATTCTTGTATGTTTAAGTTTTCTTCTTGTTTTTTTAATGAAGCATATTTTAAATACTTAGTGTTGATTTTATTTATTTATTTTTATTTGATCTGTGTTTATTTTCTGTTAGTGGATTTGATTTATTTTTGTTGATTGAATTAGGAGATTTAAAATAGGGTTTATTAGTTTTAAGTCCCTGCAAACATACTTATTTAGGGATCGATCCTTCACTTCTTCATAATATTTTTTTAGTCCCCCGATTTAAAGGATATGTTCGGTTTTAGTCCCTCCAAGGGACTAAAACCAAAACTAAATAATTTAGGGATAGGTCCCTCCCAGGGACTAAAACCAAAACCCTAGGGACTAAAGCCAAAATTTGAAGAAGTGGGGGATCGATCTCTAAATCCTATAGTTTATGGGGACTTAAAAATAAAAAACCCTTTAAAATATTAAGTTCATCTTCAATTCTTCAAATTTTTGTATGAGTAATATTTATTTATTTATTTCCATCCCTAATTTTTGTCCTATATGCTTTGATAGAAATCACCGGAGCATATATTCATCACGTTAACAGGTATATATTTTAATAAAACATATCTATTAGGATTCATTTATTTTATTTTATTTGGATATAATTATTTTTTTATTTTATTGATTTTCAATTGAACTTTCTGATCAATCATGAACAAGTTTAAAACAATTAATTCATTCTTTAAAGGAAATTACTTCAATCTGAAAGCCAATTCACTTCCTTCTTTTGATATTTAGCCAAGATATGTAATATTTGTTTATTTTTGTGACTATTATAAAAATATCTATGAAATTTTGATTGGTGCATTGACTTATTAATGAATGAATTGAAATTTTGATATTTTTGTCTTAAATTATCATCTTTGTATTTATATTTTGTTATATTTTTTTTTCAAGTATATTGTTTGGTCCCTGGCCCCCACTTGTTCTAAATCCTGGGCCCACCCCTGGTCAAATATATACAAAAACATGTGAAAAACTATAAAATGAATCTAGAAATTAATGCACTTGATACTCCCTTCTTTAAAAGGAAAAATGTTATACTTGATTCTTTTTTCAGTCATTTTTATTGTTCACATACGTTTTGAATTATTTTAAAATATATATGATCTTTTATATAAAAGAATAAAGTGTACAGTCATTTGAATTGCACGCATGTATTTTTTATGTTTTTTATAATAAGATGTGTATAGTCACGTTTTTAATCAAATGGACGGTTGTGCACCTGTGTTTTGGATCACTAGTTTTTGAACTGGGCTTAGATGGGGTCGTACGCCTCGAGAAGAAGTCCATTACGGGTTGCTCTTTTGTGGGAAAATAATATGTTCTGTCACTTGTGCAGTTTTATTCAGTTCATGTCGATTTCTTTTAGAAAAAAATATACACTCTCACATTGGAGTAAATACTGCAATATGAAATAAAAAATATATTAAGATAAAATCATACATTTTTTTTACGTCATACATTATGATAGAAAAGTCATACACGCTCTATCATAGTGTATATAGGACTGTAGACGGGAATGCAAAATGTGTTAAGTGCATCAGCGCTCATGACAAAGTACCAATACACTCATCGGGTGAGTTTATCTACATGTATATTTTACTTTTAATAATACTTACTTCAACGAACAAGTGTAAATTAAAAAAAAAAAGCCTGTCAACGGGTCGTGGGTTAACTTGGACTTGACCTAATCATGACCCAATAAAATGTGTAAATACCCGACCTGAAAGACTCACAATTCCTATGGACCCGAGACCAGAATGACCCAAAAGTGAAGTATAATTTGGTGAAAAATTGTGGGTAATTATTTTTCTTGTTCATTTTTAATGATGTAATCTATGTAACAAAACATATATAGTCATAAAAGTAAAGTATATACTCCAACAACTCATGTATATAACCAATAAATGAAAAAATACATATTTCATCAAACGCGTGTCTCGTAACCAGAACAAAATTGTAATAAAAACTACTGCATACAAGAATTGTGTAATGATAACCACAAATTAAAAAAAATATGCACATACATAGATCATTAATCACATGAGATTGTTCGAGAGACTAAATATAAAGACCCCATGTAACATAGCCTGTATAGAAAATGTGCATTGCTTCCTTTATTGAAAAAAACATATCTTTCTCAAATAAAAAGAAAATCATAGAATGATAACGCATAGCTCTTACTGTAGATATCCAACAAATGCACCTTCTAATGAAGAAGACACAACATAGCAAATACAAATAGCATGTAAAGAAGATAAAACTAGCCAGCTCCCCCAAATTAAGTTTTACTTCATAGTCTCTAAGTCACTGACCGACGAACATGTGGTCGCAGTTGAGGCGAACAACTGTAAATAGAGTTGCAGGTGGGGGTGGTGTCTTCTGCTAACTTAACCAATGCACCTGCATGAATGATGTTATAACATAATCTATCAGATAATGTGAGTTTTGTGAAGTGAAAATGAAGGAATGAAAATTGAGAATCTGATCGTTACCAGTACTGATCAACATTCTTCCATCGGAGGCAATGAGGAGAGACAGCATCAAAACTGTCAAATTGAGAATCACAATGGCTGTGTTTGCTTTAGCATTCTTGCTTCAATTATATATATATATATATATATATATATATATATAAAAGATGTTTGTGATTGTTTTTTAACAAATGTGATTGTTTTTAAAAATTAATTGAAATGATATAAATTAGCATAAATATTCTCTATGCATATCTAGAAATCGAGTCATTGAATTATGTTCATATGTTTGTTAGAGTTAGAGGTGAACAAGATTACAATGTATCATTTTTTATTTATTAATTGGATAGTCCGAGTGCATGATGTTCTTTGGTATAACGAGGTAGGTTATTCAGCCTATCAACCATTTTTAATAGTGGTATGGCAGTATGGCACACCCTCCTCCACTCTCTAAATTGCCGAATTTGACATTTGCAAGAGTCTATGTTAGGTGCTGGTCAATAAAATTAATCTCAAATGATAACGGATTATGCTTTGATTTGTGAAAAATATCGCAGCATAATACATGAAATCACTGTATCGTGAAAAAAAAAAAGTAATCCTCAAATTTGCCATTTCAGTTCTTTTAGAGAGATTTTATTCAAATAAGCGAACAATTGTATGATTACATGGTTACAAGAGCAAACATCAGCATAATTTGTTAATATTTAATGTGCAGTGTTCTCTCACTAAATCAAAATGCTCCTTACATTATTCTCCTCCCCTCTTTCATTTTCTCATACCCTTTATTTAATTTTTTCCCCTAAAAAAGAAGGCAAGAGAACAAAAAAACAAATGAAGCCGCCCTTAAGAAGCTCATCGATCTCTCCATATCTAACCTCTCTTGGTTTGACCTATGCCTATTAGTGAGTTGACCCGACTTAACCCGAGACAGAACAAAAAAACAAATGAAGCAGCCCTTAAGAAGCTCCTCGATCTCTCCATATCTAGCCTCTCTTGGTTTGACCTATGCCTATTAGTGAGTTGATCCGGCTTAACCCAAGACCTGATGTGGATCCGACAATCAAATGGGTTGGGTTCGGGTCCACCCGACCTGATCCGAACACCCGACCAGTTGAGAGGCATACTTTCAATAGGTTTGCTACCATTTAAAGTAAGATTGGATAATTTTGGATGTTATGTTTTTTAGGAATTAATAATAAAATACACTATAGCGCTCTTCTTTTTTTCCGAAGTTCAAAATAAGTTTTAGTTATAAAAAAATAGTTTTTCAAAAATTAAAATAAAAGTGTTCCTTATAAAGGTTTTGTTCAAAAGTAGTTTAAAAAGAAGAGTTTCTTTTCACACACAGTTTTCAAAATACAGCCTTAAATCAATCATTCACAGCTTGTTTGTCAAACGCACTTCTTTATCGGTACATTTTTTTTATGAAATGATAAGCACGCACTTAATAAATTTTATTCAAATCAAAATAAAACACGCTTAAACCAGTGAAAATCACAATTTTGTTCTCAAAATACAAGACTTTTCTTGTCCCGGCACAAAGTAGTCCCCCAAACTTTGATGAAGTTCATTATCGAAGCCCATTTTGATTTTGGATTGGATTCAATCATTTTTATATTAAAATCTGAGAGACTCCAAGTCTCAATTGATTATTAGATATGTATTAGTAGAACTCGATGGTGCAGAAGGGACATACATGCCAAATTGCCAATCAACAACTTGCGAATGGAAAAATTTCTCACGAAATGCTTTCCAAATTGAAAAAAGTAATCACTATCATATGTCTGCAGAAATGTGATATTGATGTATTGCAACCTATGAAATCATCAACATGTGTATTCGTTGCTTTGATTACACCTGATTTCATTTTGGGCTATTCCTTCAGTCAATGGGCCGGACGGCCAATTTAGAACCCACGTTTTCTAGGCCCAAGGAGTCACAATCATTCATACAATCACATTTGTCGTCCGATTCTCTAACATTCTTTTTTTTTTTTTAAGACACATTTTTTTTTTCTTGATCAAATCTTCTCTTATTAACAGGCGGCAAGACTCGAACCTAAACCCCCTCACTAAAGAGGGGGTATTTCTCCCATCCTACGAAGAGGAGGTTTGGTAATGGTATACATACATTTAAAAAATAAATATATATACTCCAATTATTTAAATTAATACATGTCCTTTTACATATTTCTAATTCAATATAGCTCCAGAGTGACCTAATAAGATTAAATTAGGGGAAAATATCAACATCCTTGTAGCAAATAAGAATTCTATGTTGCACGACAGAAAAGAGTAATAGTACACACAATCTAGGTTACTAATTAAACAAGTTTTGCATAAATAATATGGCGTGATCAGTGATTACTATTGTTCATTCAATACATCACAGTCATTATAAGATTTACTTGTGAGATTCGTGTGCATGTCAATTATGGTTCATATGGAAAATTCATGTGCCGAAAAGGATTCTGAAAGCATATCTCTTCACCCTTAAAATTTTCTCTAAAATCACTCCCGTTTCCCCAAATGAATCACATGTAACATTTTGTATCAAAAATATCCTTTTCATCAGTAACACATGCCATACCATGATTGGATAGCCCATAAAAAAAATCACAGATCTCATACCAACAAATTGCATCTGCTTTATGTGTGTGCATATATACCAAACACACCACACATCAAGAAGAAGTTCCATCAGAATTCTCTACCTTAGTCATTTCATGCACTTCTAATTTTGTTACGCGCTATAAGCATAATATATTTTTCTACTTCAATTCCAATCACATATATACATTGTTAGCGTCATACACTCATACTAACAAAGTATATATCGTTAATTTTTTTTCATATTTTTAATAAATAGATTCATAAAATTTATTAATGTATATACTTTTTTATTATTATTATAAAAGCACGTACTTTATTAGATAAAATATATAAAATTTTAGAAATCCAAACATACGTGGATTGGAATTAAGGCCGAAAAGAGGATGTACGGAACATTATCCATTCTTGTTTGATTTTATTTTTCGAAAACTATGTCGACAAGGCTTCTTTTATATGCTTTCTGGTTGTTAATATAAGTCTCAATCAGCGTGAGAAACTCCATTCACATTATCACGCTTGCTGCGGTCCAAAAAGGTCTCTCTATATGTGTGTATTCATGTTTAATTTCTTTGTCATTTGCCAAGTTGTTGCATAATCTTCAACAGCAGAAATCTTAGGGCACCTCCATTGGAGACTTTGGAAAGTTGGAATCTTTTAATATATATCCATAGAGCCCAAGACCAACCGACCTTGAGAATTGAATTTTTTTGTTGGACCCTATGCGATTTTTAAAGCAAAGCCTCGTACATTTTTTAATTAAAATATTTAAGTTGTTTAAATCTTGCACATCATTTTATTTTAAACAAAAAAATATTACAAAATATATATAATATTATACAATTATTTAAATTAAAACATTTTACATGATCATATGCACTTAATAAAAACAACACAAATAATAAATTTTAATAAATTGAGAAAATTATGAAATTTAGAAGAAAAAAAATATCTTTAAAGAGGGTAATGACACTACATTATTCAACCATAGGAGAGAAAAAGATGGATTTGAAGCTTGAAATTGAAATGCTTGTCATATTTATAGTTGGAGATATTATTTGGGGATAAATAAATTTTATGCTTGATTTAGGGTTCATCAAACAGATTGAGAAAGTGTGTTGAGAGAAGTAATTGATAATGGAAAATGACATATTTCACCATTAGAATCTTTTCATATATATCTAGAAAGCCTAAGGTCATCTGGACCGTAGGCGAATTTTTAAAGCGAAGCCTCATACATTTTTTATTAAAATATTTAAGTTGTTTGAATCTTACACGCCATTTTATTTTAAACAACAAATATTACAAGATAGATACACAATATTATACAATTATTTAAATTAAAACATTCTAAATGATCATATGCACTTAATAAAAGCAACACAAATAATCAATTTTAATAAATTGAGAAAATTATGAAATTCAGAAAAATATCTTTATAAGATGGTAATCATGACACTATATTATTCAACCATTGGAGAGAAAAAGATGGATTTAAAGCTTGAAATTGAAATGTTTGTCATATTATAGTTGGAGATATTATTTGGGGAAGAAGAAATTTTATGCTTGATTTAGGGTTCATCAAACAGATTGAGAAAGTGTGTTGAGGGAAATAATTAATAATGGGAAAGTGATACATCTCACCATTCATTTTATTAAATTCCACTGAACAGATGATTATTGAAGCCCTTCTTAGTGGGGGTCCTAGACAATTGCCTTGGTTGCATTGCCTCATGGTCGACTTTAAACCCAAGGGTTGAAACTATAGTCATCATAGTGTGGATCATGTAGCAGTGACTCTGTGTGAACGTAGATCAAATGAATCTAGAAAAGTTGATGTATATACGCTCTAACTTTGTAAAATAAAACAAATAATTTGGATGAATTGACTGGACTTGTGAATTGAAAGGAATTGGAATAATGTCACAAAGAGCTAAACATGTGATGCATGATGCATTGACTTGTTTGCATTTGCCTTTGTGGATAAAGGCAAAGGTTGAAAGAGAGTTTCATCAAGTTGTTGTAATGGGTTTGGATTTTGGACTTGAAAAGATGTTTCAGTTTACTATTCCTTGTGCTTGATTGGTTTCAAAGTACAAGGGTTGCCATTTTAAGCAATCAGCTTTGGTTACATCGATCCATATTTTTATTATTCTAATTGAAACTCTGATCTAACACACCCCCCCCCCCCCGGGTTTGGGGTGAAGTATGAGTGAAGGATAGAGGAGAATAAAGTAGAATAGTCTAAAAAAGTTGTTTGTTTGATAATAATAAACCTTGATAGCTATATCTGAATAAGCTAAGATAAAACCTAATAACTATTATAAGAAATGGGTGGAATTATTTATCATGACTTATTTATGTCAATGGATAAAAATATTGTCATTTTAAAAAAATTATCTCACATAACACTCTATGTACACATTCCAAAAATTGTCACATATATCATATTACATATACATCTCTTATACTTATTCTCAAAAACAAATAATTTATGTAGGGGTATAATTGTAATTTAAAATGTCATAAACTCTTATCTATCTTTTATATATCATTTATCCTTACTTTATGAAAAGTGAATCAAACAACAAAAAGATCACTTTTACGTTTTCCAATGGAAAAAACAGAAAAGACAATCAAACAAAAATTTAACTATTCAGCATGGATTGTTATCTATCCCAGTATAGATATCAAGGACGTATAACCTTATCTCACGCTCTAAACGGGGGGGGGGGGGGGGGGGGGGGGGGGGGAGGGGGGGGGGATGCAATTCTCCTTGAAGGAGCAGTAATAAATATTTTGATCATTCTAATTTAAACTCTGATATCATGTTTGCTCATGAATGTGTCATGCCGGTCCCCCCCCCCCAACCCAATTAGAAAAGACAGAAAAATATTTTAAAAGGGTCACAATCGCAGGTCAATTTTCCATGGAAGATCCTCCTAAATTTATTAAAACCTCTAAGATATATATTTTATTTTGTGTAAGATATATTGCTAGACTCTGAGCCCAAAAACCTCTAACAGACAATGTATGTTTTTTTTAAAGTAAAGTTAGACCTCTTATAAATTCAACAAAGCAGTTACAACTAATTCGAATACAATGCATGTTATTCCTAGTTTTATATAGTACGATAAAATGAATATCAATTTTTTAAGTGTTTGAGTCATTGGAGTTATGCGGTTCAAGTGAAGACTGAATGGTGCTCAAATAAAATTTAAGATTAGGCTTAGGACATGACTTAAAGGTTGACAACAAACTTAACAGTCAAAACATCACCGTAAAAAAATAATAAAATCTAAACAAATCCCTACATAATTTAACATCTACGTGAATTTAGTGAACATAAATTTCTGTGATGAGCATTGATACAACCAGTATTATTTCTAGCTTCATATCTTTATATAATTAGTCATCATATTCATTTATATGAGTGTATGTATACATTTTTCACATGAAAGCATATTCTTTATTATATGGTTTCATATAATTGTATATACCTTGAATACGTAGGGTTGAAAATGGTGCTAAATATGTATCTTTATTCATTTTACCTTATATATAAAAGGGAAAATGATTAAAAAAATCACTTAAGAGTTTGAAATACCCAAATCAGCCATTTTTTAAAATTATATCTAAAAAAGTCTCATTTCACAGTTTTGGAAACACAAAATACTAATCTGCTCTTATTTAATTAAATCTTTAATATCCTTCTTTATTCCACACTAACAACCTATTTTTCCTACAAAACAACAATCTTTCTATACACGATGAAAATTAATCATCTTAAAGGTTTTGTTATTATATATCATACTATGTGTTTCTTATATATATTTTACATTATATTGTTTATCATTTTTCATTTTTCATTGTGTATAATCATAATATGTAATTTAAATATATGTTGTGCCCTAATGCAACATATGATATTTTAATATTCTAAATCTTTATTCACATTTTTTATTTTTTAGCTATTTACATATTTTTATCATATCATTAGTGCAAATCCATTTTTTTAAAAAAAAAACATCAATATTTAATAGAATTCATCATAAAAAATTCAAATTATATTGGTACATATTTCACAAAATCCACCTAATTACAAAGAATTTACAATAAAAAAAAATTGATCTACATGAAAATGTGTAAAATATATTAATAAAATTAAGATGGTGAAATATTTTAACATAGTTAAGAGATGTGGAATGTATTAAGGAATTAATTGCATAAGGTTATATTAGTCTTTTGTGTTTCTGAAATTGTAAATTGAGACTTTTTTAGGTATAAATTTATAAAGTAGCTGATTTGGGTAGTTCTAACTTTTGAAATATTGTTTTAGTCATTTTCCCTGTATATAATCTGTATATAATTTATAAAATATTCCACTATTTGTTTATTCAAATATTTACGCATATATATCACACCTACGTGTGGTCCCTGTTAAAGAAAGAGATCTTGGCAGGTCTATGAAATGCACAATTACCTAATATTCGAAAAGATTTGTTGTCAAATTTAAAATCCCAACAAATATTATTTTTAAGCAGGTGTTAACTCTAGTGTATGAATATATTAATTGCTATGTACAACTTCTCTATTACAGAAAGTTACACAATCAACATTAGGATTACAACGATGGCGTGAGGCACAATGTGGTGGAATTTTGATTGAGAATCACAAGAAATTAAAAAGCCAATCAAAGATGATTTTCACAATCTTTTCCCTTTCAACTTTTTGATCATATGTTGATGAGCTCTGTTACACAGGCCCCATTATATAAGCCTCACCCCATGAGGTGTCAAATTTCTATTGGATGTCTAGTTCTCATTTATAAAAAGATAAAAAATCAATGTACATAACTACCCCTATTTCTAACTGTTTTTTCTAATACATATCCACCATTTAAAAAAGCTATTCCGGCCAACCTACTCATCATCGTCGAACGGCGTCACCATCTTTGGATTTCTTTCGTCGCTCCCTATCATATGAGATGTAATTCGACTATCTTTTTAGTCCTCCTCCGGATTCCACATTTTTTAACCTTCATATCCATTTTTTTATGAATGTAACTAACTTTTGATAAAACATTAGCATCATATTAAAAAGTCAGTTACATTTCGTAATCTACAAATTAGTTTGGAATGTAATTATCTTTAGAAAATTAATGCATATAAGTCCAATAAAATTATGAATATGTAACTGACTTTAAATTTTCAAGAGTCAAACTTAAACATCAAAACACCAAATCACAAATACATGTGAAAAAGTATCACATAAATTAATGCAATTGGTTTGTCAGATACATTTGAAATGTATCTGAATTTCAAAAAAAACGGTGGAGACGGAAGTTGTAGGAGGTGGAGGCTGGAGGAAGGCTTGAAAGGTAGTCAAACCACCTCTCATATGATAGAGGACGACGAGAGGAATTCAGAGGTGGTGACGTTGGTCACCAGAGATAAACAGACAGATCAGAATGATTTTTTAAAGTAGTAGATGACTTAGGAGGGTATAAAAGGGTATTATGGATAATGTCATCAATGCCACCTCATGGGGCCTACATGGCTTACATGGGGCCTACATGGGGCCTATGTAAATCATTTTCCTTTATCAATGGATACTTATGATCATGCATGTGTCGTATCAATTTTTGAGTCACCCCCACGTCTATATTTCATTTTCTGTATTGCTGTAAAAAATAAATAAAATAAGGATTGAATAATCCTTTCTTCATAATTTTGATCCAAGGGTTAATGTAACATTTCTCATATAAAAATATTTTGATGTAATTTGAATAACTTTATTTAAGTTTTTTTTTCCATTTGCCATACTATTTGTTCTTTTTTTTTGCCCGAATAGTATTAAAGTATGCTTAAAATCCATTTAATTGGATGGTGATGACAGGGTGACCGCACCTAAGCAAAGAGAGAATGATGACTATATTTTATCATTTCATTACACACACCACACACATACATAGACACACACACCACTTCATCTATCATAATTTTTTTTAGAGTTATGATACCCAGGCCCCAACTCATAGGCCCCACTCACAGGCCCCATGAGGTGTCATCGTCTTATTGGTTGACTTGTTGACTTTTGAAAATAGGTAAAATGATAAAATACATATATGCCCTTCATTAAAAATAGATCTCATTAACTCAAATCCCCCTTTTTTCTCTTATTAATCTTTCACATTAATTTGAATTTGTCTATTTTAAAATTTTTCTATTTTGAAAAATATATCCCACTCTAAAATTTGCCTATTTCAAAATTTGAATTTTGAAATTCCTATTAATTTTTACAATAAAACTTACTTAACTTACACAAAAATTACCTAAATTATTTTTCATCAAAATTACACCAAAACTTACCTAAATTATACCAAAATTACCTAAAAAACACAAAAAATACAGATTGTCATGTAAAAAATGCGATTGAATGTTACATTTACGAATAAACAATAATATACATTTACGAATGTAACAGAATGTAACGGTGTTGCATAAATGTAACAGTGATGTATAAATGTAATATAAATATGTGAATGTAACATTTTATGACATTCATGTTAAAAAATGTTGTTGAAACAATAAAAGAGGAGAATAAATGTAAAAGACTCCCTTGCAAACCAAATAGTCATGAATAATAATATATTTGATCCTTGAAATATCTATGAATCCGCATGTTAAATAACATTATATCATTACAAGACTGTTACATTTCAAATGTAAATATAAAAAACAATACACATTTATAAGACTGTTACATTTCAAATATAACATTTTAAAAACTGTGTATTGCTTAAATGTGTGTCTTTCGCAACAAACAAGACTGTTACATTTCAATTGTAACATTTCAAAAACTTTGTATTGTTTAAATGTCTCTCTTTCACAACAACATTTCAAGCTGTTACATTTATAAAGTTAATCCTAGATGAGGTTGCAAAACATACCGAGTATGAGAGCTCAAAAAATCAATTAAAAACTGAATCCATGGAAAGATCACCTGATCCAGATCCACCAACCATTAATCCTAAAATCTCCCAAAAAATAATAAATAGACAAATCAAAATCTATTTATTCCAAAAATAGCAGAGGGAGAAAGACACAACCCCTCCGCGTGTGATGCTCCGTGGTGAACGGTGGCGTTGGTCACCCACCGCATGATCATCTCTTCTTCTTCAAAGACCACATATTCTCTCCTCCCCTTCCCGTGGAGAACTCCTTCTACGTTTAAAAGTTGTTGATCGATTATCATAATCGACTAATGGTGAAAAACAGAGGATCCGATCCCACATGTTCTTAAAAAAAAGGCCCAGAATTCATTAATCGATTTGTTTTTGCTGTGTTATTTTAAAATTGAATTAATGGTGACAAAACAAAAATGATTTCAGATTTAATTGCATTCCACAATCATAGGGGATCAAAACCGTCCACATTTTTTGGGTAGTTATTATCTAAAGGACATAATAGGTAATGTCTTCATGCCACCTCATGGGGCCTATTTGGGGCCTGTGAAATTGGGGCTTAGGAATCATTATTGTTTTTTTTATTGTCAAACATAAACAAGGATTAGGGGGGTTATTATTCAGTTTGAATGTAGTAAATGAGTTATTGATAGTGAGATGGCCACAATACTACGTGTTAGTGTTGTCAAGGAAGTCTGTAACAAACAAGACATAAGATAAAACCATAATATCACACAAGTAACACAAAATTGTGTTTTAGTCTAATCACACACACACACATCAATGAGACAAAATTTAAGAAAATCCATATATAGGTGAAATACAAAACCTACATGGCGCTCACAAATTAAACTCTCTGTTATTTTTTAAATTTTGCAAAACAAAAAAAAAGGTTGAATACTATCAATTTATAAGATACTAACATGACAGATTTTAAATTATTACATGATTTTATTATTATATAGTCATCCCATCCCAGGCTTGACTAGATGGACTAAAATCTTCAATATATAGACTTTTCAATGTAGAGAAATTGAAATATACAAAATATTCCAAGCTTTAATTTAACTGTGAAAATATAAAATAGTATGTATTCAATTCATTTCAGTATGTAACGCTTTTGATGAAGATATGTTCTGTATTAAATATATATACTATAAAAAAACAGGTGATTCCATGAATTATTTCCCCTAATACATCCAAATGTCAATTGTCAATCTAAACAGCCTTGCTATTTTCATGCACTCTTGTTAATTGCCCTACAGGAACGATCCAATGTACGAGACATTCCATTATAAATCTTTGTAACAGCACAAGAAAAGTCTAAGGATGTTAATACACTGCGGTTCTAATCAAGTATATGATTTTTCTAATTTAATATTAATTAGGTTAGGCGAGTATAAACTCAATTAGAAAAACTACAAAAAAAATATACATTCATTTATTCAAGTCTATATTTCATTTTTTATTTATGAAAGTAAGTATTTTCTTAGACACGATGTACCTTAAAAAAACCTCAAAACTTGTTGAGATTGTAAAAGTAAATGACCATTCCTAACATTTTCCAAAACCTATTACAAGTCCATCAACACAGCAAATCAGCTCAAAATTAGGAACCAAAATAATTAAAACTACAATCATATAAGAAGCACTACAAAGTTTTATTTGTTATTGAAACATCTCTCATGATATCCTCACATACATCGGATTCAGACTTTCATATCAGATTTTCAAGTTTTCTTCGAAACTTGGCCATCCTTACAAGTACAAAAACAACGAAACTATCCAAATATAGTAAAAAAAAAAAGCAATTCTACAAGGCTTATTGAACAATATGATACCAAAAACCAACCAGAATCCGACCACAAAACATAATATCATGCTCACATAAAACCATATCATGTCATTCTCATCTTGGTCTCCACCCCCTTTTTGTTTATTTTCTTCATCTGTTTTGCACTGCACTAGGAGTGGAAATCCACAGAGCATTGGGTTGCCCATATAGATTGATGGATCAGGGAGTGTTTGAAGCTGGTTGCCTAATGGAATCTTCCCTGATAAATTATTATATGATACATTGAAACAACTTAAATAGTGCAAAGAAGAAATGCTTGGAGGAATCGGACCCGAAAGCTGATTGAGCGATAGATCCAGAGATTCTAATTCCTGCAATTGACCGATCATGTCTGGGAGATTCTAATTCCTGCAATTGACCGATCATGTCTGGGATTGCGCCTATAAGAGTATTTCGTGATAAGTTCAATTCAAGCAACCCTTGAAGACTTGTGAGCTCATCAGGTACATCCCCAGATAAGTGGTTGCCAGAAAGATCAATGCTGTTTGGGATCCACTCTATTCTTTCGTACTCACAAACATGTCCTTTCCAAACCACCTGAATACTGTAAAAATAAATCTCAAAATGATCATCTCTCTTCTGTATCACAACCATGACACTTAAATTTCCAAGGCTTCGCGGTATCCTTCCCGAAAGATTGTTGTGTGCAAGGTCCAATAGTTGAATAGAAGCGAGGCATGACAGCTGTGGTGGAATATCACCAGACAAATTATTTGATCTTAACATAAGAACTTTCAGTGATTTGAGGCCTTTTCCAATCCATGTCGGTATATTCCCAAAGAGTGAATTTTCACCGAGATCAAGTAACTCTAAAAGTGAACAGTTTCTCAAGGAAGAAGGGATTTTGCCCGAGAGACCATTATTACTCAATTGCAATGAATTTAAAGAGGAAAGTTTGCCAACTGATTTTGGGATTTCCCCATAAAGATGATTATGTGAGAGATCTAAAGTTTCCAATGCACTCATTTCACATATGGACAAGGGTATGATGCCACTGAAATAATTGTTTGAAAGATACATACATGTCATCTTGGTCAAATTCCCAATCTCGAGTGGGATGATGCCTCTGAAATAATTGTTTGAAAGAGACATAATTGTCAACTTGGTCAAATTCCCAATCTCGAGTGGGATACCGCCAGATATCTTGTTCCCATCAATAGCCAACGCCTCGAGATTTTCATATTTCGTCCAATCTGGCGAGAGGTCTCCTGTAAACTGATTATCAGAAAAGCTTGCCCATCTTAATTTGGAGCAGTTCCTTAAGAACTTTTGCAATGACCCGCTGAAACCGTTGTTAGCCACATCGATAGAAACGACATTGAAGCCACTACAAACCGCCTCCGGAATTTCACCTGTGAAAAAGTTGTTGTCGAGATATACAGAAGATAACGTGTTATTTCTGCCAAGATCGGGAGGAATTATTCCTGTGAAATAGTTCATGGAGACGCCAAGGCCCTGGAGGTTTATGAGACTGGCTAAAGACCTCGGGAGCTCACCTTCTAATTGGTTATAGCTGATGTCCAAGATCCGTAGAGATGTCATATTTACAATCTCCATGGGCAGCAGACCCGATAATGAGTTTCCAGAAAGGAGTAAATCTTGGAGATTTGTTAAATCACTGAACTCCTTTGGAAAATGACCAGAGAATGAGTTCGATGAAAGGTCCAGCATGAGCAGATTTGTTAAGTTACCAATCTCATTTGGGATCTGACCATAGAATGAGTTCTCCCAGAGGCTCAAGTATGACAGATTTTTTAAATTACAGATTTCTTTTGGAATGGGACCTGATAATGAGTTTTCTGAAAGGTCTAATTCTAACAGATTTGCTAAATTTCCTAGCTCCTTTGGAATTTGTCCCGATAGTCTGTTATCAGAGAAACTTAGATTACTGAGTTTTGAGATCAAACCAATCGTTGTGGGTATCGGACCTGTCAAATAGTTTCCTGATAGGTCGATATGTACAAGGTTATGACATTTTAGGATGAAGTGTGGGAATTCTGAGGTGAGATTGTTGTTGAAAAGGTAGAGGTCGATAAGAGATGACAGAGGCGCGAATTTTGTAGAAAATTTTGTAGAATCGGGTGCCTCTAAGTGATTTGAACTCAGATTCATGTGGCGTACCTTTTTGAGGTTGCCAAGCTGGTATGGGATCGGTTGATCGAGGGAGTTGTTGTCGAGACTGAGGTGAAGCAGCTCTGAGAGGCCGCCAATCTCTGGTGGGATGGCCCCAGTGAAATTGTTGCTGCCAAGGTCAAGCAAAGTCAGCGAACCATACAATCTATTGAAATTGAGGTTCAATATGGTTAGGTTGGGGAGGGAAGCGAAGTCGAGATTGTGGAGGTTGCCATTTAGATTCAACTGTGGAAGGTTAATCTGGACCACGCTTTTGGAAGAGTCGTCGTCACAGGTGATGCCCACCCATTTGCATGGAATGGTTTCATCATTTGACTTGATCGACCAAGAGTCGAGAGAGTGTGAATCTTTCAAGCTCTCCTTCCATTTGAAAAGAGCTTCTGCTGCATCAGTTAACGCAGAAGATTTTGTCAAAAAAGAGAGGACAAAGAGGAGAAGGATCAGAGGTTTTCGAGACGGTTTCATTTTTTTTTCTGTTCTTTTCTGAGAGAGAGGAAGAGAGGATGAGACGAAGGGAGAACGTGAGTTATACTTGCTATTTATATTGTCATTTTGAGTCTTTTAATCCTATACTTGGTCGGTTGAAATAGCTACAGGCCAAACGGATATGTGGTGAAAATTAATCGCTTGCAGGTTTAATAATGGGTAGTAAACTTTTACACACGCCGAGGTCCTACAAAGTTATTGGAGGAGCATAGGAGACAAAAAATCAATGTACAGAACTACCCCTATTTTTAACCGTTTTTTCTAATACATATCCACCACTTAAAAAAGCTATTCCGACCAACCTACTCATCATCGTCGAACGGCGTAACCATCTTTAGATTTCTTTCGTCGCTCTCTATCATATGAGAGGTGGTTCGACTATCTTTTTGGTCCTCTTCCGGATTCCACATTTTTTAACCTTCATATCCATTTTTTTATGAATGCAACTAACTTTTAATAAAACATTAACATCATATTAAAAAGTCAGTTACATTTCGTAATCTACAAATTAGTTTGGAATGTAATTATCTTTAGAAAATTAATGCATATAAGTCCAATAAAATTATGAATATGTAACTGACTTTAAATATTAACAATAACATTCGAGATTCAAACTTGAACATCAAAACACCAAATCACAAAAACATGTGAAAAAATATCACATAAATTAATGCAATTGGTTTGTCAGATACATTTGAAATGTATTTGAATTTCAAAAAAAACGGTGGAGGCGGAGGTTGTAGGAGGTGGAGGCCGGAGGAAGGCTTGAAAGGTAGTCAAACCACCTCTCATATGATAGAGGACGACGAGAGGAATTAAGAGGTGGTGACGTTGGTCACCAGAGATAAACAGACAGATCATAATGATTTTTTAAAGTATTGGATGACTTAGGAGAGGGTATAAAAGGGTATTATGCGTAATGTCATCGATGCCACCTCATGGGGCTTATATGAAGCCTATGTAATGGGCCTGTGAATCATTTTCCTTTATCAATGGATACTCATGATCATGCATGTCATATCAATTTTTGAGTCACCCACACGTCTATATTTCATTTTCTGTATTGCTGTCAAAAATAAATAAAATAAGGATTGAATAATCCTTTCTTCATAATTTTGATCCAAGGGTTAATGTAACATTTCTCGTATAAAAATATTTTGATGTAATTTGAATAACTTTATTTAAGTTTTTTTTTGCATTTGCCGTACTTTTTTTTTTTGGCCCAAATAGTATTGAAGTATGCTTAAAATCCATTTAATTGGATGGTGATGACAGGGTGACCGCACGTAAGCAAAGAGAGAATGATGACTATATTTTATCATTTCATTACACACACATACATAGACACACACACCACTTCATCTATCATAATTTTTTTTTTATTGTCAAACATAAACAAGGATTAGGGGGGTTATTATTCAGTTTGAATGTAGTAAATGAGTTATTGATAGTGAGATGGATACGATACTACGTGTTAGTGTTGTCAAGGAAGTCTGTAACAAACAAGACATAAGATAAAACCATAATATCACACAAGTAACACAAAATTGTGTTTTATCTAATCACACACACACTCACACACACACATCAATGAGACAAAATTTAAGAAAATCCATATATAGGTGAAATACAAAACCTACATGGCGCTCACAAATTAAACTCTCTGTTATTTTTTAAATTTTGCAAAACAAAAAAAAAGGTTGAATACTATCAATTTATAAGATATTGATACAGACATCATAGCCGTACATTACATGGACGACCAAGATCAAACGGAACACAAAAAGAAGTGACATCTTGATGAATCGGGAACACCGTGACTTCAAACAGCCATAACTTTTGAACCATAGATCAGAATCACCATTATAATATGTCCACGCGTTCGTATCAACGAGCCCTACAGGAGTAGTCGCTATGCTATTCCACCATTTTTTGGAGCATTCTGAGATCGTTTTGGGGGTCAAATCGATGGTTCAAAGTTATTTTTACTATTTTTAGGTTATTTTGAGGTTGTTAGGATTTTATTTCTTTGTTAGGATTTACTATATTTAAATTTGAATTTCAAATCATTATTTGAATTCAAATTTGAATTTTAGTTAGGAATAGATAAAGATCTATTAGATTTGTTTGTTAGATTTGGATAATTAGTTGATATCCTAGTTTGTTAGGATTCTCTTCTACAAATAACCTTGTGAACCTATTTGAAATTTAGTTTATTTATCTCTTGTATTTTGTTAGGAGTACTAACAATTGCCAACACTTTCCAATTCTCTGGTATTTCATCCGAAATAACAGATTATTGAAGCCCAACCCCCTGGCATTCTTCTCGAAGAATCAACAGCGCCATTGGAGCCTACCGATTTCGTTATCTAAAACGGATCCGTAGAAGAGCGTGGTTACACGTTGCATCAGATACTGATAGATTTTAAATTATTACATGATTTTATCATTATATAGTCATCCCATCCCAGGCTTAACTAGATGGACTAAAATCTTCAATACATAGACTCTTCAATGTAGAGAAATTGAAATATATAAAAAATTCCAAGCTTTAATTTTAATTCAAAATCTAATCCAATCACTCAAAAAGCATTTTGGTTTTAGCTTATCCAAACGTTATCCCATTCATAAAAATCAAACCTTAACCATTATAAACTTTCCCCATACGAAATATCACCATTCACCATAACAACTATGCAAAATGACTGGACAATATATGAGATTACATAAACACCCTTACAATCCGAATCTCCCTGCTTCTAACCACACCGAATATCAGGGCAAATTCGTAATTCAACTCAAATATCTCCACTTTTAATATGTTCCCAAACAGAACAAAAAAAAAATACAAAAATCAAAACCAGAACATGATGTGGTACCGCCGTACACAGTCACAGTGACAAAGGTCTATATAAAGAGACTCTGTCTTCTCCTTCACATGTGACAACAATAAAACAACAACAGAAGAAGAAAAAATGGCTGTTGAACATTTAGAGACAGGAAGTGATGAGTACACAAAGGATGGCTCAGTAGATCTGAGAGGAAATCCTGTTCTCAGGTCCAAGAGAGGTGGCTGGAAGGCTTGCTCCTTTGTAGTAGGTACTACTCATTCAATTTTCATTACAAACTATAGCTTATAATTAAGCTTCTTTTCATATTATTTTGGTATGTAATGTTTTTTAATTATAGGGTATGAAGTGTTTGAGAGGATGGCATATTATGGTATATCATCCAACCTTGTGTTGTACCTGACAAGGAAGCTCCACCAGGGCACCGTCGCCTCGGCCAACAATGTGACCAACTGGTCCGGCACGGTGTTCTTGACGCCTATACTGGGTGCATATGTGGCTGATGCACATCTTGGTCGATACTGGACCTTCGTCGCCTCCTCCGCCGTCTACCTAGCGGTACACACTAATTAACAAATACTTGGTAGTAGTAATTAAGTTTTTATATCCATTTTACAATTCAGAATCATCTAATGAGATATGTATTTTTACAAAATATGAAGTATATATTGTAATGAATTGAATTATATCATTTATAAAAAATATGAAAATTTTTCAATAAGTTATATATTTTGATATAATGATTGATTTTGGGATCGTAAAAAAAATGAGTATGCTACAAAAATTTGAATAAGCCGACATAAATATGTTAGGTCAAAGTTCACTGGATCCAGTCCACATAGTTGAGAGAAATTTTTTCAGCTTCATGTCCCTACAACCAGTCGACAAAAGATTCGTTTTTGTTTATTAGTCAACAAGCGTGTTTGTTTATCCCCACTTGGAAAGGAAAGGTGTCACCATTTATTTGTTTAATTTTATTTTTTAATAGGAAATCATGGAGATATGAATATATTAAATACCACAAGCGTCAGATAATATTGAATTTTTAAATTTATATATTTCTTGTGGAATCTCCAGCTATAATATTCAATATCTTCGTGTGGCATGATTATTTTAATCATTCATGATTTGAAAAAGGACTAAAACCAATGACTAGCGTAGGAAAGTCTTTAAAAAGTTGCGTGTACTATCTATAACAAAATGTCACTTTCTCATAGTTAAGTTAACCCAAAAGCCAGCTCAAATAATTGATGACTAATCCTGTTCAATTGTCTTTGTGGATATTTTTGTTTGAGCCCCATTGAATAAGTCTACCTGCAAGCATATATGGACAAGAGTGACATGCATGATGCATCTTCTATGGCCATCATTTTTGTGTGCTATGACCTGTACTCATAAGCCCCTAATTAAGGAGCTAAATTCCAACAGACCTATAATTTGTTTTAGATGGATAGTAATTCACATGCATTTTATTTGAATTCACATGCATTCTATTTGTCTTTTGCCCAGTCATCAAGGCTGTGTTTACTGAAAACCATTGACTTGAGTGTTTTTAGTACTAGTAACATTCCATAGATTAATTATTTTTGTAGTGTCACACTTATTGATACTGTTCTGATCTGTCATATATCCATATATAGACTCATAGCAGCGCATAGAGTAGAATTTCAAAACTAAAACCATATGCATCTGTATTATTATGCACAATGATAGGGATGAAATTTAGTCATGACTCGATCAATCCCATCACACTTGCCTCTTCTTCTTGTGTCGTCAATATTTTAAAAACAAACCGTTCATTGAATTTGAAAAATTGAAACAGATTAATGATCACTGCTCCACCAACTGGGTGAGTCAAATTTGAATTATGATAATATATTGACATAATAAATATATTAATTAAATTTATTAAACAAAAAAATTTACAAAAAAATTAAATATACTAATTACAAAAATTATGCATAGTTATCACATCTTATATTTTAATGTTTTTTAAACTTTTACTTACTATCATATTATAATTTTTATTAAATTTACTATTTTAATAAGTAGTTAAGCACAATTTGTGTGAATAAAAAACCTGTTGGTTTAACAAACCTAGTTGATTCTTAAAGTTCAACTAGCGGATTGATTGGTTTTTACTAATTTTTTAAATTATCAAGTTTTAACTGTGAACCAAATCAACGTTTAGACTGGCTGAAGGTTCAACCGACAGGTCGGGTTGGATTTTAAAAAGAGTGTTACGATGAGAGAATGGAATAATGAGAATCCTTGTATTGCAATTAGGGTTTAAACCATTTATATATACAAGTACATAGAGATCACACGTATAATACACAATGTATGTAATGACATAACACATATAATCTAACAAAGAGAAAATTCATCTCACCACTTCTTGTAATTCACTTGGATTATTTCAATAAAATTTACCCACATGGTTACAGGGAATGTGCCTCCTAACACTAGCCGTGTCCGTCCCGGGCCTAAAACCGCCGCCCTGCGACCCGGCCACCGAGGCCAACTGCGACAAGAAAACTTCCACTCTCCAACTCGCTGTCTTCTTCGCCGCCCTCTACATACTCGCCATGGGCACCGGCGGCACCAAGCCCAACATCTCCACCATCGGCGCCGACCAATTTGACGACTTCGACCAGAAGGAGAGGACTCACAAGCTCTCCTTCTTCAACTGGTGGATGTTCAGCATCTTCCTTGGGACCCTCTTCGCCAACACCGTTCTTGTATACATACAGGACAATGTCGGTTGGACCCTCGGCTACGGCCTCCCCACGCTCGGGCTCATGATATCGATCGCCATCTTCATGTCCGGTACACCATTTTATCGCCACAAGAAGCCATCCGGCAGCCCGTTTACGATGATGGCTAGGGTTTTTGTTGTGGCCGCTAAGAAGTGGAGGGTGGCTCTACCTAGTGACCCTAAGGAGCTTCATGAAGTTGATGTGGAGGTTTATGCCAAGAAAGGGAGGTTTAGGATTGACTCCACCCCTTCATTAAGGTAACTTTAGCTTCATATCATGTTTTCATTAGTCACATTCTTTTGATGCCCGTTTGGATAACAACATAAGTTATTTCGATATTGATATCTATTATACAATTGATAAGCTAGGAATAGGTAATTCTTTTATTTAATTGTGTTTTTAGTTATTTGCGTTTGTAAATAATAAAGTTTTGTTTATTTCGCTGACCATAAATAAGTTGTGGATAAAAAGTACATGGATAATAACTTATAAAAGATGAAAAAGTGATTTGTTGGAGTCCCTTGATTTATAAGTAGTGATGATAGAGAATTTGACATATATGTGAACATTTTTATAAGAAATGATAACAAATAATTGAACATGTAAGTTCCTTTTTATACCAATAAAATAATTGGGTGGAATAACATTGTTTCAAAGAGGATTTGGAATATCACTTTTAATTTATTCTCACTTATTCTAAAATAGTTATATCCACATATTTCTTTCAAACAAACAAATTTTTTAGATTATTGTCCCTCGTTCTTATTTGGAGTTTGCATTTCATTAGCTTTAATTAGCCCCTAATGTTAGATTGACCGCTCTAATTTTTTTTTTTATTTATAAGTTTGATTGAATTGATGAGACCTAGTCCTGACTGACTTACATACATCGAATACTCAGTTTTCTGAACAAGGCGGCAGTGAAGGTCGGCCGTGCGACGAAATGGAGGCAGAGCACGGTGACGCAAGTCGAGGAGACGAAGCAGATCGTCCGGATGCTCCCGATCCTCCTCGCATCCTTCCTCCCCAGCACGATGATCGCGCAGATCAACACCCTCTTCGTCAAGCAAGGCACCACCCTGGACCGGCACATGGGCCCCAACTTCCAGATCCCCCCGGCGAGCCTCTCCGCCTTCGTCACCCTCTCCATGCTCATAAGCGTGGTCCTCTACGACCGCTACTTCGTCAAGCTCATGCGCCGCTGGACCAAGGACCCGAGGGGGATCACCCTCCTCCAAAGACTCGGCGTCGGCCTCGCATTGGACATCCTCATCATGTCCGTCGCGTCCCTCACCGAGCGACACCGACTCAACGTCGCCAGGGAGAACGGGCTGGTCGAGAGCGGGAAACAGGTCCCGCTCACGATCTTCGTATTGCTCCCTCAGTTCTTGCTGATGGGGGTGTCTGATGCGTTCTTCGTGGTCGGGAAGATCGAGTTCTTCTACGACCAGGCGCCGGAGAGCATGAAGAGTCTGGGGACGTCGTTCGCGATGACGAGCCTCGGCATCGGGAACTTCCGCAGCAGTATCATATTGAAGAACACGGAGAGGGTGACGAGGGGATCGGATGGTCGTGGGGGTGGATCCTTAATAACCTCAACGCGTCGAGGCTTGATTACTATTATGCGTTTCTTGCGGGCTTATGCGCGCTGAATTTCTTGTTCTTTTTGGTTGTGAGCAAGTATTATGTGTACAAGGCGGAGGTGTTTGAGACGGTGAAGGCGAGGGAGTTGGCGGATCGTGTTAAAACACATCCTTCGGAGGGGATATGATGATCGTCGTCGCTTGATATGGATTGATTGCATGCGTGGTTGATGTTGGGAAAAGGTGGAGAATGCATGGCCGGAGAAGGAGAGTACATGTTTGAGATGGTGTTTGTAACGACCACAAGTGTGTGGATTTGTAGATTATATTGATTGTATGAAGAGATGATCATGTCCTTCATTTTAATAAGCTATGTATATTGATTGCTGAAGCAAGCTTGGTGATCTCCATGATTTCCATCTATAAATTGCTAAAAGCCGATAAGGAGCACTTATAATGTTTGCTAATACAAAAAAAAAGGGAATAACATACACTTCCATGGAAATAAAATGCTAATGAAATTGTTGACAAACTCTGCACACTAAGGTTCTGATTGGATATGCGTTTGGACAGATTCTACGTTGAAAAAGGCAAATACAAATCTGATTTTTTTTTTTTGTAACAAGTGCAACATTTTTTATGTTTTCTCATCGCACTCTTCAAACTCTCTCCAAACACCACTTTTTAAAAATTATGTGGATTTTTAATAACTAGTGTTTGAAACTCAGTTCCAAATGAGACCTAATTGATTCTCAAATCTATTGGTTTTGCACCCACTTAATTGTCTAATAACAATTCTGTTAAATGAAATATTTGCATGAATTAGCTAGTTGTGTGTATGCAAAACTTGAGCAATACAAATTATTTGACATACCATTTACCCAATACACGTGATGAGTCATGGGGAAGACACAAAATTAATCTTATATATATATAGTATCGCAAGACTATATATTAAGAGAGAGGTACATAGTTGGGTGTTGGGTATGTATGACCCGGGCATGGACCTGGTCAATACATACATTGATGGACTCCTTGTGAGGTAAAATCATCAATAAAAGGATTTGAGGATCTTAAATGAAGAAAATTTTGTTAAAAGTGATTTTTTACCTTCTATGAACGAGTCCACGTGTGATGAATGAATATATTTCATTTTGTGAATTTAAATTCATATAATTGATACAAACACAAAGCAAACACACAAACAAGTGATGATTCATTCTCATTTTCTCATCGGCACATAGAGGGATTTCTGGTCTGTGCACACACATCTTATACACTTTTTTTTTTGCAACAACATATACACACAGTTTGTGTGCGCCAATTATAGAGCATCCAATAGAATCCAGTCTTCAAATTAATTGTAGACTAGCTGAATTGAAGGAATATTATTAAATTACTCTTGAGAACAATATCAAACTCAATTGTACCAATATGTCCTTTTTGCTTCGGTATAAATCAATTAGTATACGGAAATGTCTTTATCAATGGTTTGTAACGTATAATAGTAAGGGTCCTCAGACTTGAATCGCAACATGACGATGATAATGATCATCCAATGCATCAGATATAATATTTTTTAATCGTTGAAAATTTAAATATTAAGGACAAATTTGATAAGTAGATAAATATATAATAAATTGGGGATGAACAACTTATATGATATAAATAATTGTAATAAAATACTGACAATTATCCCGTTTTAAATTGAAAATTAAGATTTTTTGTTAGGTGTATTTTTTATTACCGCTAAAGACTAGAATAAGATTTACTTATAATTTTTATCTTGATTATAGTAAACATAAAGTTGATGTTTTTTTTATTCTTATTTTAGCCTATTTTAAAGCAAGCCTTCTAGAAATATTTATGATCAGTATGAAAAGGAATTACTCTGCGGACGAGGGGGTTTTGAAAAGTGCATCCCAATCAAATCAAATCAAATAATTGACAAGATGACCTTTTTTTAAGGTCTCCAAAGTTCTCAAAACAATAGTATCATGAACCAATCCGAATTCATCTTATAATATGAATCAAAGAATGAATCAAACAAAGAAAATAAAGAAAACAATTCTTTTTCTAGAAGCTCGCTTTACCTTGTTGACTTAGACATCTATCTACACATCAGGATGGATAATAATGTTGACTCACCTAACATTGATTTTGATTTGATTGAATATTAAATAGTTGAACAATTATAGAAAGGGTACAGGCACAGTCTAGGACCTGGACTTTGTGTTACCATGTAGCACGCATTGACAAAATACATGGTTGACTAAAATCCATAGAAAAAATTAAAGATTTTAGTTTTTGACAACTGTTTGTGTGATCATAAATCAAGCTAGGCTTTATAGTCATCTTTGGACAATACCCCATATCATGCTTACCAGGAAGATTCATTGTTTCGATTAAAGATAAAGTGTGGTCTAGGAACAGAACAAGAGAGCGACCATTTTGTGCAAATATTATAAAAATAAAAATATGACGTGGAAGATCATGAGTTATGATTACTTTTTAATTGAAAGGTGATATTTCAAGGTGTAATGGGTGGTCTATGTGTTCCTGAAGGGATGACACCATGAGAAGAGGAGAGCTCCACCAAATAATTATGAAAATAGTAGTTAGTAATAATCAAGGGCGTCGATCTCAAAATTGCATGAAATTTTAAGTGGAGATAGATATTAAAGGGATTTTAGGAATAGTGGTTTTGCCACTAATTTTCAAAAATCCATTTATTTATGTATTTAAATTAGCAATTTTGTTATTTTTAATAATTTTTAGAATTATGATTTCTCATTACTAATAAGTCCAAATTGATCTATATTAATTCCGATAATCATCTAAGATCTTGTAGAATAAAAAATGATTGTTACCTGATTTTATTATTTTTAATAATTTTTTAAATTTTATGTAATTAGTTTAAAATGAGATTTGTAAGATAAGTTAGAACAGTTTTTCATATCTATAATATTTTTTGGTTTTCTCTCTTTCGAGATTTGTGAGAATCGTTTTTAAGGATCTCAATGTTGATTGGATCTTTTATTTGTTTCACGCTGTGTTAAGGATAAACATTTGAGCTATAAAATTTTACTCAATCCATATTAACTATATATATATATTGAAGGACATTATGACCTGAAACCGGCGTATCCATATTGATCAAAAATTGAAATTAAATTATCTTTATAAACAAACCTTTAAAAGAAAATTCCATTGCATGAAATGGAAATAACATAAAGATCCAGGTAGAAAAAGAAAATTATCTTCTTCTTCATCTCGTGTTCCCATTGCGTCATCTTGTATTTCACTTGCATTTAGTTGATTTTTATATTTAGACTTGTAGGTTTAAAACAACCACATATATTATGTTTTCCGTGTAAATTCTCTTTAGATCTCATATTAATTGATGGTTTATATATATGTAAATATACATTCCTAAGAGTTACCTCTTTTCTTTTGTCCTTATGTTCCTAACTATCTTACTGACTTGTTTTGAATTTTTCTTTATTTTCTTTCACCTCCTTCGGTGTTATACTTATAAATCTTCAATGAAATCATGGTAGCAACATCTTCTTATTTTTCAAAAAAAATATATGTTCCCCATGAAACACATCGATGCAGGGGCGGAGCTAGGGGGGCGGGCTGGGGCCCGGGCCCCCCCAAGCCCATGGTTCCAATGCACGGGTAATGCATGATGTGATTATTTGAATGTCTTTTTTGCATTTGAGCCCCTCAAAAAAACATTATTGTTCATATATCTTTTTTAAAATTTTATTTTCACCCACAAAAATATTTAAATTTTGCATGAATGCCCTTTTGAGGGTATTTTACACAATTTTTTTTTAGTTTTACAAAGAAATACCTTTTAAAATGGCATTCGTGCATAATTTAAATCCTTTTGAGTTTTGAGGGTTACACATGCAAAAACCCATAATTCAAGGAGTGTTTAAAATTCAAAAATGTTACGTGTAGTCCCATTTGCATCAAATAAACATGTATACATTTGATTACTTTTAAAATATATGCCTATATAATAAAGTATATTCATCTTTTATATAAATGAGGTATAGATCATATGAAATAAAGACATATTTTATTTATAATTTTTGTAATAGTGTAACATGTATTGCGTTAATTGATTTTATATATTACATTAAATATAATAAATGCAAATTGGGTTACAAAAAAGACTGAGTATATTAGCGTTCATTGAGATTTGGAGTCACATGCAGGTCTTTTTTTTTAAAAAAAATTGTGATTTGTTTTCATATAAATATTGGTATATGGTTTTAAGAGGTTGAAAAATCACTAATTTGAATATTTTAATGGTTTTTTTATTTTTTTATTTTAATTTTTAACCATTGTATATTGAGTCCCTCAAATTTTTTGAAGTGAGGTTTAAAATTCTCGTTCAAAATATAAATTTGAAGGATATCCTTTTATGTTTTTGTGATCAATTTTCTTTTTTATATTCATTTTTTCAATTTTTGAAGCTCCATTTTTTTGTTTTATTTGTTGTGATGAAAATAATTATATTTCAATATATTTTTTCTAAATCTTTTATAAATTATTCTAGATCACCAAATACATGAAAGAAGTATATAAAAAACTTTCAATCTAAATCATTATTACTTCAAGGACTCAATAATTATATATTCAATTGTCTTAATTTTGTCATAACTCATCATATATCTATAATTATTCTTTTTATTGTCCTCTATCTCTTGACCCTCTGGCCCCCCTTGTTCTAATTTCTGGCTCCGCCCCTGCATCGATGCATGTATTATGGTGGTTTGTATCTTGAACATATATATTACCAATAGCTTCTCAATTGGTGATATATATACTTGATACTCTTGATTTTTTTCTTTTTTGAAAATTGGTGCCATAGGGTTCAATCCCTTGACCTGTCATCGCCTAAGTTAAATCTCATGGACGACCCTGAAAGGATTAGAAAAGAAGAGATGAGCAAATGAATCGAGTTAATTTTTTTATAATGATTTTAGTTTTATTAATTTAAAAATGATTGAAGAAATGAAAAAAATGGTGGTGTATATTCTAAATAATTTTTTGTGAGTAAATAAATTTTGAATCTCTCTCAAAATTCACCGATCGAATTGATGGAAAACTAGGTATAAAAGTGTAAAAAAATATAAAAATGACAATGATACAGACCTGATTTACCATATGGTCTGGTCAGCTTATGCTTAATTACATCAAATTTGTTTAGAGCGTTGATACACTCAATCCGATCCGTTTTGCAGCTCTATCAGCGTAATAACAAATTTTCAGCCGTTTATACACATTATGTTATTGGAGTGTATATTGAGGTATAATAGTGTAGTATATACTTCATTATTGCGGTGTATAAAAATTGAATTTTTTTTAATATATATATATTAATTTATGTAAATATATATATACTTCATTATATTTTTTTATAACAATATGCATTCAATGGACAGGTGTATATTTTTTTTTAAAAGTTGAGGGATGCAACAGGAGCTACACACAGGGCTGGACATGCACATATATTTTTTCAATGAGCAATTCTGCTAGATACAGTCTTTTTTACAACTTTAAATGCAGTCTTATATATTTTGTTAACTATCCAACGAGGTATAAACCTCCTTAAGTAAAGTATATACCTCCTTAAGTGAGGTATATACTACGATAAAAAAAATTTATATTTTCTATAAATAAGTTTATTAAATTTGTAATTGAACGGTATACATTTTTTATCAAAACATATACCTTATTAGACGATATTTATAATTTTAAAAACATTATAACATAGGATTGTCCACATGATTGTCCTAACATTTTCCTTTTCCATTTGTTCGGAGCACCCAAACTTTGTATATATACATCGATTTTCCCTAACATTTTCCTCTTTTATCAATATCATCCTTATCGAGGTCTTGTATCTGCTTAATGTTCCGGGCACATGTCTCAATTTTAATAAAATTGTAGTAGGGTGGCTCCCTTCTCTCAAAAAATTTAGGTCGGCAAAGTATTAGATCAATCAATCCCAAAGTAGATCATCAGCGGACCACTGTCTAAGGCCATCTCCAACCTTACTCAAGCCTATACTTAAATTTTACTTAAAATTTGAGTAAAAGCTTAATTTGATATGATGTATCTCCAACCATCACTTTGTTTTTTACTCAAATCTTTTAAAAATTTCACATCGTCTTCTAATTATTTCCTATAAACATTTTCAAAGTCTTTTCTCTAAACATTTTTACTACTCAATTTTTCTTTCCTTCAAAATATTTAAATTTAAAAATTTTATCATCCAATTTTAAAAAAATATATAAAAGTAATATTTTTTTGCTCAAGTAAAAATATGAAGTTAAAAAACAAATATGAAGACTTAAGAAAGAAAACTATTTTTTTTATTTTATTTCAAGAGATGGTTAAAATTTTGGGGGTGGAAAAATATCTAATATAATTAAATTAAAGGTAGAGTTGAAAGAAAAAACGTCACATTGGAAAAAATGTGGAGATAAAGGATAAAAAATGGATGTTAAAAATTTGAGTAAAGATTTGAGTCTCTCTTAATTTGGGTAAAGATTTGAGTAAAAGTTTGATTTAGTATGGGTATGGGTAAATGGTTGGAGAAAATTTTGGGTAATTTTTACACAAATTTAAGTTTGAGTAAAGTTTTAGGTATAAGATTTGGAGATGCTCTAAGCATGGTAACACTGTATCTAAGCGCATCAGTGACCGAGATATGCCAAGCTTTGCGTAACATACTATCCAAACAACTTGATAATAAACCAAATTATATAAATGTCATCATTATATTTGAACTGTGTGTCTCCTGTGCAAAGGAAAACGAAAAGACAAAAATCATGACACTTGTTGGTCATACCATTCAAATCTAATAAGGCTCTCCTACACTATTCTTGAAGGCCCTGTTTGGGTAGAGGATTAGGGAAGGAATATGTGGGAATAGACAGGGAATAGGAAAAGAAAAGTGTTTGTGTGAGAGGAATAAAGTGGTATTTGGATGTTGGAATAATAAATAATAAAGGGGTATAGTAATCCTTCATTTTCCATGGAACTAGTCTATTCCAACAACAATCATAAGTAGGTCCCACTGTTTTTTTTTTTTTTCATTTTAAATCACCTGTCAACACTTTTTATACATCAATGGGACCCACATGTCAAATCAACTTTTTACACTTTATTCACATTTTATTCTTCATCAACCAAACACATTCACTTTATATTACGTTTCCCAATGAGAATGATTTAAAACACAACCAAACGGAAAATCATTTATTCTACTGATAAAGTCAACAATTCCTAGAATAGGTATAAACTCCAGAATAGCTTATGTCTCTATCCAAACGGGCTCGTGTACAAAAATATAAACAGTATTCACATGTGTTGTCAGTAGTCTATATTGATTTTCTTTTACTATTACATAGGTCATGGTGTTATTTCAAAATACATGTCAATATGTAGTTTTGTTTTAATATCTAAAAACTAGAATGTAAGAGATAAACTCAACATGCAGATGAACACATGCATATATAATACATTTTTGGGATTTTTAGTTTTAAGTCCCTGTAAACTATAGGACTTAGCGATCGATCCCTCAATTCTTCATATTTAGGTTTTAGTCCCTACATTTAAATGATATGTTCATTTTTAGTCCCTGGGAGGGACTTATTCCTAAATTATTTAGTTTGCTTTTTAGTCCCTGGGAGGGACCTATTCTTAAATTGTCATTTAAATGTAGGGGCTAAAACCTAAATATGAAGAAATGAGATATCGATCGCTAAATCCTATAATTTATGGGGACTTAAAACTAAAAATCCCTAAATTTAAATATCATTATAGACTGTCGATTTGAAAGTTACTCCTATTTTATTAAAAATTATTTTTAAATGTCTTACACATAAATTGTAACATTTATGTATTGTACTATTTACATAACAAGATATGGGGAATCACATATAAATTTCTCAGTTGTTATCACACAAATTAAATTATCTCAACCACATGATGCCCCTAATTTATTTATGGCATGCCTAATTAAGATACCCCTAAACTCGGTGTTTTATATTGTTCAAAACTTCAAATTGATGTGTGCACTTCCTTGCAATTAATAAATATCTCCAATTGAGTGAGCGACTGCGAAAGGAAGGATTGATGGCTTAGCATCAATGGCACGGCAGTCATTGAAGAATGCAACGATAAAAATATATAGCGTTGGCACATGCAACCATGTGAACGTTTCAACTGGTCCTATATATAGACATTGCACATGAATAACAAATCCATATATGGTTATTTATTTATTTTTTATTTTATTTTTTTTGATAACACCATATATATATATATATTTTAGTTGTGGGACTAATCGGATTTTGAATGCAATATATACACTCTGATCTGCCCTCTTAAGTATTGTCTTTGGTCGGCTGGTCTATTTGCTTCGTGATATTCTTTTTCTTGGTGCGAGGAGGGAGGGGGAGCACGCTCCTGTAAATGACCTTTGAACGATTAAGTTGATTCACCTACTTCACATTGTGTCTTTTTGTCTTTTTTTATTATTGTCCAACCATTTCAGTATTGACAATGTCTGGAGTAGCATCGATGAGGATGCGTGATTGGTTATGATGGGGTTTGTGAGGAACACATGATGAATCATGATTGAGTTAGAAAAATGAGTCCTACAATAGTTTTTTTTTTTTTTTTTTGAATAAAAGATAAGTCCTACAATAGTTATACTCATAGTCACAAGGTCGCCATATCATACGCAAATGATCGGTGATATTCGGTGAACCAAGCAGTCGGCAAACACATCGGTGAAGAATTGGCAGATTCGGTTGGTTCGCATACATTTGATAAATTCGGGACTATCCGGGTAGTATTCGGAAAAATCGGGGGCACTTTCGGAATTTAACATATAAAATAAATAAAAAATGTCGATGGGGCCCCCTGCCTTGCCTTCAAAATAAAACAGAAGGGGCTTCTTAGGAGGCTTTTAGAGGGATTGGTGGCCCTCAATTCTCTGAGGAACCGTGGGGAATTCTTGATGTGTTCCTAAATTCTTTTAGGGGGATTGATCATTGGTGGCCCTAAATTCTTTGTGGTGTTATGATATTTTGATAATTATGTTATAGATATATTTAGACTGTTTTCAGGTCCCCGAATTTTTTTGAATTTTTCCTGTATCCTTTTCCCGAATAATCCGAATCGTGCTGAACAAATCCCCTACCGAATTTTGATCGAATGCCGAATCTGTTACTATGGTTATACTTTCTATTTTCACCTATGATTGTTTTACATAGGCCTTGTAAATTTCAAATTCACATGGTTCAAGTTGATAAAGAGTACAAATTTGCTGGGAATATTTTCTAAATGAATCGGTGAATGACAAATGTCCCACACATGATAACTCACGCTTACAATTTATGTATATGTAAGCATCGAAGAATTTCAACCAATGCATTTATTTTATTCATCTATTATATAATCACACGGGACCACTAAAAAAAGTTTTACATCATACAAAAAGTTGAATTGTGAATCTAGGTTGATATATACTTTTAACAAAGATAATTATGATTTATTTATAATAATATAAATTATCTTCATGCATGTTTTCCTCACAAAAAGTGTAAGAGATCTTTTCTACTCTCTCCACACATAATTCAATTTGTATATATGGAAAACCATTAAAATCAAGGATTAATTTTAAGCCACACAAAGTTTGACTTTTTTTCCTTCTAAGATTAAGGCTTACTATTCAAAATTCTTAGTTCAAAGCTTTAATGGTTCACTTCAGTTTCTTGTATATAGTTTGAATTATTAATGCATATGAGATTTTTTCAAAATTTATGAGAGATTCTCTGTCTTCGATCTTGTTTGGATTCTCATTTAGATAGATTTTACGATATAATCGCCGAACATAAATCCAAACTTTTTTTTAAATGTCTCAATCACGTTTTATAGTTCTAGTATTAAAAATGATGTGATTGCTATATATAAGAGATTTTATAGTTCGGTTGAACCTTTGCACCAAAACAACTATACTTGACCTAAAACCTCAAACTAATCTAATCCAACCGAATGGTGTGGGAGCAAATAAAAATTTGCTCAAAAGATCAAAACTATCAACCACATTGTACACAAATTAGATTTTGAAATGAATGATAGGGAAATAAATCGATTTAAACCTTAATTAAAAATGACTGGTGGTGGGCCTTCGAGGAAGGTCCCCTTTTCTCCGCCTGAAGATTTTCCTACGACACGAATTTCCAATAATGCCCCTACAATACCCCTACTACAATCCTCTTAACCCCACCCAATCAAGTCGATGAACAAGACAGTTCCGTCATTTTACAGTATGAGCGACGAAAAAGACCGGATTCACACATTTCACAAATTGTGTGATCAGCCGTAGATAACTTTCTATTCGATCAATCCAAAACACACAAAATAATAATAATAACAACAAAACAAAACGACAAAAATGGTATCACAAAGCGTGACTAGCGAAGATGGCATGTTCGTAATTCAATTACTGAAGATCCCTTTATAAATTTTGGGACTCAGTGAGGATAACCAGTGAGGGAAAGAAACAGAGGGAGAGAAATGGGAGAGAATTTGGAGAGAGGGACAGAGGGAGACTACACACAGGATGGCTCAGTGGATCTAAAGGGAAACCCAGTCCTCAGATCAAAGAAGGGTGGATGGAAAGCTTGCTCCTTTGTTGTGGGTATGTCTTCTCAATACATCATTTTGTTTACCAACATGTTCTATCATGTATTTGTGGGAAAAAATTCTCTCTTTGATGTTTGGGTGCAATTTTTTTTTTTTTTTTTTGAGTAAATGATAGATTATGTTTTCATTGAATAAATCAATAGTGGTGATGAGGGAAGCAGAAATAACAGGGGAATATAACAAACAAAGAGTCAAACAAGCTAGGCACCCCACTACTCGGGTGAAGAGGGGTGCAATTCTTGATTGTGGGTTCTTCTTTTCTTTAAGTTTTGTTGACACTTGAATCTTGAATTTGATTTTCATTTACATAATCAACATGAAAAAGACCAAGCTTTCCCAAAACTTTTTTAGGGGAGCAGTTGAAATTCTTTCAATAGTTCATATTGAGAATGAAAGCCAACCCCAAGTGGTTGGTTTGTTATTTATTGCTCTCATCTCCTCTTCTCACTCTCTCTCTCTCCATGCTTAATGCGCCTCTGCAACAGTTCAACAGTACTCTTTGTGTGAATTGTCCACCACAAACACTCACAACCACATATTTACCATTTCTTCATTGCTTCTTTTTTTCACATCTAAATTAACTATTCAAAATCAAATATGACATCAATATCTGAGAGTCAAATTATATCAGAACAAGATTCAGTCTTTCATTGGTCAGGACTGACACATAAATTAAACAGTCACAACATGTGAGGTGACAAATTTCAGTCCTTCATCGGACTAGTAAAAATTGATGGATTCAGATTTGCACTTATATCCCCACATACAAGCATGTGCACCCCCATGCAAATAGTTTAATTTTCCATGTCTTTTGGTGCAGTGTATGAGGTGTTTGAGAGGATGGCATTCTATGGCATCTCGGCCAATCTCGTACTCTACTTAACTACGAGGCTCCACCAAGGCACTGTTAAATCAGCCAACAATGTCACAAACTGGGTAGGGACTATTTGGATGACTCCGATCATCGGAGCGTACATCGCCGATGCCCACCTCGGCCGTTACTGGACCTTCGTCATCGCCTGCGCAATTTATCTCTCTGTATGTCCTCTCTCATCCAATCCATAAATTAATTACAGTTTAATCAAGTTTCCAAAAAGGAAATTAAATTAATTATGTGATATGTAATTGTCTTCCTGTTTGTTTGGGGATTTCATTAAGTGAGGCTTTAATTATTTCTTGATTCTATACATGCAACATGGAATACATGATAATATATAGTTTGTAGTCAGAGGTACTTTTAATAAATTAATGTGATTCCCCTGTGGTATTTATGACCATACGTGATATTATAGTATTTGCTTTTTTGGATTTGTGATCCTGCATGGAAAATATGACATGGTAAGGTGTAGATACTGATAGAATAATGTACTTGCTATGGAATATTTTATGCGATTGGATGTGGTTGCACTTTCGTGGTTTAATATTTTTCGTTTTTAATTCTAAATCACCTAGAAGGGTTGACAGTTTTGTCCCATTGAATAGTTGTTTATTCTAATGGGATGAGATTTAAATGTAAGGTGGCTTAATAGAATATAGTATAAGAGCCAGATTTCTGCCGTCCATTTGTTGTATTTCTTGGCATCCAATGGTTGTTGTTTTGGTCAAAAAGGCTCACATCAAGAGTTAGACCCCAAATTAGATAAATAGTTGGATGGGTAGTATAGGTGTCTACTTTGTGGACGTTTCTTTGGACTATGGCTCTTATGATTTTCAAACAGTCCTGAAAATGTCGTTTTACTGCATTAAAAAAAGGCAATATAATAATTTTAAAAAATAAAAAATTGATTAGTTCGATGGCTTTTTTGACCAATTACCCATTTTAAAAAGTCATAAGAGTGACGTCCTCTAAAATGAATTAGATTCAGCAAATTAATGATTTTAAATTATCATTAGATCATGACTCTTCGTACAACTTACTAGTCAAACTTGAATCTTATCTTATGTAATAGATAGACAGGTCTCGAATTTTCAAACTTCTTGTTACCTGCCTCTATTGGAGCAGATTTTTTGACAATTAAGGGGGGTACATTTCTATTGGATTACATGGGGTTCCTCTGATTATGTTCCACACGCAAAGAAATTTGGTCTTGAATAGATGTGGACAGAACCAACAACCATATATGCAGCTTTAATTGAATATTATGTCCATAAATGGGGTATTATAAACCATTTTTTATATAAAAAAGAAGAATATAATATTCTCATGGTTTATTAATGGCAACAGTCCAGAGCATGGGGCCGGCATGTCCCATAATCCAGGGAAGCCCACCACCACCCAGCCCATGAGGGGTTTTTTTTAATGGAAAATGATATACTCAGTCATATTCACCAACCAAAATTCAGACCTCACATGTTTTCATTTTTTTAAAATAATAAACATAATCTAATAAAGTATATACTTTGATACAAAAAAATACATATCGCTCTATTTGGAGTTAAATAGATCTATTAAAGTATATAAATCATCTAATGAGGTATATGTTTCATTGAATCTGTAAGGAGATATATAAGTCTGCATATTGAATTGAGAAAAAAACTGAGTGTAGCAATACTTTTTTTATTTTCTTCATGCATGCAGTCATTTTTATGTTATTTATAAAATACTAGTGCATGCACACTTTTAATTTTCTTTTAATTTGAACCATCAACGTGACACGCACTGATCCGTTAACTGAGAGTTTCTATGTATTGAGAGGGATCTCATTTTGTTAAATACTTTCATGCATGGATGTATCTCTCTCTCATCAAGTATCAAACCTCTGATATATGGCAGGGCATGATCGTGCTAACCTTAGCAGTCTCCATCTCCCCATTGAAGCCCCCAACCTGCAAGCACCCCAACGACCCCGACTGCTTCAAGAAAGCCACCTCATTCCAAATCGGCATCTTCTTCGCCGCCCTCTACACCCTCACCGTCGGCACCGGAGGCACCAAGCCCAACATCTCCACCATCGGCGCCGACCAGTTCGACGAGTTCGACCCAAAGGAGAAGACCCACAAGCTCTCCTTCTTTAACTGGTGGATGTTCAGCATATTCTTTGGCACCCTCTTCGCCAACTCCGTCCTCGTCTACATCCAAGACAACGTCGGGTGGACGGTCGGGTACGCGCTCCCGACGTTGGGGTTGCTGATTTCGATCATCATCTTCTTGGTGGGAACTCCTCTGTATCGTCACAAGAAGCCTCTGGGGAGCCCATTTACAAGGATGGCTAGAGTTTTTATAGCTGCTATTAGAAAGATCAGGCTTCCCCTCCCAAGTGACCCTAAGGAGCTTCATGAGCTTGATGTGGAGGAGTATGCCAAGGGTGGGAGGTTCAGGATTGACTCCACCCCTTCATTGAGGTAATTAATGAATTTAAGCATGACACATAAATAAATTAATTAGTTTGTCATTTGATCTCAATGTCAGACTTACATGTGACTAGAATTGTCCACATAACTTACATAGTAAACATTTAAATTATTATATAATATTGTGCATCTATTCAGTAATATTGATAATGTATAAGATTAAAAAAATGTAGATTTTTTAAAAACATAATATATGAGGCCCGCTTTAAAATTTTGTCTAAGGCCCATTTAAAAAATTTAATGATCAGGACCGGCCCGGCCCTGGGTTAGGCTAGAACATACTAGATCAATCAAGTATGACAAACAATGCATTTAATAAATGTGGGACACTTCATGTTGAAGAACGCAAAAGTTTCACATCAATAACCGTTCCTAACATTTTTCTTTTTGAATGATCAATTTCATTGCATCCATTAATCCTGATGGATTATTGCGAAATGTTTTATAGGCTCTTCAACAAAGCGGCCATCAAGGTCAGCCCTAGCACGCCGTGGACGCTGTGCACGGTGACCCAGGTGGAGGAGACGAAGCAGATGATTCGAATGATCCCGATCCTCATCGCGACGTTCATCCCTAGCACGATGATCGCCCAGGTGAACACCCTCTTCGTCAAGCAAGGCGTAACCCTCGACCGGAGCATGGGGTCCCACTTCAAGATCCCCGCGGCCAGTCTCGCCACCTTCATCACCCTCTCCATGCTCATCACCGTCGTGATCTATGACCGCTTCTTCGTCCCGTTCATGAGGCGGTGGACCAACAACCCCAGAGGGATCTCCCTCATCCAACGCATGGGCGTTGGCATGGTGATTCACATCGCGATCATGATCATCGCATCGCTGACAGAGAAAAGGCGATTAGAGGTTGCAAAGCACCATGGATTAGTAGAGAATGGAAAGCAGGTTCCACTAACGATCTTTGTGTTGCTCCCACAATTCGTGTTGATGGGCGTCGCGGACGCGTTTTTGGAGGTTGGGAAGATCGAATTCTTCTACGATCAGGCACCGGAGAACATGAAGAGCCTGGGGACGTCGTATTCAATGACGAGCCTTGGCATAGGGAACTTCTTGAGTAGCTTCCTCTTGTCGACGGTTTCAAGGATTACAAGGAGACATGGTCACAATGGGTGGGTACTGAACAACCTGAATAAGTCCCACTTAGATTACTATTACGCCTTCTTTGCCATCTTAAACTTCTTGAACTTCGTATTCTACCTAACGGTGAGCAAGTTCTATATCTACAAGGCTGAAGCATCATCGGAGAAGATCGAGCCGTTAAGGGTGTTGAGAGATGATAATACACAATCGATATCGTAAAAGGAAAAAAATTGATTGATTATACATGTCAAATCTACACACACGCATCAACATTTATCAGATTGTATACTTGAATCATAGCATTGATCATTGAAGGTCTTACTCTTCTTTATTGATACACGTAGTCTGTGAGGATGGTTCTATGGACAGTATATATATCTTGATACTAATCTATCAAAGGCTATTGAGGTATATATATCACTTTAGACTAAGTATACATCTCATCAACAATTTTTCATGTTTTTAATTGAATGAGTCAATTCAATACATGATGAAGGTAAATCAAAACATTGGCGAACTATCTATCCCATGAACTCTAACTGTCTTCTTATATAAAAGATGGGAATAGCACCTTATCAGAAAAATAAAAAAAGAAGTATTTGCAGTCAAACAAGCTCGGCACCCCTTCATGCTATACCTGCAGCCAACAAAAAGCCCGGAGAGACTGGTGGTTTCCTCAGATGACCGTATTGGCATGTGGTGTGAAGCCATTAGCATTAATTGATAATACAAGCGAAAGCGGCGGCAATCAGATTAAGAGTGCAGGTCACTCACAGCCTAAAATTACCAAACCTATATGTATGCACGAGACGCAGAATCCTTTAGGCCGGCTGATGCAAGGCATTGGATCGGGCGGAGGAGCCCATAACGAAAGCAAATATAAAAAAAAAAATCTACTGAGGACATCCTTAGCGGATTTTTGCTGGGGACGCTCTCAGCAGGTAACACGTGGGCAAACTACTGCCCAAGCGTAACCTATTTAACACAATCACTCACAAAGAAAAAGAAAGAAAAACACACTTAATTGTTGGACCATTATTGAATTATATGGGACTGTGTACAGAGTTATAATAAGGACTGTGTGTAACAACACTGGAAAATGATTGACAAATAACACCTTATGAATGGTTGTATTGTAAAAACTTGTGAAACTAATGGAAGAGATGTAGATGTTAATTAATATATTTGCTTTGATTAGGAGTGTGAATCATTTAATAAATTGTAGAAATCTTTTGATTACTATTTTTGTAAGTTTATGTGCTTCGAAGTAATTGATGTACTTATATATTAATAATGTATTGTACCTCTGTATTATTTGTTTCAAGTGAAAGTTTCATGGATATGCCAAATAAAAAATCTAATTAGTTTAAGCTTTGTATAGTTTTTAGATATGGATGATACCTCAGCTTTTCGAGTGAATGTAATTTAAAAATTAGTTACCTATATATATATATATATAACCGATTAGGTGCGGCGAAACGGTGGTGCGGCAGCGATCACGGGTACATCGCATCGGACGGTTAGGTGCGATTCACATCGACCGTCGGATGCAATGGACCCGCGATCGAACGGCTCACGTCGCTGCCGCACCGCCATTCCGCCGCACCCAATCACTCGACTATATATATATATGTTTCATCAAATACACATATGTATAAATTGCATAGCTTTTTAGTAAGCCATGCTTACATATACGTGCAAGGAGAATCTCTATATGTTCGGCATCAATATGTTACACAATCATGCATGACTTAATTTCCGATTACATATCATATTTTGAATTACCTAGATATATATTGATGGTTACTTAAATAGAAAAATGTGATTACATATATATGAAAATTTAAACTATATGTGGTCCAAGTGGTCCATAATTTAAAAATGAGTTACTTAATTACATAGGAACAAAGAGTTATTCAGCTACCGCACTAACTTACATGGTAATTGATTTTAGTTACAAAAAAGAACAGTGAAATTTGCTCTTTGTTTTAGATAAATGTCCCAAGTACATATAATTTAAAAATAAGTTACATATGTATGTTGCATCAAATAATCGTATTTATTAAGATATTTAACTATTTAGTATAATACACTTACATACGTGGACACAGTTTGACTCCAATATACTACACATCATCCATGATTTAAAATTTTAAACACGGGTCACATATTACTATATTATGAATTATACGGATTTATATTAATAGTTACTCACATAGGAGACAGTGGTTACATATATCTGAATTTTCAAATTCTCAGTGTTCCATAATTTAATATGAGTTGCGTACATAGAACAACGATTTGTTTCATCAAATACTCATACTCATAATATGAGTTGCGTACATAGAACAATGATTTGTATCATCAAATACTCATACTCATCAAGATGCTTAAATATTTAGTGAATCACACTTACATATATAGATAAACAAATTGCTCATGTTTGATTTAATATAATTTACGGCCATTATTTAAAATTTTAAGCTCCAGTTGTATATTACCAATATTCATAATAGTAGTTGCTTATATAGGAGAAAGCGGATACATATCTATGAATTGTTTCCAACTCTATTGTAGTTGCTTATATACTAGTAGTTGACTGATATATCAACTATATCTAATTATAATATTTAAATAAAAAGAGAACAAATTTTTGTGTATAGATTTGTAATTGTCATCTCCTATGTAAATCACTTAATAAATACGAATAATACATAGGTAGAAAATTTGTTTGAAAATCATATCTACATGGGAATTGAGAAGTTAAACAAAAAAAATTTGAATCATACATATATCTAAATCGTAATCACATAGTTAAGATATAAATGTATAATTTCATGTACGTTTGTAAGTAGGTAACATATTTTAAGGATAACATCAATATATACAGATATTCACATTATATAATTTTAAAAAATCAGGGTATATATTAATGTAGTTCAAAAAACATATTGGTGTATGTAAATAGTGTCTCGATTGTAGTTGAGAAATACATCTTTATATCTGAAAAAAGAAAAAATTGAAGCTGTCGCTGCCTTTTTGAATTATTATTTTAATTTTTAAAAAATTGAAAACCTGTGGAGGTGCAAAGTGATGAGAGAAAAACGGTGGTGAAATCACCACGTGTGGGTTTGTTTGAGCCGTCGCAGAAAATTCACGCTTCAATTTCCATCCACAACAATTGGACAACAACATATATGGGATATGACAAAGAGCTTTATTGTTGATTGGGGGAGCTTTTGTGTGGGGGCAAGGGGTATTAGATTTCAGGATGATATACTTGTAATGGATTAGGGGTGCGAGGAGGTAATCGATGAGTTCAAACAGATGTCTCTTCTACTTCGTGCTCATGCGAATGCCTCCGAAAGTTGTATGATGTTTTTCTTGGGCTTTCGTCCCTTAATTTATTAAGACGTAGGCCTACCGTTTAACTAAAAAAAAAAAAACAATTGGACAACATTAATTTCCATCCACGGCAACGACGACTTGTTAGGGTGATGTTCATTCTTTGACTGACTTGGGTTAAAAAAATTAGTAAATTCAAAAGACTATAAATAACATATTGAACTCAATAAAAAGGTCACGTTTATCCCACCATGCAATTTATTAAGCCCACTAATCAAAAAATAAAAAAAGTCATATATAGTTTTAGTTTGAAAATCACTGATCCCACCGATCCATTTGACGGTCACTCTGTCAACCTATGTTAAAAACTTTTGACCGTCATTCTGTCAACTGCTTTTAAACTATTCGACGGTTTACATGTCGACCCGTGATGTCCACTTCGATACTGGGTCTGTCGAACGGAAAACACGAAAAATTTACATCCTATTTTTTTATATAAAATGTAAGAAAACATCATATTTTTTTATTTGAGAAAAAAAAATTCTCTTATTTCTCTGTGGAGATAAATATTGATTACATTAATAATCCACTCTCAAAAAAAAAACCCTACCCTCCCCCCCCCCCCCCCTCTCAAAAAAAAAAAAAAAAGCGACATCTCCTTCCGATGCCGTTCCAGCCCACCATCGATCTCCCTCGCGAGGTTCTCCGCCGCCATTCCCTGCCCAACTAACGGTATTGTTTCCTCTCCTCTTTTATTTTTATCCGGATTACCACACATTCTTCTTCATTTGATAAAATATTTGATTGTAGAATTCTTGATAGGTTTTTGATTGATTGACAATTTCCTTTATGTAGATGAAATCATTTTTTTTGTTGTGAAGATTATTACGCTATTGTAGAGAGCAGGGCTGGTCCCTCTTTCATATGGAATGCAAATATTATTATGATATTTCATTATATCTTTAAATAAGATGGACGAAAGCAGAATTTATGGAATGCAAGTTTATCAAGAATATGATAAGAAATAATGAAATTAATATCTCTAGAGATTACCATTCTGTGCTAAAATCTTTTTGTTTGTGCCAGCTGAATATATGTTTTAGAAGATCTGTACAACTATGAACAACCCCCCCCCCCCCCCCCCCCCCCCCCCGCGAGATACTTGTAAGATACTCGTACACCAAGTACATGGTCCCATCCTTTGAACAGAATCCGTGCAGCTTCACTATATTTCGATGGCGAATTTCGGTTTAAGCTCGTATCTCATTCTCAAAACTCTTTCTCGGTTGTTCCTGGGAATGTCTCCAGAGCCCAGAAACGTGGAGCCGTTTTACTGCAACCACCTTGCCAGTCCGCAATTATGCTTTGTAGTCTGTAGACGCTTCCAAACCCACCTTTGCCTATGCATCACACCTCACTAAAATTGTCTGTTGCATTCACAATGTCGTGAACCTGCCTTCTTTATCCCATATCAGAGACTTGGGTATCTCATCAAATCTGCTTCTTGTTTCTTCATTTTTTGTTTTGGATTTTAGAAACCAAGAATGATTACTACAATGATGATTGCCAATTCTATGATGCAGATGATTAGTACAAGAACAGAAATAATGATTTTTTTGTGATTCTTGTTGGACTTGTGACCAAGCATATCAGATTCACAGTCTCAGTCCAGTTGCATTTCCACATAGTCCGGGGTTACCAATAAAGGAAGCGTTCTGGAAAATATTTGCAGATGTGATCGGACCAGTCAAGTTGTTGTACGAGAAATCAATGGACGTGAGGCTGAACATGCTTGAAAAATCAGAGGGGATCCTGCCTGAGAGATCATTGTGGGAGATATTGAGCTCCTCCAACGTCGTCCCTAGCTTCACCAGATTGGAAGGAATCGGTCCAGACAGAGAATTATGACTGAGGTCCAAGAGGCTTTGCAGTGAAGCCAAATTGCCAAGTTCGCCGGGTATGTTACCCAATAAGTCATTATTGCTCAGATCCAAGCTTACGAGTGTATCAAGGTTCCCGAGCTCGATGGGGATGAAACCACTGAGGGAATTGCTTGAGAGGTTAAGCAGCTGCAACTGAAACATATTTCCAATTTGTGGAGGGATTTCACCTGATAGTCTATTGTTGCTCAGATTGAGCCTGAATAAGAAACCCAAATCCACCAACTTTGCTGGTATTGGCCCTGTCAAGTCATTGGAAGCTAAGCTCAAATCTTGCAAGTGGGTCAATTTTCCAAGTTCAGGTGGGATATTGCCGGATATCTTGTTCTCATCGATGTGTAAGTAAATGAGGCTCTCGAATTTCCCCCAATTTGACGATAGCTTGCCTGTAAATTGATTCCTACTGAGGTCCAAATATAAGAGCTGGGGATGGACACCGAAGGATTCAGATATGTCTCCAGTGAACTGGTTCCCTTCGAGCTGGGCTCTGACTAACATTGAGCAGTTCTTTTGGCAATCTGGCAGAGGTCCATTGAAGTTGTTGCTGTCAAGAGTTATACGATTGAGACTGAAGCCATTACAAATCCCCGGTGGCAATTCTCCCATGAAGTTGTTGTTAGAGAATCCCACATAGGTTAACGCAGTGTTCTGGCCGAGGTCGCGAGGAATGCTACCAGAGAAATTGTTTGTGAAGACTAATAGGAACTGGAGGTTCTTCAGATCGGCTAAAGATAGGGGCAGCTCCCCATGTAATTGATTTGTGTTAATATCTATAGTTTGCACGGATGCCATGTCCCCGATCTCCACTGGGAGTGTGTGCCTGTGAGGTTGTTGTAGGAGAGATTCAACAGGGTGAGCTGCTTCAAGTTGCCTATCGTTGGAGGGATCGGACCAGTGAATGAGTTTGAAGAAAGGTCCAACGCAAACAGATTATTTAAATTACCAATCTCCTTGGGGATCGTTCCGGAGAGCTGGTTACTGAAGAGGAAAAGATAAGTGAGGTTTGATAGGCGTCCAATCCCAGGTGAGATGCTCCCAGTGAGCGAGTTGACTTGCAGCTGCAGCGATTCAAGGTCTGTCCAGGTCATGATGGCATCCCATGGGATTTCCCCTGATAGGGAGCCGCTTGCGACCCCAAAGATCCTCATATTTTTCAGGCCTGACAGAGCTGCTCGAGGCAGCCTGCCTCGGAGCAGATTGTTGGAGAAGTCTAAGAAGAATAGATTGGAACAGAGGCCGAGTTCTAGAGGGATGGTGCTATTCAATGATGCATTATTGAGGTTGATTTGTTCGAGCATCTTTAGCTGGCGTATTGAAGCTGGGATTTGACCACCTAATAAGTTGTTGTTGATCTCAAGTGCCCGGAGGTTTGAGATCAAACCGATTTCTGTAGGGATGCCTCCAGTGAAATTGTTGTTGCCAATGCGCAATTCTTGGAGTCTGGAGAAATTTGAGAGGGATTTGGGGATTATTGGTCCACTAAAGGAGTTGTAGCTGAGGTTGAGGTACTGAAGGCTAGGTAGGTTGGTCGCCAACGAATCCGGTATTGGACCCGTCAGACTATTCATTGACAGGTCAATGTATGTCAGATTCCGGCAGTTTAGGATGAACGGTGGGAATTCTGAGACGAGGTTGTTGAGGGAGAGGTTGAGGTAGGTGACAGATGGCAGTGGTGAGAGTTTTTTGTAGTTAGGCGCCTCCAAGTAATTCGAACTGAGGTCGACATGGCGTACCTTTTTGAGGTTGCTAAGCTGAGATGGGACTGCATTGGTGAGGGAGTTGTTGTAGAGTCGGAGGTCAAGCAGCTCCGAGAGCCTTCCAATCTCCGGCGGGATGGCTCCCGTGAAGTTGTTGTTGGCAAGGTCCAGCGAATTCAGCTTGGTGAGGAGGGAGAGGTTGCTGGGGATCGAACCATACAAGTTGTTGAAGTTGAGGTCCAATCTAGTGAGGTTGGGGAGAGACGCGAAGTCGAGCTCATCCAGGGTGCCTAAAAAATTCGAGTTGGGGAGGTTTATCTGGACGACGCTCCCCGAAGAGTGGCAGACGATGCCGGTCCATTTGCATGGACTATTGGAACTGGAGGGAGACCATGAAGTGAGGGACTGGAAATCCAAGCTTGCCTTCCATTTCAGAAGAGCTTGTGATTCAGTCACTGCTGACGCTGTTGAGCAAAGACAGAGAGCAGAGATGATGAGGAGAAGAGTATGTATTAACATGTTTTCGGTGTTTTCCGGTGGAGCTACAATATATCGCGTGTTGTTTCAGTTCGCGTGTTTTTTGGTTTTTTTTTCAGTGGATTTTTTGTTTTTTTTATTGAGTTCAAAGGTGAACAAAAAGAGAGAGAGAGTGTGGTTTGTAGACCCAACCCAAGTCAGTCAAAGAATCAACATCAACCTAAGTCGTTGCTGTGGATGGAAATTAATGTCTCTTCGGACCTTAGGACGTATTTGTTGGAAAAAATATCAGCTGCGGGCGTCCGACCCTAATAAACCCAACACGTGGTGATTTCACCACCCTTATTCTCTTATCACTTTGCACCTCCTCAGGTTTTTAATTTCTTTTAATTAAAAATATAAGAATGTCAAAAGACAGTGACAACTTCAATTTTTTTTTTCCGGATATAAAGGTTGTTATGTTTGTTGTAGTTTAAATTTAAAGATTATAAATTATGATTTATAGATTATAAATTTTCTAATAACCAGTTGACATGTTGTTGTAGCTTTTGAAAAACAGATAATAAACAGTTGTGTATGTTTGTTAGAATAAGCTGTAAAATAATTTTTTTCTGTAATTGTTAAACTCATTTTAAAAATAAAAGTTAAATTTAATTTCATTTTGATAAAAGAATGTGATCTTACTTATAAAATGATGATGACCAATCATCCTCCATTAATATTATATAATATGTAAAAAATTAATGAAATCTTGGATTCCATGTGAATTAAAAAGAATATAACTTGAAAGACAAAAATATAAAACTTGATCTCTATTAATAAAATACAACAAAAATATTCTAGTTATAATCCAAATTTTATTTAAGAAAAAAATTATTACAATTTAAATTTTTAATCTTACATGTGTTATTTTAATTTTTTGAAAGATAAAATGAATATTTAGAGGAGATAAAAAAACTTGTCTCCAACATAAATTTTTTTAAGTAATCCATAAGTTATAATATGAAATGCACTCATAACTCATCTTAGAAATCACAACTTTTTTAAACTAATTTTAGTTTCAATAAGTTTAAACAAACATGCAAGAACTGTTTATTTTAATCTAAAAACTATAATATATAATAGTTTATAAGTTTTACCGAACATGAAACGATGTTTTCTTAACTATCGTTGAGAGACTATTTACCTTAATATATACGATGAGTTGTTTAAATTATATAATGTGGATATATGTATATATTGATGTTAATTATACATCATTCTCATTCATTGCTACCTTTTAAACACCCCATTTTAATGCTATTTTTGCTCTTAATCGTCTCCTCAACCGAACCGTCCCAAACCTAAATCGTCCTCAATATCTCCGACAATACCTTCATCGGATGGATCCTCTTCGTCTGCCTCCGTTTCGTTGCACGGATTCCACTTTGTCCCCTTCCGTCCCCAGTGCTTCAATTTTTAGGTCTGATCCTCCCCTCCGTCATTCGTTTCCGCTTCGCTGGTCAGTCTGAGAACCCTCTTACGATGATGGAATCCGATTATGTTACTGCAGATTCAGAATTTTTTTTTTTTTTTTTACATTTCTCATGGAATGTGGTTTTTTTAATACATCTTGTGAGTTTGCACAATTTGGGAATCCCTCACACGTGTATTTGCGAACAATTGTCAATTGATCGATCATGAATATTTGGATATTGTCATGCTGTTGTTATTTTTTTTTCCTCATCTGGGCCTCATGGAAAAGAAAGCTTAGGTTGATTCTGCTTTGCTTCCATTAATGGTGCTTGTTGCTTGATCTTATCTTATGAATGTGGGTGCAAATATTATATTTTTACAGGCTTGAGATAGTATGTTGAATATTTAGATTATGCTACCCTTTATTTAAATTTTTTTTTATCATGCTTTGACATTTAGCTTCCAGTTATTGAAGTTTTGTTGATAGGAGTTTTTAATCAGTTTTTGCTGCCTTTTGGAAGTGATTTTTTTTTTGTCTGAAACCAAATCTCCGGCTTGACACTGTTCAATTTGGTTGTGGATAAAATTCTAGCTTATTTTATGTAGAATAACAGTATCAGTTGTCATCCCTCACTTTTTTTTTACACTATCTAGTAATTGATATGTGACATCTTAATTTATGGATGTAGATTCATATTATGAGGGAACTTCAAGAAAGCTTGGAAACACCTATACTTTGGAGGGTAACTGCCAGAGCCGAAAGAGCTACAGGCTGCACATGGTAGAAAGATATCTTTCCATTCAACTGTGTATATTTTTTTTTATACTTTGTAAAGTATATTTTGTTGATTTTAATTTCCTTATTTTTTTTGGTGTATCTTGGAATAGCTGGAAATGTGTGAGGAATCAGCACATGACTAGAAGTTCTTAGGAAGGTGCTTCCATTGGACAATGAGGTCGTCGAAGCTACACCAGGTGAACTTTTGATTCATCTCTATCATTTATTGGATAAGGTAGGGCAAAAATCATGAAAAATAGACCAAATAGAGCTATGAATATTTTCTCTTCTTTTGGCTTCCACCCCTGAATAAAATATTTACAGTTGCATGTGTAAACCACCCTATACATCTTTCTGATCTGATGATGTACTTCAAGGTGTAAAAATTTGTTTTAAGCTGCACATGTACCTTTGTTGATCTTTTGTCTTAAGTTGTCAATTTAGCTTATGGTAATCGCTTCTAGCCTATGCCTCCTAAGGAATTGACCCCAATCTTTGTCATGTTTTCTTTCAGGAGTTTCAGTTATCATTTTTATTGCAGAAATGGATCAAGGTTGCTGGAAGATCTCCCCAACTGTCAATGCATTCTGCATCAAGGACCCATTCATGAATTTCCTCAAGGTAATCTCGATCTGAACCCTCCTCCCACAAATCATCTCCATTCATTTCATTCATCTGATCAATCCAATGCAAGTTGACATCAAAGAGAGCGCCTTCTTGGCCTAGTCCGAGAAGCTGAGGTTTGTCTTGACATTCAAGATTTACAAGAATGGGTTTTGCCCCCATCGAACCGTGCTGGTGTCAATGGTGAGCCACTGTAGTCATTGAAAAGAAAAATGTGGATATAAATATCGATCTCACCTGCTTTTGAAATGTCGTCAAAAAATTGCTTCTACTCCTGACAAATTTTCCTTAATAGTCTGAATTTTATCTGATAATATGTTCTTATTGTTCCATGTTAAATGATGAATTCCTTGAATCATTTGCTTCACACCTCTACCATCTTATGAAGTATTTGCAACACAATATTATCTTTCTGATGGTTGAATATGCTCTTGTTTGCTGTGGAGAATCAATAGTGAATAGGCCATGTTCCAAAATCACTTGATCTACAAAATAAGATTTCTGAATTTGGTAGTTTTCTATAAGGGAAATCACTTCAAGGTGTTTTTTGATTACTGTAAAGAAAGGTGTGTGGCTGATGAAAATTGGAAGCCTGTTCTTTTCCATGTGGCCTTTGCCCAAGTGATTGCTTGTTTGTTCATTCACACATCTAGTTTTCTAGTTGATGAAGCTTCCATATCTCCACCATGATAAAGCCTCTCAAGATGGTGAGGAAGTCTACCAGAGAAATTGTTCATGTTGACTGATAGGATTTGCAGGTTCTCAAGACCGACTAAAGTACTCAACAGCACCCCATCTAATTGATTGGAATTGATGTTTATAATTTGCAAAGATTTCAAATCCCCAATCTCCACTGGGAGTGTGCCTGTGAGGTTGTTGTAGAAGAGATTGAAGATAATCAGCCTTTTCAAGTTGCCTATCGTCAAAGGAATTGGACCAGTAAATGAGTTTGTAGAAAGGTCTAACGCTAACAGACTCTGTTCAAGGAATTACTGATCTCTTTCGGGATTGCTCCTGAGAACTGATTACTGAAGAGGCACATATAAGTGAGGTTTGACAGGCATCCGATCCTAGATGAGATGCATCCAATGAGGTTTTGACTTGCAGCTGCAGCGATTCGAGGTCTGTTCAAGTCGCAATGGCATCCGATCCTAGATGAGATGCATCCAATGAGGAATTGACTTGCAGCTGCAGCGATTCAAGGTCTGTTCAAGTCGCAATGGCATCCCATGGAATCTCTCCGGTGAGAGAGCCACTTGAGATCCCAAAGAAGCTCATTTTTTTCAAGGCATGGTAGAGCTTCTCTATGCAGCCCGCCTTGGAGCAAATTGATGGAGAAGTCCAGGATGATTAGATTGGAACAGAGGCCGAGTTGTTGAGGGATGTTCAATGACACATTATGGAGGTCGATTTGTTATAGCAACTTTAGCTGGCCTAGTGAAGCCGATATTTGACAACCTAATGAGTTGTTCTTGAGCTCAAGTACCTGGATCTGGATTCTGTATCCTCGTTAGATTGGATTCAAATTGGTCTGATCTCATTCAAATTCGATTGAATGGTGAGACTGATTAATAGGGATGTACAAATCAGTAGGAAATGTTGTAGTTCAAGGCCGACACACTTGATCATTCTTCCTATTCTAACTGAGTATATGAAATATATAATTGAGTATACTCACTTTAACTTTGAAAAATTAAAAAAAGGCATGTATTCAATACCTTCTAATATGTACTTCATTTTTAGTGAATGGAGGTTCTTCCTTCATTTATTGTCCCTAATATATTCCATTTTATTTCCTTCTTTTGGCTTCCCCCTTGAATAAAATGTTTACAGTTGCACGTGTAAACCACCCTATACATCTTTTTGATCCGATGATGTACTTCAAGGTGTGAAATATTGTTTTAAGCTGCACATGTACCTTTGTTGATCTTTTGTCTTAAGTTGTTAATTTAGCTTATAGTAATCGCTTCTAGCCTATGCCTCCTAAGGATTTGACCCCAATCTTTGTCATGTTTTCTTTCAGGAGTTCCAGTTATCATTTTTATTGCCGAAATGGATCAAGGGTGCTGGAAGATCTCCCCAACAGTCAATGCATTCTGCATCAAGGACCCATTCATGAATTTCCTCAAGGTAGTCTCGATCTGAATCCTCCTCCCACAAATCATCTCCATTGATTTCATTCATCTGATCAATCCAATGCAAGTTGACATCAAAGAGAGCGCCACCTTAGCCTAGTCTGAGAAGCTGAGGTTTGTCTTGACATTCAAGATCTACAAGAATGGGTTGTGTGTGAAGGAGATTGTCAACCCCATCGAACCGTGCTGGTGTCAATGGTGAGCCACTGTAGTCATTGAAAAAAAATGTGGATATAATATCGATCTCATCTGCTTTTGAAATGTCGTAAAAAAATTGCTTCTACTCCTGACAAATTTTCCTTAATAGTCTGAATTTTATCTGATAATATATTCTTAGTGTTCCATGATAAATGATGAATTCCTTGAATCATTTGCTTCACACCTCTACCATCTTATGAAGTATTTACAACACAATATTATCTTTCTGATTGTTGAACATGCTCTTGTTTGCTGTGGAGAATCAATAGTGAATAGGCCATGTTCCAAATCACTTGATCTACAAAATAAGATTTCTGAATTTGGTAGTTTTCTATAAGGGAAATCACTTCGAGGTGTTTGATTACTGTAAAGAAAGGTGTGTGGCTGATGAAAATTGGAAGCCTGTTCTTTTCCATGTGGCCTTATCCAAGTGATTGCTTGTTTGTTCATTCACACATCTAGTTTTCTAGTTGATGAAGCTTCCATGTCTCCACCATGATAAAGCCTCCCAAGATGGTGAGGAAGTCTACCAGAGAAATTGTTCATGTTGACTGATAAGATTTGCAGGTTCTCAAGACGACTAAAGCACCCCATCTAATTGATTGGAGTTGATGTTTATAATTTGCAAAGATTTCAAATCCCCAATCTCCACTAGGAGTGTGCCCGTGAGGTTGTTGTAGAAGAGATTGGAGATAATCAGCCTTTACAAGTTGCCTATCGTCAAAGGAATTGGACCAGTAAATGAGTCTGTAGAAAGGTCTAACACTAACAGACTCAATAAATTACTGATCTCTTTCAGGATTGCTCCCGAGAACTGATTACTGAAGAGGCACATATAAGTGAGGTTTGATAGGCATCCGATCCTAGATGAGATGCATCCAATGAGGAATTGACTTGCAGCTGCAGCGATTCGAAGTCTGTTCAAGTCGCAATGGCATCCCATGGAATCTCTCCGGTGAGAGAGCCGCTTGCGATCCCAAAGAACCTCATCTTTTTTAATGCATGGTAGAGCGCCTCTAGGCAGCCCGCCTTGGAGCAAATTGATGGAGAAGTCCAGGATGATTAGACTGGAACAGAGGCAGAGTTGTCAAGGGATGTTCAATGACGCATTATGGAGGTCGATTTGTTCTAGCCTCTTTAGCTGGCCTATTGAAGCCGATATTTGACAACCTAATGAGTTGTTCTTGAGCTCAAGTACCCAGATCTGGATTCTGTGTCCTCGTTAGATTGGATTCAAATTGGTCTGATCTCATTTAAATTCGATTGATTGGTGAGACTGATTAATAGGGATGTACAAATCAGTAGGAAATGTTCTAGTTCGAGGTCGACACAATCATTCTTCCGATTCTAACTGAGTATATGAAATATATAATTGAGTATACTCACTTTAACATTGAAAAATTACAAAAAGGCATGTATTCAATACCTTCTAATATGTACTTCATTTTTAGTGAATGGAGGTTCTTCCTTAAGTATATATGCTTTGAAAAATAAGTGACTCCAAGAATTATTGTCCCTACTATATTCCATTGTATTTCCTTCCCAAATAGTTGTCAATCTGAGACAACCCTGCCCTGCTATTTTTATGCGCTCTTGTTAGTTACGCTGTAGAAATGATCCAAAGTTCTAGCCATTCCATTCATAAATTTTTGTAGTAGCAAAAGAAGAGTTTTTTTTTTTTGAGGGAATTTAGAAGCAAAAGAAGAGTCTTAAGGATGTTGAGTATATGATTTCTCTAATTTAACATAAGTTTGGTTAGGTGAGTATGAACTCAATTCAGAAAAAACACAAAAGAAGGTGTGCATTCATTTATTTTCGAGTGTATATGAAATAATAATTAGACGTTATGTACTTTTAAAAAAACTTAAAATAAATTGAGATTGCAAAAGTGATAACAAAAATGAATGTTCTTAACAAATTTCTAAACTTAATTAATGATGTTGAAACTTTACTTCAAGTCCATGAAGACAGCCAACAGCCTCAAAATTGATAACATTTTTTTTCCCGTGCTCAACACTGACACAATGATGTGATTTGAACCAAAATAAATTGAAACTACAATGACATGGAAGCACCACAAAGTTTTATATATTACAATATCTCCCACGATATCCTCACATACATTGGATTCAAACCTTCATATCAGATTTTCAAGTTTACTTCGAAACCGGGCCATCCTTAAAAGTGTGAAAACAGTGAAACTATCTTGTATATTGTCCAAACAAAGAATACAAGCAATTCTACAAGGCTTATTGAACAATATGATACCACAAAACCCCCAGAATCCGACCACAAAACCCAGTATCATGCTCACATAAAACCATATCATGCCATTCCTATCTTCGTCCCCACCATCTTCTTGTTTACCTTTTTCATCTGTTTTGCACTGCACAGGGAGTGGAAATCCACATAGCATTGGGTTGCCCATATAGATTGAAGGATCAATGAGTGTTTGGAGCTGATTGCCTGATGGAATCTTCCCTGATAAATTATTGTACGATAAGTTCAAAGAACTTAAAAAGTTCAAAGAAGACATGCTTGGAGGGATCGGACCAGAAAGCTGATTGAGCGATAGATCAAGAGATTCTAATCCTTGCAAATGACCAATCATGTATGGGATTGCGCCTGTAAGAGTATTTCGTGATAAGTTCAATTCAAGCAACCCATGAAGACCTGTGAGCTCTTTAGGTATATCCCCAGATAAGTGGTTGCCAGAAAGATCAATGATGGTTGGGATCCACAATAGTTTTTGGTATTCAAAATACGTTCCTTTCCAAACCACCTGAATACTGAGAGAAGAATAAAGTAGAGAATAATCCTCTCTCTCCTGTATTACAGCCATGGCACTTAAATTTCCAAGGCTTCGTGGTATTCTTCCAGAAAGATTGTTGTGTGCAAGGTCCAAATGTTGAAGTGAAGCGAGGCTTGACAGCTGTGGTGGAATATCACCAGACAAATTATTTGATCTTAACAAAAGAGCTATAAGTGATTTTAGGCTTTCTCCAATCCATGTTGGTATATTCCCGATGAATGAATTTTCACTTAGATCAAGTAACTCTAAAAATGAACAATTTCTCAAGGAAGAAGGGATTTTACCCGAGAGACCATTATTACTCAATTGCAATGAAGTTAAAGAGGAAAGTTTGCCAACTGATTTGGGGATTACCCCAAAAAGATAATTATGTGAGAGATCTAAAATTTCCAATCTACTCATTTCACACACGGGCAAGGGTATGATGCCATTGAAATAATTGTATGAAAGACTCATACATATCATTGATGGAAAACATGAGGGAATGTCACCTGTGAATTGATTTCTTGATAGATCCAGAAACATTAGATTCGTTAAACTACCAATCTCCTTGGGGATCGTTCCCGAGAGCTGGTTCATGAAGAGCAAAAGATAAGTGAGGTTTGACAGGCGTCCGATCCCAGATGAGATGCTCCCAGTGAGCGAGTTCATATGCAGCTGCAGCTCTTCGAGGTCTGTCCAGGTCGTGATGGCATCCCATGGGATCTCTCCTCTGAGAGAGGCGTTTACAATCCCAAAGGACCTCATCTTTTTCAGGCCTGACAGAGCTGCTCGAGGCAGCCCGCCTCGGATCAGATTGTTGGTGAAGTCCAAGAAGTTTAGATTGGAACAGAGACCGAGTTCTAGAGGGATGGTGCTATTCAATGATGCATTATGGAGGTCGATGTGTTCAAGCATCTTTAGCTGGCCTATGGAAGCCGGGATTTGACCACCTAATGAGTTGTTGTAGAGCTCAAGTACCCGGAGGTTTGATGTCGAACCAATTTCTGTAGGGATGCCTCCAGTGAAATTGTTGTTGCCAATGCACAGTTCTTGGAGTATGGAGAAATTTGAGAGGGATTTGGGGATTGGTCCACTAAACAAGTTATAGCTGAGGTTGAGGTACTGAAGGCTAGGTAGGTTGGTTGCCAACGAATCCGGTATTGGACCCGTCAGACTATTCTGTGACAGGTCAATGTATGTCAGATTCCGGCAGTTTAGGATGAAGGGTGGGAATTCTGAGACGAGGCTGTTGAGGATGGCAGGGGTGTGAATTTTTTGTAGTTAGGCGCCTGCAAGTGATTCGAACTGAGGTCGACATGGCGTACCTTTTTGAGGTTGCTAAGCTGATATGGGACTGCATTGGTGAGGGAGTTGTTGTAGAGTCGGAGGTCAAGCAGCTCCGAGAGCCTGCCAATCTCCGGCGGGATGGCTCCCGTGAAGTTGTTGTTGGCGAGGTCCAGCGAATTCAGGTTGGAGAGGAGGGAGAGGTTGCTGGGGATCGAACCATACAAGTTGTTGAAGTTGAGGTCCAATCTAGTGAGGTTGGGGAGAGACGCGAAGTCGAGCTCATCAATGGTGCCCAAAAAGTTCGAGTTGGGGAGGTTTATCTGGACGACACTCCCGAAGAGTGGCAGACGATGCCGGTCCATTTGCATGGACTGTTGGAACTGGAGGGAGACCATGAAGTGAGGAACTGGAAATCCAAGCTTGCCTTCCATTTCAGAAGAGCTTGTGATTCAGTCACTGCTGATGCTGTTGAGCAAAGACAGAGAGCACAGATGATGAGGAGAAGAGCACGTTTTAACATTGGTTTGTTTTCTGGTGGAGCTAGAGAATTCGCGTGTTGTTTTAGTTCTATTGCTACATGTATAATTTATATAGCCCGGGCAAGGGGCTACCTAGTTGCATATAGTTGACTTGGGTCAATCTGACTAGTAGTTCTAAATATACTTTTATGCGGAGTGGAAGTCTTCACGTGGTTTTTTTTTTTTTTAATTTAAAAAATAGATATTTACTATCACAGTTCATTTTTGAATGTCAAATTATAAATTCTAAAAGTCTTCACGTAGTTGATGGGAATAATGACAGATTCTTAGAAGTCAACATCAGAAGCATCCTCCTTTTGGTTTTTGCATCATAAGTCTAATAAATTTTTACACATTTGGAGGGGCCTCGACGTATTAGTGAGCCGAGATCAAGAAAATCACATACATGATGAACAAATTGACGGAGCGACTGAGGATTTTTATTGGGCACGTTTATCCCCACCATGCAGTTTGCTAAGCCCACCGATCAAAAAATAAAAAAAAGTCATATATAGTTTTAGTTTGAAAAACACTAATCCTATTGATTCATTCGACAATCATACCTTCGATCATTATGTACAATATTCGATGGTCACTCTGTCAACATAGGTTTAAAACATTTAACTGTCATTCTATCAATCGTTTTTAAATCATTCGACAGTTTATATGTCGATCTGTGATGTCCACCTCGATACTGAGTCTGTCGAACAGAAAACATGAAAAATATACATCCAATTTTTTTATAAAATGTAAGAAAACATTGTGTACTTTTTTAATTTGAGATAAAAATTATCTTTTTCTCTGTGGACATAAATATTGAACCACGTAAATCTATTTTCTCATGATTACGTATGTATTTATTTTTTCTTCTTTCCTTTAACATATCTATTTTTCAACAAAGGAATGTTTAAGCAACTTGTATCCATCACTTAATAACATAATATATTTATTATACATAATACATACAACTCATTTAAAAAACAAGCAGCTTCAAAAATCTATGCAAGTCCAGTTACAATAATTCCGGTTTTGTGGCTTGATGGTTTTGAAGAAAGTGTAAAACCCACACTTTACATTGAGTATATTTTAGATAGTTTTATAAGGAAAAACAAGTAGAGGAGTTTTATAAGGAAAAACAAGTAGAAGATTCAGTCCCGGTTTTATAATACCAATCCTTAACATTATACAGTTACATAAATCTCATAATTAAGGGAAAGAGTCAAGACTAAATAAGAGGGTTCAACTGTTATAATTTGAATTAGTCATATCATTATGTTATATGAAACATAACAATATGTTATTAATTAAAATAGTGGATTATTAATGTAATCAATATTTATCTCCACAGAGAAATAAGAGAATTTTTTTTTCAAATAAAAAAATATAATGTTTTCTTACATTTTATATAAAAAAATAGGATGTAAATTTTTCGTGTTTTCCGTTCGACAGACCCAGTATCGAAGTGGACATCACGGGTCGACATGTAAACCGTCGAATAGTTTAAAAGCAGTTGACAGAATGACGGTCAAAAGTTTTTAACATAGGTTGATAGAGTGACCGTCAAATGGATCGGTGGGATCAGTGATTTTCAAACTAAAACTATATATGACTTTTTTTATTTTTTGATTAGTGGGCTTAATAAATTGCATGGTGGGATAAAGTGACCTTTTTATTGAGTTCAATATGTTATTTATAGTCTTTTGAATTTACTAATTTTTTTAACCCAAGTCAGTCAAAGAATGAACATCACCCTAACAAGTCGTCGTTGCCGTGGATGGAAATTAATGTTGTCCAATTGTTTTTTTTTTTTTTTTAGTTAAACGGTAGGCATACGTCTTAATAAATTAAAGGACGAAAGTCCAAGAAAAACATCATACAACTTTCGGAGGCATTCGCATGAGCACGAAGTAGAAGAGACATCTGTTTGAACTCATCGATTACCTCCTCGCACCCCTAATCCATTACAAGTATATCATCCTGAAATCTAATACCCCTTGCCCCCACACAAAAGCTCCCCCAATCAACAATGAAACTCTTTGTCATATCCCATATATGTTGTTGTCCAATTGTTGTGGATGGAAATTGAAGCGTGGATTTTCTGCGACGGCTCAAACAAACCCACACGTGGTGATTTCACCACCGTTTTTCTCTCATCACTTTGCACCTCCACAGGTTTTCAATTTTTTAAAAATTAAAATAATAATTCAAAAAGGCAGCGACAGCTTCAATTTTTTCTTTTTTCAGATATAAAGATGTATTTCTCAACTACAATCGAGACACTATTTACATACACCAATATGTTTTTTGAACTACATTAATATATACCCTGATTTTTTAAAATTATATAATGTGAATATCTGTATATATTGATGTTATCCTTAAAATATGTTACCTACTTACAAACGTACATGAAATTATACATTTATATCTTAACTATGTGATTACTAGATTTAGTTATATGTATGATTCAAATTTTTTTTTGTTTAACTTCTCAATTCCCATGTAGATATGATTTTCAAACAAATTTTCTACCTATGTATTATTCGTATTTATTAAGTGATTTACATAGGAGATGACAATTACATATCTATACACAAAAATTTGTTCTCTTTTTATTTAAATATTATAATTAGATATAGTTGATATATCAGTCAACTACTAGTATATAAGCAACTACAATAGAGTTGGAAACAATTCATAGATATGTATCCGCTTTCTCCTATATAAGCAACTACTATTATGAATATTGGTAATATACAACTGGAGCTTAAAATTTTAAATAATGGCCGTAAATTATATTAAATCAAACATGAGCAATTTGTTTATCTATATATGTAAGTGTGATTCACTAAATATTTAAGCATCTTGATGAGTATGAGTATTTGATGATACAAATCATTGTTCTATGTACGCAACTCATATTATGAGTATGAGTATTTGATGAAACAAATCGTTGTTCTATGTACGCAACTCATATTAAATTATGGAACACTGAGAATTTGAAAATTCAGATATATGTAACCACTGTCTCCTATGTGAGTAACTATTAATATAAATCCGTATAATTCATAATATAGTAATATGTGACCCGTGTTTAAAATTTTAAATCATGGATGATGTGTAGTATATTGGAGTCAAACTGTGTCCACGTATGTAAGTGTATTATACTAAATAGTTAAATATCTTAATAAATACGATTATTTGATGCAACATACATATGTAACTTATTTTTAAATTATATGTACTTGGGACATTTATCTAAAACAAAGAGCAAATTTCACTGTTCTTTTTTGTAACTAAAATCAATTACCATGTAAGTTAGTGCGGTAGCTGGATAACTCTTTGTTCCTATGTAATTAAGTAACTCATATTTAAATTATGGACCACTTGGACCACATATAGTTTAAATTTTCATATATATGTAATCACATTTTTCTATTTAAGTAACCATCAATATATATCTAGGTAATTCAAAATATGATATGTAATCGGAAATTAAGTCATGCATGATTGTGTAACATATTGATGCCGAACATATAGAGATTCTCCTTGCACGTATATGTAAGCATGGCTTACTAAAAAGCTATGCAATTTATACATATGTGTATTTGATGAAACATATATATATATAGTCGAGTGATTGGGTGCGGCGGAATGGCGGTGCGGCAGCGACGTGAGCCGTTCGATCGCGGGTCCATTGCATCCGACGGTCGATGTGAATCGCACCTGACCGTCCGATGCGATGTACCCGTGATCGCTGCCGCACCACCGTTTCGCCGCACCTAATCGGTTATATATATATATATATATAGGTAACTAATTTTTAAATTACATTCACTCGAAAAGCTGAGGTATCATCCATATCTAAAAACTATACAAAGCTTAAACTAATTAGATTTTTTATTTGGCATATCCATGAAACTTTCACTTGAAACAAATAATACAGAGGTACAATACATTATTAATATATAAGTACATCAATTACTTCGAAGCACATAAACTTACAAAAATAGTAATCAAAAGATTTCTACAATTTATTAAATGATTCACACTCCTAATCAAAGCAAATATATTAATTAACATCTACATCTCTTCCATTAGTTTCACAAGTTTTTACAATACAACCATTCATAAGGTGTTGAGCAAAGACAGAGAGCACATATGATGAGGAGAAGAGTACGTATTAACATTGGTTTCATTGTTTTTTGGTGGAGCTAGAGAATTCGCGTGTTGTTTTAGTTCTATTGCTACATGTATAATATATATAGCCCGGGCAAGGGGCTACCTAGTTGCATATAGTTGTAGTTCTAATAATACTTTTATGCGGAGTGGAAGTCTTCAACATAGTTTTTTTTTTTTTTTTAAAGATAAATATTTGTTATGGTAGTTCATTTTTAAATGCCGAATTACACACTAAAAGTCTTCAACGTAGTTGACGGGGTAACAATCACACATTCTTAGAAGTCGTGAACATTAAAAGCATCATCCTTTTGGTTTTTGCATCAACAAAAGTCTAATAACGAGTGGTAGATTTCTACACATTTGGAGGGGCCTCGACGTATTAGTGAGTCGAGATCAAGCAAATCACATACATGATGAACAAATTGAGGGAGCGACTGAGGATTTTTATTGAGTTCAACATGTTATTTTTAGGGTCCGTTTAGAAACACATATTGAAAAGTAGTTTTTGGAATAAAACTGTTTTTTAATATGATTTTAGACCTTGACTTTTTTATGATGTTTTTTTTTAATTCAAGAATCAATATTTGAAAAGAGTTTAATGTTTAGTAGAGAAAGTTATTTTTTAATTAAAAAAATCGATTCTGACAAAAAATCGTTGTTTTCGAGCTTTTTAAAACACGGATTTCAAAAAAAAAATTAAAAGGAATACAACTTTTGATTCTTTCAGAATCCGTCCCGTTTGACTGCACGATTTTGGGATTTCACTTTTTAAAAAACAAAATCTGCTGGAATCGTGCAACCAAATGGACCCTTAATATTTTGAATTTACTAAATTTTTTTTCCACTGCCTACTCTACTTGGGGTAGTCCTGTGCTGATGATATCTGATATCTGAATAAAGGTGTCGAGTGAACAAAGAGAGAGAATGGGGTTTGTAGACCCAAGTCAGTCAAAGTATCAACATCACCCTAACAAGTCGTCGTTGCCGTGAATGGAAGGAAATTAATGTTGTCCAATCGTATTGAAGACGGTCGTTGTGGATGGAAATTAAAGCGTGATTTTTCTGCGGACCACTCCAACAAACTCGTCACTTTGCACCTCCACAGGTTTTTAATTTATTTAAAATTAAAATAAGAATTCAAAAAGGCAGCAGCTTCAGTTTTTTTCTTTTTTCAGATATAAAGATGTATTTCTTAACTACAATTGAGACACTATTTACATACTCCAATATTTTTTTTAACTACATTAATATATACCATGAGTTGTTTAAATTATATAATGTGAATATATGTATACATTGATGTTATCCTTGATATATGTTACCTACTTACAAACATGAAATTATACATTTACATCTTAACTACTTGATCACAAGATTTAGTTATATATATGATTCAATTTTTTAAAATAAATATAATAAAATTAAAAAAAAACATTGAAAAAACCATTTTTTACCTTTTTTTTTTTCACTGCCTACTCTACCTGGGGTAGTTCAGTTCTGATGATATCAGATATATGAATAAATGTGTGGAGTGAACAAAGAGAGAGAACGGAGTGGAAGTCAGTCAAACTGTCAAAGAATCAACATCACCCTAATAAGTCGTCGTCGCTGTGGATGGAAATTAATGTTGTCCAATCGTATTGACGACAATCGTTGTGGATGGAAATTAAAGTGCGACCCTAACAAGAGCTCGTCTACCACCACCAACCTAAATTCTCTTTCCCCCCAACCCAATAAAAATTTAAAACATTTTGTATTAGGCACTCATCCCACTAACTTCAGTTGATACAAACCTAGCCATACTAAAATATCTAATGTGACACAAGGTGTGTCACTCAAAAATTTCAACTACAATATGTTAAAAGTGACGCGATACACCTTGGGTCAAAACAAGTTGTTCAATTTGACACACTCTGAGTCGAACTGTAATGTCTACTGTGACCCAAGGTGTGTCGTCCAACACTATACAATTGATAATAATTTAATTTTTTTTTTGTCCATCATAAATATCATAAATATACAACAAATAAATATCATAAATAAACAACATTCAAGTACATTGTCACATAAGTTAATTCAACATTAACATATTCGATCTATCATGCACATTCACAAATCTAATCATTCTTTTGTCGTAAATGAAAACATACTATTGATATAACAGTCTTCTTCGTTCAACATTCACACATCCAATGTGGATGTGTTGGTTGGTTGAATTTGGATGCATGCATGTTCAACAGGGAAGGCTGTTATGTTAATAGTAGGTTTTCATTTGTGAAAAAAATAGTGTATTGGATTTGTGAATGTACAGGTTGGATATGTGAATGTTGAATTAACTTATATGACTATGTATACGAATGTTGTTTATTTGTGATATTTTATTTGTTGTGTATTTATGATATTTATGATGGATAAGAAAATTAACTTATTGTCAATTGGATAGTGTTGGGCGACATCCATTGGGTCATAGTAAACATCCCAATTTGACTCAGAGTATGTCAAACCGAATAACTTATGATGATTCAATGTGTGTCACATCACTTTTAAAATATTGTATTTAAAAAATTCTGGGTGACACACCTTTGATCATAGTAAACACTCTAGTTTGACTCAGAGTTTGTCAAATCAAACAACTTATGGTGACTCATGGTGTGCCACGCCACTTTTAAAATATTACAGTTGAAAAATTCTGGGTGACTTGGGTCACATTAGACATCCCAGTATGACTGAGTTTGTGTCAAGTGTGGTTGGTGTGATAAGTGTCTAAAATAAAATGTTTTAACTTTCCATTGGGTTGGGGGTAGAGCAATAGGTTTGGTGGGATTAGACCAGCTCCCCTAACAAACCCACACGTGGTGATTTCACCACCCTTATTCTCTCATCACTTTACACCTCCACATATTTTTAATTTTTTAAATTACAATAAGAATTCAAAAAGGAGCTTCAATTTTTTTTTCCGGATATAAAGATGTATTTCTTAACTACAATTGAGACACTATTTACATACTCAAATATTTTTTTGAACTACATTGATATATACCATGATTAAATTATACATTTACATCTTAACTACGTGATTACTAGATTTAGTTATATATATGATTCAATTTTTTAAAATAAATATAATAAAAAAACATTTAAAAAGCATTGAGAAAAACTATTTATTTTAAACATACTTTTTCCCGTATTTCAAATACTCTGTACAGTTCCTAATAAGTTATTGAGTGTTCTTTTAATGGTTTCAGTGTCTCTCATATTATTTACAATACTCTTTTTGGAGAATGTTAATAAATTCCAAAATCCCTTTCGTCGTCCAATGGCTACACCAGTCTTTTTGATCGATACTGCAGTAGCTCTTTAGTTAGGTATTGGAGCCACATTACCTATTGATAAATCTCTAACTTTAGTTCTTTTGTCCCCAGTGGTCATAGCACAACGGTTCATGGCTTGTCTGGTTAAAGGGGAGGTCTTGGATTCGAGTCTTGGCGCTGACTTACCCACCTGTTTGTTGGCGATTATTCGAAAGAATTTTCCGTGGGACTGGGACAAACAGGCGGAGGTAGCTTTTCCAGCTCGACCATAAGGTCAGCCACGGGGAGTCCCTCCGATATAAAAAAAAAAAAACTTTAGTTCTTTTTAAAATTGATTGAACCAGTAAATACTACGACATAAGTATCTAGGAAATGGATTAGTCACTTCAATGAGATTAATTTTATTATTATGTTTAAATATTTATATTATGAGAAAATTATGTTAAAGTTATTTTTGTCATTTTTACTTTTGGTTAAGAACTAGCTATAATTAAATTTCATTTTGGTTAAAAAAGATAAAAGAAAGTCACATTTTTATTTTGAAAATTCTAATGGTATCAAAATAAATATGTTATTTGTAGTGGTATAAAATAAATAACATATTTTTTTATGGTATACATGTAAAAAAACTAAATTCAATTCTTTTATTCTAACACTACTCACAACCAGGTAGAATATGAAGTTGCATAATCAAAAAGGAAAAAAAATCGAAGCAGATTCAATATTTTAACCTAATACATTGTTGTACAAAGAATGGATAAGAAATATGCCTTTGAATGAAACAATATTCATATGTAAAGTAGATATATATTCATAGACACCCTCACGTCGTTTATAGATACAAACATATTACAAATTGTGCATACGAATGACTGAAAAATCAAAATTCATTCAACCCATCATGTGCATGCATTATGAATGGTAATAGATATGAAGGCCTCACTTTTGTCATCTTCATACATCAACATGGAAGCTTCATCAATAGAGGCCAGGTTCAATAGAGTAAATCAGAACCAGATCTATTTGTGTAAACCTACTAGATTATTAATTGTAATTATGCCTAAGGGCTCAGAGAGGTATGCCTGCATGTTTGTGGGCTGATAGCTCCTGAGCAACCAAACGCATGTCAGGCCTTGATTCTGGATTAGAATGAGTGCATGCCAAGGCCATCCTAACAATGAAGATGACTTCCCCTGCCATCTGACCTGTGGGGGCAGAGAGACGCTGGTCCAACACATCTTTCAATAATAGATCTTCTTGGCTCGATGAAAGAGAGGAGATGAGCTCTCCAGGGTGTTTCCCCATCATGACTTCAAGTGCGACAACCCCAAAACTATATACATCGCACTTCTCTGTGACCTTCATTGTGTAAGCAAGCTCTGAAAATTTCAAACATAGATGACACAAATAGATATTTTTAATGTGCAAACTACATACATTTCTATGAAAATTACTTGGATTCATAAAATTTTAGAGTTCTTCAGAATTAAATATAGGTTGTAACAACAATAATATGGAATTATAAAGCAAGAATATCAAATAAATTTTTGGTCATGCCAATGGTCTAATTGATTTCCCTTTTACAGCAAGATATCTTATCCTATGATTGAAATGCACCTAGTTAGTTCTGTGGGGAACCTTTATTCTATTCTATTCTATATATACATAGTATTAGTATTGATGTTTAGGTGAGTAATGATTTGTGAGTGAAAATTACTCAATTCTTTCAAAGGAAAAAGACGCTGCATCTATTAGGTTCGACGGCCTATAGCCGTCTCTGACTTGCCGTTTAGGAATAATAACAATTTAAAAATCTATTCAGGTTAATGTTGGGTCGGGCGGGGATGGGGGAGGAAATTAGGTTTTTGGTGACAGAAATTATTAAGGGATATACTAATAAATCTATTAAGGTGATTAAGTATTTGAGATTTTTAAAGGTTAATATTACGTACAGTCTCTTTTTCAGACTCAATTGTAAGTATACACATGAAATATATTTTAAAAAATAGTATACCACATTTAATGAGATACATGTTTTTATATAAAATGAAGCAAATACTCTAATAAATTATATGAATGTATATATAGAAAATTAAAAAAAATTTCTTTTATGTCTGTACTGGTTAATTGGATCCTTAAATGTTTCCGATCCGTTTAAAAACAACAAAAAGTCAAAACCCTACCCTTCTTAACACCCCCCTCCCAAAAAAAATAAAAAGTCGATCCCCTTGAATGAACCTAAGCCCATCAATGGATCGCGGGTCGACCCGGACCTGACCCGAACCCGACCCGTTAAAAGGTGTAAATAATAAACCCAAAAGATCCGACAATTAAAATGGGTTAGGTCTGGGTCCACCTCGATCCGATCCTATGGACTTGATTGACCCAACCCAAATACTATGTGATTTTTTTTTATTCATGATCCAACCCAACACGCATGATCCAACCCAACATTTGTAATTAGATACTGAATAATCATTTAAAATTTTAAGCATTTGAAATATTTTTAAAATAGTTTGACTTTATGTAAAAGCTAATTCAAACCGTATTTCAAATGTTAACTTATAAAACATTAAAAAATAAAAATAGTAAAAAACTATTTATAGTATACTAGACTCTAAAAAAAACACAAATGAAGCTATTGTAGGCACTTAAGAAGTTCTCTAACCCCTCTTTATCTGATTTGGGTCTGTTAATGGGTCGATCCAACCCGACTTGACTTGAGATCCGATATGGACCTGACCCGAAGGACTCGAGAATCAAATGGGTCGGGTCCGGGTCCACCCCAATCCAACCCGGATCCGACCCATTGACAGGCCTAGATGAACCCCTCCGCACCCGATCTGTTGTTCCATCCCACCGTCGATCCCCCTCGCAAGGTTGTACGCCGCCATTCCCTGCCCAACTAGCGGTATCACTTCCTCTCCTTTTTTTTTATTTTTATTTTATCCGGATCACCACACATTCTTCTTCATTTGATAATTTTATTGTGATCTGCTTAGTTAAAATATTAGAATGTAGAATTCTTGATAGGTTTTTGTTTGATTGGCAATTTCCTTTACCATAGATGAGATCATTTTTTTAGTTGTGAAGATTATTACGCTATTGTACAGAACAGGGCTGGTCCATCTTCAAATAAGATAGACCAAAACAGAATTTATGAAATGCAAGTTTATCAAGAATATGATAACAAATAACAAAAACAGTGCTACAACAAAACAGCCTTCCATGATTAAACCCTACAGAATCAGTTTTAAACCCAATACTTGTAGAAAATTAGTTTTGCAATCGTGTAACCAAACACTGCCTAAAAGAAGATCTTTACAACCATGAACAATAGTGCTACAACAAAACAGCCTTCCATGATTAAATATGGAAAAAACTTCCATTACTTAGAAAAAACAAACACCCATACCTGGAGCCATGTAGCCATATGATCCAGCCACTGCAGTCCAAATTGATGCATCAGGACTTAGCAATTTAGCGATGCCAAAGTCAGAGAGCCGGGGTTCAAACTCCAAATCTAGCAAAATATTTTTCACCGATATGTCCCTATGCATGATCACCGGGGAGCAGTCATGATGAAAGTAAGACAGCGCATGAGCCACTCCTTTAATGGCATTCACTCTGGACGCCCAGTCAAAATTCCTGATCTCTCCATCCCCATACAACACCTTGTCCAGACTACCCCTCTCGAGAAACTCGTACACCAAGTACATGTTCCCACCCTTGGAACAGAATCCATGCAGCTTCACTATATTTCGATGGCGAATTTCTGTTAAAGCTCGTATCTCATTCTCAAAAATCTTTCGGTTGTTTCCCGGAATGTCTCCAGTGTCTGAAATGTGGAGCCGTTTCACTGCAACCACCTGGCCAGTCCGCAATTCTGCTTTGTAGACGCTTCCAAACCCACCTTTGCTTATGCAGCACCCCTCACTAAAATTGTCTGTTGCTTTCACAATATCATTAAATGTGAACCTGCCTTCTTTATCCCATATCAGAGACTTGGGTATCTCATCAAATCTGCTTCTTGTTTCTTCATCTTTTTGTTTTGGTCTTCTGAAACCAAGAATAATTACTACAATGATGGTTGTCAATACTATGATGCTGCTGATTGGTACAAGAACATCAATAATGATCTTTTTGTGATTCTTGTGGGACTTGTTATCAGGCATATCAGATTCACAAAGGCCCAGTCCAGTTGCATTTCCACATAGCCCAGGGTTACCAATAAAGGAAGCATTCTGGAAAATATTTCCAGATGGGATCGGACCTGTCAATTTGTTGTACGAGAAATCAATGGACGTGAGGCTGGACATGTTTGAAAAATCAGAGGGGATCCCGCCTGAGAGATCATTGTGGGAGATATTGAGCTTCTCCAACGTCCCTAGCTTCGCCAGATTGGAAGGAATCGGTCCAGACAGAGAATTATGACTGAGATCCAAAAGGCTTTGCAGTGAAGCCAAATTGCCAAGCTGATCGGGTATGTTACCTGATAAGCCACCATTGCTCAGATCCAAGCTTATGAGTTTATCAAGGTTCCCGAGCTCGGTGGGGATGAAACCATGGAAGGAGTTGCCTGAGAGGTCAAGCAGCTGCAAATAAGAAATATTTCCAATTTGTGGAGGGATTTCACCCGATAGTCTATTGTTGCTCAGATTGAGCTTCAATAAGAGACCCAAATCCGCTAACTTTGCTGGTATTGGCCCTGTCAAGTCATTGGAAGCTAAGCTCAAATCTTGCAAGTTGGTCAAGTTTCCAAGTTCAGGTGGGATATTGCCGGATATCTTGTTCCCATCAATGTGTAAGTAGGTGAGGTTTTCGTACTTCCCCCAATTTGGCGATAGCTTGCCTGTAAATTGATTCCTACTGAGGTCCAAATACAAGAGCTGGGGATGGACACCAAATGCTTCAGATATGTCTCCGCTGAACTGGTTCCCTTCGAGCCGGGCTCTGATTAACATTGAGCAGTTCTTTAGGCAATTTGGCAGAGGTCCACTGAAGTTGTTGCCGTCTAGAGTGATATGATTGAGACGGAAGCCATTACAAATCCCCAGTGGCAATTCGCCCGTGAAGTTGTTGTTCGAGAATCCCACATGGGTCAGCACAGTATTCTGGCCAAGGTCGCGAGGAATGCTACCAGAGAAATTGTTTGTGAAGACTGATAGGAACTGGAGGTTCTTCAGATTGGCTAAAGATACGGGCAGCTCCCCATGTAATTGATTTGTGTTAATATCTATAGTTTGCATGGATACCATGTCCCCAATCTCCACAGGGAGTGTGCCTGTGAGCTTGTTGAAGAAGAGATTCAACAGGGTGAGCTGTTTCAAGTTACCTATAGTTGGAGGGATCGGACCAGTGAATGAGTTTGTAGAAAGGTCCAACATAAACATATTATTTAAATTACCAATCTCCTTGGGGACCATTCCGGAGAGCTGGTTACTGAAGAGGAAAAGATAAGTGAGGTTTGATAGGCGTCCAATCCCAGGTGAGATGCTCCCAGTGAGCGAGTTGACCTGCAGCTCCAGCGATTCGAGGTCTGTCCAGGTCGTGATGGCATCCCATGGGATCTCTCCTGTGAGAGAGGCGTTTGCGATCCCAAACTGACTCATCTTTTTCAGCCCTGACAGAGCTGCTTGAGGCATCCCGCCTCGGAGCAAATTGTTGGAGAAGTCCAAGAAGTTTAGATTGGAACAGAGGCCGAGTTCTAGAGGGATGGTGCTATTTAATGATGCATTATAGATGTCGATGTGTTCGAGCATCTTTAGCTGGCCTATTGAAACCGGGATTTGACCACCTAATGAGTTGTTGTTGAGCTCAAGTACCCGGAGGTTTGAGATCAAACCGATTTCTGTAGGGATGCCTCCAGTGAAATTGTTGTTGCCAACGCGCAGTTCCTGGAGTCTAGAGAAATTTGAGAGGGATTTGGGGATTGGTCCACTAAAGGAGTTGTAGCTGAGGTTGAGGTATTGAAGGCTAGGAAGGCTGGTCACCAACGAATCCGGTAGTGGACCCGTCAGAGTATTCCATGACAGGTCAATGTATGTCAGATTCCGGCAGTTTAGGATGAAGGGTGGGAATTCCGAGACGAGGCTGTTGAGGAAGAGGGAGAGATAGGTGACAGATGGCAGTGGTGAGAATTTTTTGTAGTTAGGCGCCTCCAAGTAATTCGAACTGAGGTCGACATGGCGTACCTTTTTGAGGTTGCTAAGCTGAGATGGGACTGCATTGGTGAGGGAGTTGTTGTAGAGTCGGAGGTCAAGCAGCTCCGAGAGCCTGCCAATCTCCGGCGGGATGGCTCCCGTGAAGTTGTTGTTGGCAAGGTCCAGCGAATTCAACTTGGAGAGGAGGGAGAGGTTGCTCGGGATCGAACCATACAAGTTGTTGAAGTTGAGGTCCAATCTAGTGAGGTTGGGGAGAGACGCGAAGTCGAGCTTATCCAGGGTGCCTAAAATGTTCGAGTTGGGGAGGTTTATCTGGACGACGCTCCCCGAAGAGTGGCAGACGATGCCGGTCCATTTGCATGGACTGTTGGAACCGGAGGGAGACCACGAAGTGAGGGACTGGAAATCCAAGCTTGCCTTCCATTTCAGAAGAGCTTGTGATTCAGTCACTGCTGATGCTGTTGAGCAAAGACAGAGAGCACATATGATGAGAAGATGAGTACGTATTGACATTGGTTTCATTGTTTTCTAGTGGAGCTAGAGAATTCGCGTGTTGTTTTAGTTCTATTGCTACATGTATAATATATATAGCCCGGGCAAGGGGGCTACCTAGTTGCATATAGTTGTTCTAATAATACTTTTATGCGGAGTGGAAGTCTTCAACGTAGTATTTTTTTTTAAAAAAAAATATATATATATATGTTATGGTAGTTAATTTTTAAATGTCGAATTACACACTCTAACCTCCCGTTTGGGGTGAAGAATAAAGGGTGAATAGGGGAGAATACAGTAGAATAAGTCCCAAACAGTTGTTTGTTTGACAAGAATAAACCTTGATAGTTATGTCTGGATAAGCTAGGATAAGGCCTGATAACTATTCTAAGAAAATGGTGGAATTGTTTATCAGGGCTTATCTATACCAATGGATAAAAATACCCTTCTCTGTCATTTTAAAATATTTATCTCACCTAACACTCTCTGCACACATTTCAAAACTGTCACATCTATCATATCACATTCATATCTCTTATACTTATTCCCAAACACAAATAATTTATGCAGGGGTATAATTGTCATTTAAAAAGTCATATACTCTTATCCATCTCTTATCTATCACTTATCCATATTTTATTCAAGGTGAACCAAACAACAAAAATATCAATTTTACTTTTCCCAATGAGAATAACAAAAAAGACAACCAAATAAAAATTTACTTATTCAGCATGGATTGTTATCTATCCCAGTATAACTATCAAGGGCAAATAATCTTATGTCTCACCCCAAACGGGCCCTAAAAGTCTTCAACGTAGTTGACAGGGTAACAATGACAGATTCTTAGAAGTCGTGAACATTAAAAGCATCATCCTTGGTTTTTGCATCAACACAAGTCTAATAACGAGTGGTAAATTTCTACACATTTGGAGGGGCCTCGACATATTAGTGAGTCGAGATCAAGCAAATCACATACATGATGAACAAATTGAGGGAGCGACTGAGGATTTTTATTGAGTTCAACATGTTATTTTTAGTCTTTTAAATTTATTAATTATTTTTTGGTTAATTAGCACTTTTAACCCCTGAAAATTAAATATTTGCAAAAATAGCTCCGTTCGTCGAATATTCGCAAAAACTAGCTGAGGTGAGAGATTATACTAATCCGTCTCCCGTGTTTACTTTTAAAAAAAAAATCAAGATCACAGGAGGGGAAAATGCATATATATATATATCGTCTCCACTTTATAATTTTATCATTGAATGTTTGTTTTATATTGAATCGAGTCTCCTTTGCACAGACGACGGAGAATGTCTTTGCTTTGTCATTTCTTGTAAAAGATGGTCGTGTTGAAATCAAAGTTGAAGATGTAGACATTATAGCCATACAATATATGGACGGCCGGGATCAAATGGAACAAAAAAGAAGAAAATTGATCGATCGGGAGCACTGGGACTTCAAACGGCAATAACTTTTGAACCGTATATCAGAATCGCTATTATAATATGTTCACACGTTCGTATCGACGATCCCTACAGAAGTAGTGGCTTTGCCACTATGTCATTTTTTTAGCGTTCTGAAATCGTCTTGGAGGTCAAATCCACGGTTCAAAGTTATTTTTACTATTTTTAGGTTGTTTTGAGTTTGTTAGGAGCTTGCGAATTCGTTACTTAGATCAAATTGGTTTCGTACATGAATAATGAGTAGTTGATAATTCACCAGAAAATGATCCAGTCTTTGGAAAATGTTCACCCAGAAAATTGAGAAGGTTTGACTACTAAATCAATAATGTAATGAAATATAGTGATTGAACATATATGAAAATTATATATGAATTTCAGTTAAGTTGTTAAAGCATGATTTATGATGTATTAAAACAAAAACAGGAAAAAAAAAAATTTTAAGTTGGAGAAGGCATAAATATATGCCGTTTTCAGGAGATGGTATATATACATGCCGTCTCCTATGCATTTTTCTTCTCCTATGATCTCGATTTTTTTTAAAAAGTAAACAAGGGAGACGGATTATATAATCTCTCATCGGAGCTAGTTTTTGCTAATATTCGACAAGTGGAGCTATTTTTGTAAATATTCAAATTTCAGAGGTTAAAAGTGCTAATTATCCTTTTTTCCACTGCCTACTCTACCTGGGGTATTCCTGTGCTGATGATATCTGATATCTGAATAAAGGTGTCGAGTGAACAAGGAGAGAGAATGGGGTTTGTAGACCCAAGTCAGTCGAACAAACCATTAGGCAGCCTGTGTCATGGATCGAGTTTGACAGTCCTACTGTCGAACATATGTACTGGAGGACGACAACAAGCCAGCCGAGTTGAGAGATTTATGGCGATATAAGACTCGTCGAACGTTTACAGTGTAGTGATCTATGACGTTAACTGTGAACATTCAAAATGTTTTAAACCATTCATATTAATTATGCTTACCAATTCATTCATTCATTCTAACATAAACATTCAAAATATTTTAAATCATTCACAATTTGTTAGTAATGAGATTTAGTCTTCACTTCAATAAAAAAAAATATAAGCATTGATTGATACTTGTTCTAAAATTATAGGCAAAGACACGATCGACACGGATGATTTTAGAACAAGTATCAATCAATGCTTATATATTTTTTTATTGAAGTAGAGACTAAATCCCAAGACTAACAAAGTGTGAATGATTTAAAACATTTTGAATGTTTATGTTTGAATGAATGAATGAGTTGGTAAGCATAATTAGTATGAATGGTTTAAAACATTTTGAATGTTCACAATTAAAGTCATATATCACTACACTGTAAACGTTCGACAGGTCTTCCGTTGCCATAAATCCCTCAAGTCGACTGTCATGTTGTCGTCCTCCAGTACATATGTTCGATAGTAGGACTGTCGAACTCGATCCATAACACAGGCTGCCTAATGATTTTTTCGACGGGCCTCCCGTCGCCCATGACCCCCCAGGTCGACTGACATGTTGTCGTCCTCCAATACATATATTCGACTTCAGAGTTGTCGAACAACTTCCAGAACACATGCATCAATTTCATGTGGTGGGGATAACCTTTCTAAATTTTTTGGTTGGTGGGGAGGGGAGGTGGGGATAGTGGATTACAAAACCAAACAAATTATTTTTGTTAATTTTTTCTTGTTGGGGGACAACAAGTTGGGTGGTGGGGATAGAGCTGCCCCTCCAACAAACCCACAATTGGTGATTTCACCACCTTATTCTCTCATCACTTTGCACCTCCACAGGTTTTTAATTTTTTAAAAATTAAAATAAGAATTCAAAAGGGCAGCAACTTCAATTTTTTTTCTTTTTTCAGATATAAAGACGTATTTCTTAACTACAATTGAGACACTATTTACATACTCAAATATTTTTTTGAACTACATTAATATATACCATGAGTTGTTTAAATTATATAATGTGAATATATGTATACATTGATGTTATCCTTGATATATGTTACCTACTTACAAACATGAAATTATACATTTACATCTTAACTACTTGATCACAAGATTTAGTTATATATATGATTCAATTTTTTAAATAAATATATAATAAAATTTAAAAAAATTTAAAAAACCATTTTTACCTGTTTTTTGTTTTTTTCACTGCCTACTCTACCTGGGGTAGTCCAGTTCTGATGATATCAGATATATGAATAAATGTGTGGAGTGAACAAAGAGAGAGAACGGAGTGGAAGTCAGTCAAACTGTCAAAGAATCAACATCACCCTAATAAGTCGTCGTCGCTGTGGATGGAAATTAATGTTGTCCAATCGTATTGACGACAATCGTTGTGGATGGAAATTAAGTGTGAATTTTCTGCGGACGACCCTAACAAACCCACACGTGGTGATTTCACCACCCTTATTCTCTCATCACTTTACACCTCCTCAGATTTTTAGGGTGAATCAAACAAATTAATTTTAACATTTTTTCTGATTGGAGGGATCAATATCTAATATCTAGGTTGGTGGGCCTAGACCTTTCCTTGTTGGAGTGGTCCACCGAAAAATCACGCTTTAATTTCCATCCACAACGACCGTCTTCAATACGATTGGACAACATTAATTTCCTTCCATTCACGGCAACGACGACTTATTAGGGGATGTTGACACTTTGACTGACTTGGGTCTACAAACCCCATTCTCTCTCCTTGTTCACTCGACACCTTTATTCAGATATCAGATATCATCAGCACAGGAATACCCCAGGTAGAGTAGGCAGTGGAAAAAAGGATAATTAGCACTTTTAACCTCTGAAATTTGAATATTTACAAAAATAGCTCCATTTGTCGAATATTAGCAAAAACTAGCTCCGATGAGAGATTATATAATCCGTCTCCCTTGTTTACTTTTTAAAAAAAATCAAGATCATAGGAGAAGAAAAATACATAGGAGACGGCATGTATATATACCATCTCCTGAAAACGGCATATATTTATGCCTTCTCCAACTTAAAATTTTTTTTTCCTGTTTTTGTTTTAATACATCATAAATCATGCTTTAACAACTTAACTGAAATTCATATATAATTTTCATATATGTTCAATCACTATATTTCATTACATTATTGATTTAGTAGTCAAACCTTCTCAATTTTCTGGGTGAACATTTTTCAAAGACTGGATCATTTTCTGGTGAATTATCAACTACTCATTATTCATGTACGAAACCAATTTGATCTAAGTAACGAATTCGCAAGCTCCTAACAAACTCAAAACAACCTAAAAATAGTAAAAATAACTTTGAACCGTGGATTTGACCTCCAAGACGATTTCAGAACGCTAAAAAAATGACATAGTAGCAAAGCCACTACTTCTGTAGGGATCGTCGATACGAACGTGTGAACATATTATAATAGCGATTCTGATGTACGGTTCAAAAGTTATTGCCGTTTGAAGTCCCAGTGCTCCCGATCGATCAATTTTCTTCTTTTTTGTTCCATTTGATCCCGGCCGTCCATATATTGTATGGCTATAATGTCTACATCTTCAACTTTGATTTCAACACGACCATCTTTTACAAGAAATGACAAAGCAAAGACATTCTCCGTCGTCTGTGCAAAGGAGACTCGATTCAATATAAAACAAACATTCAATGATAAAATTACAAAGTGGAGACGATATATATATATATGCATTTTCCCCTCCTGTGATCTTGATTTTTTTTTTAAAAGTAAACACGGGAGACGGATTAGTATAATCTCTCACCTCAGCTAGTTTTTGCGAATATTCGACGAACGGAGCTATTTTTGCAAATATTCAATTTTCAGGGGTTAAAAGTGCTAATTAACCAAAAAATAATTAATAAATTTAAAAGACTAAAAATAACATGTTGAACTCAATAAAAATCCTCAGTCGCTCCCTCAATTTGTTCATCATGTATGTGATTTGCTTGATCTCGACTCACTAATATGTCGAGGCCCCTCCAAATGTGTAGAAATTTACCACTCGTTATTAGACTTGTGTTGATGCAAAAACCAAGGATGATGCTTTTAATGTTCACGACTTCTAAGAATCTGTCATTGTTACCCTGTCAACTACGTTGAAGATTTTTAGGGCCCGTTTGGGGTGAGACATAAGATTATTTGCCCTTGATAGTTATACTGGGATAGATAACAATCCATGCTGAATAAGTAAATTTTTATTTGGTTGTCTTTTTTGTTATTCTCATTGGGAAACGTAAAATTGATATTTTTGTTGTTTGGTTCACCTTGAATAAAATATGGATAAGTGATAGATAAGAGATGGATAAGAGTATATGACTTTTTAAATGACAATTATACCCCTGCATAAATTATTTGTGTTTGGGAATAAGTATAAGAGATATGAATGTGATATGATAGATGTGACAGTTTTTGAAATGTGTGCAGAGAGTGTTAGGTGAGATAAATATTTTAAAATGACAGAGAAGGGTATTTTTATCCATTGGTATAGATAAGCCCTGATAAACAATTCCACCATTTTCTTAGAATAGTTATCAGGCCTTATCCTAGCTTATCCAGACATAACTATCAAGGTTTATTCTTGTCAAACAAACAACTGTTTGGGACTTATTCTACTGTATTCTCCCCTATTCACCCTTTATTCTTCACCCCAAACGGGAGGTTAGAGTGTGTAATTCGACATTTAAAAATTAACTACCATAACATATATATATATATTTTTTTTAAAAAAAAATACTACGTTGAAGACTTCCACTCCGCATAAAAGTATTATTAGAACAACTATATGCAACTAGGTAGCCCCCTTGCCCGGGCTATATATATTATACATGTAGCAATAGAACTAAAACAACACGCGAATTCTCTAGCTCCACTAGAAAACAATGAAACCAATGTCAATACGTACTCATCTTCTCATCATATGTGCTCTCTGTCTTTGCTCAACAGCATCAGCAGTGACTGAATCACAAGCTCTTCTGAAATGGAAGGCAAGCTTGGATTTCCAGTCCCTCACTTCATGGTCTTCCTCCAGTTCCAACAGCCCATGCAAATGGACCGGCATCGTCTGCGACTCTTTGGGGAGCGTCGTCCAGATAAACCTCCCCAACTCGAATTTTTTAGGCACCCTTGATGAGCTCGACTTCGCGTCTCTCCCCAACCTCACTATATTGGATCTCAACTTCAACAACTTGTATGGTTCGATCCCCAGCAACCTCTCCCTCCTCTCCAAGCTGAATTCGCTGGACCTCGGCAACAACAACTTCAAGGGAGCCATCCCACCGGAGATTGGCCGCCTCTCTGAGCTACTTGACCTCCGACTTTACAACAACTCCCTCAACAACACAGTCCCATATCAGCTTAGCAACCTCAAAAAGGTACGCCATGTCGACCTCAGTTCGAATTACTTGGAGGCGCCTAACTACAAAAAATTCACACCCCTGCCATCTGTCACCTACCTTTCTCTCTTCTTCAACAGCCTCGTCTCAGAATTCCCACCCTTCATCCTAAACTGCCGGAATCTGACATACATTGACCTGTCACTGAATAATCTGACGGGTCCAATACCGGATTCGTTGGCAGCCAACCTACCTAGCCTTCAGTACCTCAACCTCAGCTCCAACTCCTTTAGTGGACCAATAATCCCCAAATCCCTCTCAAATTTCTCCAGACTCCAAGAATTGCGCATTGGCAACAACAATTTCACTGGAGGCATCCCTACAGAAATCGGTTCGATATCAAACCTCCGAGTACTTGAGCTCCAAAACAACTCATTAGGTGGTCAAGTCCCTGCTTCAATAGGCCAGCTACAGATGCTCGAACAAATCAACCTCAATAATGCATCATTAAATAGCACCATCCCTCTAGAACTCGGCCTCTGTTCCAATCTAAACTTCTTGGACTTCTCCAACAATTTGCTCCGAGGCGGGATGCCTCAAGCAGCTCTGTCAGGGCTGAAAAAGATGAGTCAGTTTGGGATCGCAAACGCCTCTCTCACAGGAGAGATCCCATGGGATGCCATCACGACCTGGACAGACCTCGAATCGCTGGAGCTGCAGGTCAACTCGCTCACTGGGAGCATCTCACCTGGGATTGGACGCCTATCAAACCTCACTTATCTTTTCCTCTTCAGTAACCAGCTCTCCGGAATGGTCCCCAAGGAGATTGGTAATTTAAATAATATGTTTATGTTGGACCTTTCTACAAACTCATTCACTGGTCCGATCCCTCCAACTATAGGTAACTTGAAACAGCTCACCCTGTTGAATCTCTTCTTCAACAAGCTCACAGGCACACTCCCTGTGGAGATTGGGGACATGGTATCCATGCAAACTATAGATATTAACACAAATCAATTACATGGGGAGCTGCCCGTATCTTTAGCCAATCTGAAGAACCTCCAGTTCCTATCAGTCTTCACAAACAATTTCTCTGGTAGCATTCCTCGCGACCTTGGCCAGAATACTGTGCTGACCCATGTGGGATTCTCGAACAACAACTTCACGGGCGAATTGCCACTGGGGATTTGTAATGGCTTCCGTCTCAATCATATCACTCTAGACGGCAACAACTTCAGTGGACCTCTGCCAAATTGCCTAAAGAACTGCTCAATGTTAATCAGAGCCCGGCTCGAAGGGAACCAGTTCAGCGGAGACATATCTGAAGCATTTGGTGTCCATCCCCAGCTCTTGTATTTGGACCTCAGTAGGAATCAATTTACAGGCAAGCTATCGCCAAATTGGGGGAAGTACGAAAACCTCACCTACTTACACATTGATGGGAACAAGATATCCGGCAATATCCCACCTGAACTTGGAAACTTGACCAACTTGCAAGATTTGAACTTAGCTTCCAATGACTTGACAGGGCCAATACCAGCAAAGTTAGCGGATTTGGGTCTCTTATTGAAGCTCAATCTGAGCAACAATAGACTATCGGGTGAAATCCCTCCACAAATTGGAAATATTTCTTATTTGCAGCTGCTTGACCTCTCAGGCAACTCGCTCATTGGGAGCATCTCATCTGGGATCGGATGCTTGTTTCCCCACTTGTCCATGTGTGAAATGAGTGCCCTGGAAGTTTTAGATCTCTCACATAATTATTTTTCTGGTGTAATCCCCAAATCAGTTAGCAGACTATCCTCTTTAATTTCAATGCAATTGAGTAATAATGGTCTCTCTGGCAAAATCCCTTCTTCTTTGAGAAACTGTTCAGCTTTAGAGATATTTGATCTCAGTGAAAATTCATTCTTCGGGAATATACCGTCATGGATTGGAAAAAGCCTCAAATCACTGAAAGTTCTTATGTTAAGATCAAATAATTTCTTTGGTGATATTCCACCACAACTATCAAGCCTCGCTTCTCTTCAACTATTGGACCTTGCACACAACAATCTTTCAGGAAGGATACCGCGAAGCCTTGGAAATTTAAGTGTCATGGCTGGGATACAGAAGAGAGAAGATGATTCTCTGACTTATTTGTTCAGTGTTCAGGTGGTTTGGAAAGGAGAGAATTATGAATACCACAATATGTTGTGGATCCCAACCAACATTGATCTTTCTGGCAACCACTTATACGGGGATATACCAGAAGAGCTCACAAGTCTTCATGGGGTGCTTGAATTGAACTTATCACGAAATGCTCTTACTGGCGCAATCCCAAGTACAATTGGTCTTTTGCAGAATTTAGAATCTCTCGATCTATCACTCAATCAGCTTTCTGGTCCGATTCCTCCAAGCATGTCTTCTTTGAACTTCTTAAGTTCCTTGAACTTATCGTACAATAATTTATCAGGAAAGATTCCATCAGGCAATCAACTCCAAACACTCACAGATCCATCAATCTATATGGGCAACCCAATACTCTGTGGATTTCCACTCCCAGTGCAGTGCAAAACAAATGAAGAAGATAAACAAGAAGATAGCGGAGAGCAAGATGAGAATGACATGATATGGTTCTATGTGAGCATGATATTGGGTTTTGTGGTCGGATTCTGGGGGGTTTTTGGTATCATGTTATTTAATGAGCCTTGTAGAATTGTTTGTTTCCGACGTTTGGACTGTATACAAGATGGTTTTGTTGTTTTTGTACTTGTAAAGATGGCCAGGTTTCGAAGTAAACTTGAAAATCTGATATGAAGGTTTAATGTATGTGAGGATATTCTGGGAGATGTTGGAATAATAAATAAAAATTTGTAGTGCTTCGATATTATTGCAGTTTCAAATTATTTTAGTTCATATCACATCATTGTGTTAATGTTGAGCACGGAAAAAAAATTTCCCTATTTTGAAGCTGTCATTACTTTGTGTTTTTTTTCTGAATTGAGTATAGTGTTTTTTTTCCTGAATTGAGTTCATACTCACCTAACCAAACTAATACTAAATAAGAGAAATCATATACTCAGATTGGAACTGCAGTAGGGCTGTCTCAGACTGACAACCATTTGGGAAGAAAATAGAAAGGAATATATTAGGGACAATAATTCTTTGGAGTCATCTGTTATTTTTATAGCATATATACTTAAGGAAGAACCTACATTTACTAAAAAATGTACATATTAGAAGGAATTGAACACATGCCTCTGTATTTTTCAAAGTTAAAGTGAGCGTACTCAATTACATATTTCATATTAGAATTGGAAGAATGATTGTGTCAGTCTCCAATTATATCATTTCCAATTAATTTGTACATCCCTAATAATTAGTCCTTCCAATCAATCGAATTTGAATTAGATCAGACCAATATGAATCCAATCTGATGAGGATACAGAATCCAGCCGTGTACTTGAGCTCAAGAAAAACTCATTAGGTGGTCAAATATCAGCTTTAATAGGCCAGCTAAAGATGCTAGAACATAATCGACCTCCATAATGTGTCATTGAATAGCACCATCCCTCTAGAACTCGGCCTCTGCTCTAATTTAATCTTCTTGGACTTCTCCGTCAATCTGCTCCGAGGCGGGCTGCCTAGAGCAGCTCTGTCAGGCCTTGAAAAAGATGAGGTTCTTTGGAATCTCAAGCGGCCTTCTCACCGGAGAGATCCCATGGGATGCCATTGCGACCTGGACAAACCTCGAATAGCTGTAGCTGCAAGTCAATTCTTCATTGGGAGAATCTCATCTAGGATGCCTGTCAAACCTCACTTATATGTACCTCTTCAGTAATCAGTTCTCAGGATCAATCTCAAAAGAGATGAGTAATTTAACTAGTCTGTCAGCATTATCAAATATCCATTCTGATGGATATTTGATAAGAAAAACAACCACGCTTCATTTATCAAGAGAAAACAAAAAGTCAGTCTACAATAATCCGACACCTAAAAAGGGATCCCACAAATATCCATTTATGTGCGCATATATCTCGGCAACAAATATATTTTTGTTATAAATACATGCATATAGGGGAATTATACATACATGCATATGAATGTGCATGTAATTATAGGTGCATGTAATTGTGGATGACCTCTTGGTGCATGTATACATTAGTGTATGATATTAATTGTAAATTCATGTATATTGTAAATACATGAATGAGATATTATGGTTGTAATCCCTATAAATAGAGGGCTTGTCAAACATCAAAGGCATGGAAATGAAATGAGAAGTTCTTGAATAATACTTTCTCTACTCCTCTTGTGCTCCAAATTATCTTGTGTTTATTTTGTGTTTCCATCTCCTTTTCTTTTATTTTATAACACGTTATCAGCACGACGACGCTCTTAAGGTTTGTATTTTTGGTGAGTTGATGATGTTCAAATCATCATGACTTTTATTTAATATTTTGTATACAACATAGTATACAATTTTATCATTTTTTTAATTAAAAAAAAGGGGGTGTTGATCTCATACTCTATGCTACATATGTAAATCCACTTTCAGTCATGTTCAATATTTTTATCTCATGTAAGTAATATGCAGATGAATTCATAGTTCATAATATATTTACTTTGATTAATTGTATTTCTAATTATCATCTAGTCTTGATTTACTATTCTCCATCTTTAAAGAAAAGTCAATTTGACATTCTTGATGTAAATATACATATATGGTTAATATATGTGCACTGTATGGTCCAATAATTCATTGATATATTTGCATATGTTAATTAAATGTGTACTTTTATTTTCTGGTTTCATTCTTTATTCATGTGATATTTCGGGTATATGGAATTTTATAGTAGCTAATAATATCTAGTATCATAGTTGAAATCATTATATTTGAATTCAAAAATGAAACGTGTTTTAAACTTGTGCATGTTATCACTTATCAGTACACAAATTATGTCGTCTACGGGTTACAAGTAGAAGTGCTCATTGCGGGTGCTACGTATATAGTAACAAGTAGAAATCATATGTTGGTTTTGAATTTTGTTTTTGGTGGATCAGTTAATTATGATATATATATAATTTTTTGTGATGATATCCGGCAACCATATGACCATGATTTAAATGATACAATTTGCAACTTTCATTTTTATATTAGTGTATGAAAAGGATGTGATCAATTAATTTTCATTTAACACATAGAATTATAAAATATCTAATACTTTGAGAGATGTGTTCAAATCAAGTTATCATGATATAATGCTCGCCTGCCACAACTATTATCTAATTAATTTAATCCGGCTTCTATGTGTAGCTATGAGCAAAATATGCTATTCTGTTCTTGTAATAACGTGGGCTATAGTTATTATTATTTTTGTTATATAAGCTTGCATAACATGTTTATTTATCACCCCCGTGGACATCATACCATGTTGAATTATGTAATGGCTTGTAAAATGTCTAATCATCATTTCTTGTTTCAATATAAAAAAAAAAATGATGAGTACATGGATCCCTGAAAGACCATGTAAAAGTTATGATTAATAATGTCCCATAGAACCATACAAAAGATATGAATAAAAAAAAAAGGAAAAAAGAAAAAAAAGTATGATAACATGGATCCCTGAAGGACCATGTGAAAGATATGTCCATACACGAGTATACAAAAATTCTGATATGATGAATCCATGAAGGATCATGTAAAAGATACGACTAACGTGTACGTGAAGGACTACATACAATTTCATATCCTTGAAGGATTATATAAAAATCATGGTTACTTGTGTCCATATGGGCACAAAGAAAATGATAACATATATCTTTGAACGATCATGTGAAAGATATGTCCATACATGAGTATACAAAAATTCTGATATAATGAATCCCTTAAGGATCATGTGAAATATATGACTAATATATGTCCCTGAAGGACCATATATGACTATATAATATATAGTGGCTACTTGTGTCCCTGTATGCACAAAGAAAAATAATGATATTTTTTTTTGAGTCCTTGAAGGATCATAAAAAAAAAAATTATGATTAACTTTCACTATTGTAATAAGAGCATTTGAAAAGAAATACCTCATTATGAAAGGTCAACTGACCATTATGCTTCAAATATGTGCTTCAGCTGTAGCAATAGTGAAAGCAATAATTATTCATCAATTTCATGTACTATCGTTGCCCAACAACGAACTTTTGATGAAAAATCATATATATACCAATTCAATGGCTCAACATCTCTGCCCAAAGCAAATGCTTTATATTTTATTTTAGCCATGGAAGTTGAATTATGAGATCATGTTTTACACATTTGGAAGCATAACAATCATAGAGATGGTAAAACATCTTAAATCACCAGAAGTGGATTGCTATTGTACAAAAGCAAAATAAAGGGAATAAGTTTGCAAAAAGACCCCTAAAATTCAAGGAAAATGATTGTTGTTCCGGGGTGCTGAAAAACATGGTCACGTACCTGATGTACGATCAAACTTTTGTCATTTATGTATTTATATTTTTAAAAATTATCTTTTTTATCCGAAATACATTTTCTTATTTTTATATTTCTCTTATTATTTTGAGTTTAATATTAGTTAATTCAAATGTTAGTACTATTTCTAGTACTAAATTTGATTAAAGGCTCCTGAAGAGCAAATATTATATGACCATGAGGTACATAATAATGCTTCAAACAGTTGAATATTCAATTACAAAGAACCAGAAGTTTCTTTCGTCAAGTGATGATGATGTTTTTACCACACGATTTCTATTCTATCATTATAATGAGACAATATTCCCGTTGTTAGGGGGAGGAAATCCATCATTGGTAAAATGACGAAAAATTTCATGAAAAGATTGTCTCATTTTGACACACTTCTCAATAAGATATTGAAGTACAAAAGATCACTTATCTTCAGATAATTGTGCATCAGTTACCAGATGCAATTATTGATACAGCGAAAGTGAGAAGATCACATATTTAAGCTGTAAATACTCTAGCTCAAATTGATGTTCCAATTGAAAAAATCATTGCATTGGTTAGTGAATCAACAAAGGCACGCTTGAAGTGTGACAGACTTATAGATTCAAAAGATCAGCTTTTCGAATGAGAAAAATAATATACTCTAGAAGAGTCTGAAGCACTTGTAAGATCCACATTATTAAAGTCTGCAGAAGATAAAAAATCCCTGAAGAGATACAAGTCCCAGAAGAGACATGTCCCCGAAGGACAAATACATGATAATGAAAAAAAAAATTCATTATTCAAATAAATACAAAGATCTTGTGGGATCGCAAACAAGTGACAATCGATGATATATTTTCATTTACAGTAGCTACTGAAATCATTAAAGATGATAATTGAGAATCACATTCAAAGAATGAATATAAGGAATGCCAGAAATATGGCCGATCGATCGATGCAAAAAGAGGAAGGCATAAAAAAATGTAAATAAAGAGAGTAGTGCTCACAAAGAGATCTCAATACAAGCAATAAAAGTAAATTGATCAATCTCATCTTTCTAATTAAAGATGTAACCCCAGAAGAGGTAGCCCCTAAGGAGGCAAACGTAAATATAAGATCTCATTAAATCATAAAGTCATTGTCGACAATGTACATCCATATGATGTTGCTCTCGATATTATGAGGATCCTAAACTGTAAAACGTCGAAGAATATAGACGTAGAAATGATTGAGCAAATTAGAAAGAGGCAATACTGGCTGAATTAAATTCACTAGCGAAACGAGAAGTATTTGGACCTGTAGTCCAAACACACGAAGATGTAAAGTATACATGATACAAATAAGTATTTGTATGAATGCCTAATGACAAAAATGAAAATTTGAGATATGAAACATGTCTTGTGGAAAAGGTTTCTCACAGTAACTTGGTATATAATGAAGAGACATATTCTCTTGTAAATGATGCAATCATATTTTGTTTTCTTACTTTGACAGTCTCAGAAGGACTAGATATGCAGATAAAGCATACTTATATGGAAAAAAAAATATAGTGATATATATATGATATTTGAATGATTTAAAATGCCTGAAGCAAATAAATCATCCTGAAGCATGTCTTTTAGCAATTTACAAAGATCTTTATATGAGTTAAAACAATTTGGGCGCATGTGGTACAATCAGCCTCAATGAATATTTATTGAAAGAAGTATATGATCTGATTTGCCCTTATATTTTCATCAAGAAATCAGAATCCGGATTTGATATTATTGTAGTATATATTGATAATCTGTTAGAGATTCTAGAAGAACTTACCAAAATTGTTTGATAAGAATGAATTTGAAATGATAAATCTTGGAAAACAAGACATTGCCTCGACCTGCAGATCAAGCAGAACCCAAGACAATGTATAGTACAGAAAAGTTTTGAAGTACTTTAATATGGACAAATATTCATCCTTAAGTTTTCTTATAAATGTGAGATCATTTATCTAAATAAGGGCTATTTTTTCATCCAAAAGAATCTTCTTGGTTTTGAAATAACATATCTTAGTGCAATAGTGTAAGTGCAATAAGTGATTTATTATATTTCACACAAGGTATTGAATTTGACAATATATTTTTAGTTACCTGATTGGCCATATTTTATTTTACATGAAGACTTTGGTATTGCGAAAAAACACATTTTTTGTAAAAATAACAAATCATGACTTAAAGAAGGCTTCATCAAATATCTATTCACCAAAGCATTACCTACCACGACGTTCAAGAAACTGAAGCAAAACATTGGAGTGCGTCGACTCGAAGATCTTCATACTAAAACAGGGGGAGTAATTTATTTCAGAATATTTGTGTATTGTACTCTTTTTCCTTCGACCAGGTTTTTCCCACTGGGTTTTTCTGGCAAGGTTTTAATGAGGCAGTACAAAAACATACATTAGAATATTGTACTCTTTTTCCTTCGCTAAGTTTTTATCCCACGGGGTTTTTCTTAGCAAGGTTTTAATGAGGCATATTCTTATGTAAAGGTCATCCAAGGGGGAGTGTTATAAATACATGCATATAGGGGAATTATACATACATGCATATGAATGTGCATGTAATTATAAGTGCATGTAATTGTGGATGACCTCTTGGTGCATGTATACATTAGTGTATGATATTAATTGTAAATTCATGTATATTGTAAATACATGAATGAGATATTATGGTTGTAATCCCTATAAATAGAGGGCTTGTCAAACATCAAAGGCATGGAAATGAAATGAGAAGTTCTTGAATAATACTTTCTCTACTCCTCTTGTGCTCCAAATTATCTTGTGTTTATTTTGTGTTTCCATCTCCTTTTCTTTTATTTTATAACAATTTTGACATTTACCAACTAAAGCAATTGTTTTTGCAAGGAAATGATTTATTCTTACCGACGGATTATTCCTTGGTAAAGGTTTAGATTCTTTCATACACGGAGACAGTAAAGTAAGACTTAGATAAAAAAAGGAAATAGAGGTATGTGATAGATAGTTATCTATTTAGATAGTCGATTTTTCTATATTTTGCTCTTTTTTTTTTGAAAGGCAACAAACTTTTAACGACGGGTTGCTGCAACAATGCTACCAACGAAAATTCCATAGGCTCATATTTTTACCAAGGAAATTTTTGCGGTTAAGGAACATTGATTTGATTAAATTCACAATTTACAAACAAGATCAGAAGCCACCCACATAAGTAAACAAAACAACAACAAAATACGTACATTTTTTTTTTCATCCAAAATTTTTAAAGTTTAAACACATTAATTAAAATCAGATATCAAAGTAACAGACAAAAGAAACCAATAATCAAAACCAACATTGGATACCCAATTTCACAAAACCAACACCAACCACATAAATTAAAAATTCATGGCAAAATCATACCTAGGATTACCGAAAAGATGAGGGAGTCAAGTTAGGGTTTCCGTTCAAAAGAGGGGAGGAAGAAACAATGTGAGGGAGGTGTAGAGGCTTAAAACCCATTCAAACCTATATCTTCTTATCATAACATACTCTATCTCTGCTCAATCTATTAATTGTTTTATTATATCTTTGTAACCTAACCTACTATCTCTACTCAATCTATTAATTGTTTTATTATATCTTTGTAGCCTAACCTACTCTATCTCTACTCAATCTATCATCGTTTATCATATGATAATCTTTTTAGATCTTCCTATCCTAGCCTATTCCATCTCTACTCAATCTATTATCGTTTATCATATTATATCATAATCTTGTTAGGTCAGATTATATCATTGAATAATTTTAAAATTTTAAATAAATCTAATCTATTACTATTAGTAATTAAACAAATCATACTAATCTTATGAATAAGATTGTATCATTAAATAATCTTAAAATTTAATTAAATCTATTACTATTAGTAATTAAACAATTGATTAAATGATAAAAAGGGAAATGAAAATATTGGGTCATATAATTCTTTTAATAGATATGAGTCACCAAAATCTGATGAAAACGCAAACCGCTTCGCATCTTTGCAAGTCCTTGAGAATTAGCTAGGAGGCTTCCTCGGCTGTCAAATCTAAAATAATAAAGTTTTGTTGTTTGGATAAAATGTGAATAAGATGTGAATAAATATTTATAAAATATGAAAAAAATGAATGACGGTTATAAAAAATGATGACAATTGATTTGACAGTGAACTCACATATTATTTTAGGTTGAATAACCTATAATAACTTAATTCCAATTGTTGATTAGAATCCATATACCAGTTAATTATAGTATACAAATTTTCATTTATTTCAGTCTTCCAAACACTCATTTTGAGGTTATTCTGACTAATTCCCACTTACTTTATACCCTATTTTCAAACCACACTCAGGCTTAAGGTTATTAGATGTTGAAATTTGGATTAGATACATATAAAATCACAATTGTTTGGATTGTCAAAATTTTTGGGGAATTTAATTACATGTCCTCAGACCACCCGCTTATTATTTGTCTCACACTTTAGAAGTTATTTTTAAATCCCTAATATGTGAGTGTTTTTTCTGGGTCCTTATATCTATTTGGGGTAATTTTTTTTCCATTTCGTTCCATTTTTAACCCACAATACCCTTTGTATTTTCCATTTGCCACCCTCTCTCTCACCCATCCTCATGAATTGAAGTCTCTCCCACTCGGATTCATCTCCCGTCAAGATAACAACCACCACACGAAAATGTTATCCATTCTCTCTCTTTGATCCCCTCATGACAACATCCATTGCACGAAATTAACAATATACTCAAAGACATTAACAATGTACCTAGAGAGTATAATAATATACATGATATTATGTACCGCACGGAAAAAATGATCATATTTAACAGTGTTACTAAAGGAAATCATGTATGGAGATCTAAATTTTTTTTAACCAAATTAGGAATTAAAAAAAAAACTGCAAAAGTGACAGAGACCTAAAATTAATAAGTGGGTGGGTGATATGAAGAATCGTTAATTAATTTTCCCAAATTTTTCTAGATAAAAATCACATAACCACTACTTTTTTTTTGCTGTAGACTTTCACACAAAAATGAAAACTTCCCCACAAAAATGAAAAGATGGAAAGACTGTATCTGGGATTGCAAATGTGACCGAGCAGTCATATTTTTTATTCATGAGCTTCAATTATAGTTTCATATACCTTAGTAACATTATACACTTACATTAACGAGTATATATTTTATTTAAAAAATATTATTTATATCCATACAATTTATTGAAGCATATACTTTTTCTATAAAACATGCATATCATTAGGTGATGTATATTATTTTTAAAAAAATCATTAGTTGAAATATATTATTTAAAAATATAAAATGTGAGTAGTACCCTCCATTTATATGAGAAAATGATGTCCACCACAATGTACACTATTTTTCTTATAAAGTTATACTCTCCTGTTAAAATACATAATGTTCTATAAAATGAAATACATATTGAGATGCAATAATGTGTTTTGTTCATTTTAAAAAATAAAATAATTTATACTCCATACACACCATGAATAGTGCAGTATATGGAGCTGCAAAACGGATCAGAAAATGAACAATGCTCATGTATATATGATGAGTGCTGATACACATATCCCATTTTTACAGCTTGCAACCCGTACGCTATGATAACTTAGTATATATTGTACTATCACAATGTATACTGCACTATCATAGTATATACTGCAGTCCGTTTTTTTCATTTTTTCATTATGAAAAAAAAAAATTAATGTGTCTCAATATATACTTCATTTTATATAATAGCATTCACTTCAAATGGTGAGTGTATAATTTTATAAAAGAAAAGAAAAATAAAATGGACTGCAATGGGTTACGTGTATCTTTTTCCATATATGATCGCACGATATTGTGTTGGTCCAGCCCAATAGTGACCCACCTTATAAGCCCAACTCCATACAAGGCCCATTCTGTTTGAAGAGTACCAAACGAGCACGTGAGCATACACACATAAACGCACGCGCGCACTCCGAAAACAAGAAAAAAACCTAACCCTACTAAGAATCAAGATCATCCATTCTCTCGACCACACCGAGATCCAACAAATCACAGCCGTCCGAATCTTTTCCCTTCCCTAAATCCAAAGATGCCACAAATACATCCCTTCCCCTCTTTAGATATATCTCCCTCTCAAACCCTCGGTCGGCGTCTCTCCTCACAAACCCTTCCCTTCTCACACACACACAGAGAGAGAGAGAGAGAGATTGTGAGGGGAACCGAAGAAGAAGAAGCCATGGATTCCGATCAAGGGAAGCTCTTTATAGGGGGGATATCGTGGGAAACGACGGAAGAGAAGTTGAAAGAGTACTTCGGCAAATACGGCGAGGTTGTGCAGACGATCATCATGAGGGACAAGCTGACGGGGCGACCAAGGGGGTTCGGGTTCGTCGGTTTCGCCGATCCGGCGGTCCTCGACCGGATCCTTGAGGACAAGCACATTATTGATGGGAGGACGGTGAGGATGACTACACCCCCTCAAGATCTGTTCTTTAGGGTTTTCGGTTTCTGGGTCTGGGTTGTGTTTGGCTTTTTGTTCGATCGGTTTTGATGGGTTGGTGGTTTTGGCTTCTGGGTTCAATTAGGGTTTCGTTCCTGATGGTTAGGATTTTGTTGTGTTCTTTTTTTATGGGTATTGTCGAGTTAGGTTTTTTTTGTTATGATTTTTTATCTGTTTGGGGATTTCATTTGTTTGTTGGGATTTTTGCTGTGTTTGGATTTTGTTGTATTGTTTTCTCTGTTAGATTTTAGATATCCCCAGAGTTTATTTTTAATTGTTTGGCTGATTTGTTTGATTTTTATTGGCATTGATGTGAGAGCTTGTCATTGAGGGATTGATTGTGTTTTTTGATTGCCTGTAAGAGTCAAAAACAGAGTTTTTTAGATGGGAGTTGTAATATCTTGAGTAATGATTATATCATTTGAGATGGATTAAAAGCTTTTTTGGTCGGATATATTAGCATGCTTTCATGGAATGAAACGCACGGCTTAATATGTCAACGACCCTTTGTGCCAATGTCCTTTCTTGTTAACCTCCTGTTTTGTTGATCCAGGTTGAAGCAAAGAGGGCAATGTCAAGAGAAGAGCAACACACGGCTGCGAGATCTGGAAATCCAATTTCTAGCAGAGGAGCTGGTGGCGGTGGTGCAGGTGGGGAAGGGAGTAATGTTCGGACCAAGAAGATTTTTGTTGGTGGTTTGCCCCCTACTCTGACTGAAGAAGGTTTCCGCCAGTATTTTGAGACCTATGGCCATGTCACAGACGTAGTGGTCATGTATGACCAGACTACTCAACGTCCCCGTGGATTTGGTTTCATCTCCTTTGATAGTGAGGATGCCGTTGATCGGGTACTCCACAAGAACTTCCATGAAGTGGGAGGCAAGATGGTGGAGGTCAAGCGTGCTCTCCCCAAGGACGCGAACCCGAACTCTGGAGCCCGCTCGATGGGGGCTGGTGCTAGTGGAGGATATCAGGGTTATGGTAGTTCTGGTGCCAGCACAGGTACTTATGATAATAGAATGGATGCTAACAGGTATATGCAGCCACAGGTAGCTGGAGGTGGATTCTCTGGTTATGGTTCATCTGGCTATGGCACTCCCAGTTATGGCTATGGAGCTGCAAACAATGGAGTGGGTTATGGAAGTTATGGTGTTGGTGGGTATGGTGGTGCAGCAACTGGCTATGGTGCACCTGCTGGGGCTTATGGGAACCCAAATGCCTCAACTGGTGGATACTTGAGTGGCCCACCTGGTGCTCCGAGAAGCCCATGGAGTAACCAGGCTCCAACTGGTTATGGGTCTACCGGTTATGGTGGATCTGCAGGTTATGGAGCCGCTACTGGTGCATGGAATTCAGGTGCTCCTGCCAGTGCTGCAAGTGTGGGTCAGACAGGCCAGCCTCCTAGTGGAGCAGCTGGATATGGAAGTCAGGGTTATGGTTATGGGGGTGGTTATGGTGGCAGCGATGGATCATATGGAGGTCAGGGTGGATATGGGGCTGTTGGAGGGCGGGCTGGTAGTGCTGGTAATGCTGGTGCTGGGGGAGATCAACAGGGGGCTGGTTATGGATATGGCGATGCGAACGGGAACTCTGGTTATCAGGGTGGTGTTTGGAGGTCTGATCATTCACAGGGCTATGGTGCTCAGGCTAGTGGTCCTCCTGGACAGGGTGGCTACGGCGTCGGTTATGGAGGTGCACAGCCGAGGCAGGCACAGCAGCAGTGATTGTTATTGAAACTGATCTCCGACGTTCAATTGTTTTCTTGCCCCTTTGCTGTTGGAGGAACAACTCAAGCGGGAGAGGAGAAGCAGATCTACGATCTGGTTGGATTGCTTGAATCCTCATTATTACTGCTTGTAGTATTAGTATTAGCTTTCTTTCTAGTATTTTAATGAGTATCGAGGAGTACTAGATACCTCTAGTATTTTTATTCGGCGTGTTTAAGTTGTGTGGTAGAGATATATTTCTACGTTGCTGTTTCTTTATCCTCTGGTTTTGCTAGAGTTGTTTATATTCGCTATTTTATGTTGCATTATTGATTGAACTTCTTATGCATTTCCTGTTAATGTCAAGGTTTTAACATTTATCTATGATATCTGGCAGCTGGTAAGGAATTGGAATTATTTTCTTGATTAGAAAAGCTTCTTTGATATCCTGCAACAGGTAGTTTGTATTAGCTCTTTCAATGTCGGAGTAGACTAAAGATTGTTGTAGCTGAGAACCGATATTCATATGCAGCATGGAATCCTTTGGCCACAATCTCTCAGTAAAGTGATTAGAACAGCTTCTGTTAGATATCATCTCTCAAGTACTCAATGTTAGCTTGTCCGATGTTGGTAGTAAGAGAACAAAGATGGTTATAATTGAGTAGAGGAGTTGTAGACATTATGGAGGCTTTTGGTTCCAATCTCTCAGTAAAAATGATTAGAACAGCTTCTGTCAAATATCATCTCTCAAGTACTTAGTAGTAGCTTCTCTGATGTTGGTATTAAGGAATAAAGGTAGTTATAGTTGAGTAGAGTGTTGCAGACATTATGGAGGCTTTTGGACATACACTCTCAGTAAAGTAAATTATAGTAGCTTGTCTGGTAGCTTCTTTGATGTTGGTAGTAGAGATAAAGATTGCTATTGTTGAGTAGACAGTTATGTACATCATGGAGAATGTTGAACACTATTTCTCAGTAGCTTCTCTAACATGATAGAGAGTAGAAATATCTGTAGATGTGGTTTCCATGACAGTATCTATTGGTAGTTGCTTTTGTGATCTTATAAAGAGTAGAGGTAACAGTAGTTGGTATGGAGCTTATTACTCGAGAGGAGCTGTAGAACGTATGGATAATCATAGCGCTAAACAGATTTGTCAATGGCATATTCATTTCCTCCTTTATTTGCCCTTTTTTGGACAGGGGGGTTGCCGGAGCACTTTCTCTTAAATTTGGAATACAGATATCTCCCCGTTCTGCACCGGAGTTTGGAAGTTTATCAGTCAATGGATCATGAAAGCATTAAGGACTCTGGTTGTCATGGGAACTGCGTGGTGTTTAGGACTTCTGGGACACAGATTGCAGCAAAATGTGAGGATCTCAAACCTTTCCATCTTTACAAATTAATGCTGATTGTTTTATTTTTATGTTGGCAATTTTTTCCACATGCCAAAGGAAGTTTTCTGAGTTCTTTTTTATTTTTTTGCCATCAGTAACAGAAAGTAAACCGATTGAATTGCCTCTTTGGTTGAACTTGCTTGATTTTTGGTGTTGGATTAGAGCTTTTGATAATAGTGGCGTATGGTGTGAAGTGAATCTGAATGCTCTCTTCTTCCTATCCAATATCAGGATTTATTATTCTGCTCCATTGCTGTTCGGGTTCTGTACACCTGTCATGATGGGAAATGGAATCCTTCCTTTGGTGCTGTGGTTTTTTTATACAAAGGGTGCTGCAGTCCCCACCTCCCACTTGAAGCATATACTAAACCCATCATATATACTACTAGTATATGGAAAAAAAATGCCTTTAATTCATTTGAGTTTTTTTTTTGTAAAATTCTATAATTCGTTAAATAATTTTATTCTATACTAAAAAATATTCAGAAGTATATTGACAAGTTACCGGAGGAATGATTGGCCCTTTAACATTTTCCTTTATATGCAAATGGTAAAGAAGTAGGGTTAAACAGATTATTGCTCTGAAGGATAAATTTAGTTTGGAAAGTAGATAATTATGTTGATCACATACTAACAAGAAAATGATACAAACATGGTACTCCAGATACCTCCTATAGTTCAATCAATATATCAGTGTTTGAACTATGATAAGGTGATGGGGGTGTGAAATGGTATATGAGGTGTCACCTAGCTGCATTGTTTAATTGATTTGTAATACAGAAAATGATGATTTGTCTAGCCTGGTAGTCCTGTTTGCAAGTCTTCATTGATTTTTTTTTAAAGCTGCTTGTCATTTGAAGTACTTATTTTATAGAAAGTGAAGTATATGCATTGAGATGCATTAATGTATTTTTGTTTTTTGAGAAAAATGAAAAGATGAAAAACTTTAAATTTTTGTACACCGCAATAATGTCTAGTGGTATACACTGTGAGACAGTATATAACAGGGTTGCAAAACAAATTAAATGTATTAGCTCTCTTAATATATTCTCAACAATGAATGAACTTATGGTGCTCAATGGAAATCTTTCTTTAGGCATTTAAAAAATCACTTTTGGTATGCCATGTTTATACAGGGAGATTACATTGGGGAGGGTTAGATCAACCCCTTGAAGATGGAGCCTTTCTTTTATTTTTGTCTTTTGTTGGGTGAGGTTCCATCATCAAGAGAAAAAAAAAGAAAAAAAGGAGGGGGGGGGGGGGGGTGTGGAGGGCAGTGGAGGAAGTGGCGGTGACGAGGGAGAGAGAGTAAGATGAAGGGAGAGGGCGGCTGTGGCGAAGGAAGCAGGTGGAAGGGTAATAGAAAGAGAGAGATAAAGAGGAAAGAGAGGCGACTGTCCTCCACGCCCGTCACCCTCTGCTGCCTGCCGATGCCCTCCGCCTCCCCTCAAGCCCTCCCTCCCTTGTCCTTTTTTTGGGTTGGAGTCTCATAGCAAAGGAGTGTCCCCTATTACATTTTGGGGACCAATTAGTCTCACAAACACCGACACCATAGGTCAATCATATCATTGCATCGTGTCAAGTTAAGACCATAAAATAAATCAATTTTCATTCTATTCAAAGACCCTTTCCTCTCATTGATCATCTCTGTTTAAATACAATGGTGATCCAGTCCACCAATGAAACAAGCCTCACAGATCCACAAACACTCATCTCCTCTTCGCCAGCTGAAACGTCTTCTTTAAGAACCGATCAGCGATGACGTCGTTACGGTGGCACAGCACCCTCAGTATGGTATTCGGGTCCGCCCTGTTCCACCTCCCTGTCGTTGGCGGCATTGGCACCTTCTGCCCCATCCCCAGCCCGCTAGCCTCACATGCCACCGTGCTCAAGTCCTCTATGAGCTGCTCCGTCTCCAGCCCCATCAACCCCACCACCCCCTCCGCCACCTCCGCCTCCCTCTCCACCACCTCCTCCGCCACCAGCCCCTCGCCACACGTGGCGAACACCTTCTTCAAACTCCCAAAGTCTTCCATCACCACCTCATAGTCGGCTTTGGCGAACGTCCTCTCTCTCCCCCCCGCAAGGAGGACCATCAAGAACGCCTCGAACGATGCCTTCATGACTTCTTTTACCGCCAGTGACTGGGACTTGTCGGTCAACATGGAGATCAATAATGTTAAATTCTGCTTAAGCATGCGAAGCGCCGGGTATATGCGGGAGTTTGTGACGTCGCGGAGGTAGAGTGTCTCGTAGAAGGCGTGGTTGGAGTCAAGGAAAATGAGGCGGTAGGCAGCAACCTCCGAGACTTGTTGGATGGCGGTCTGTATCGAGGTCCGTGCAGCATCGAAGTAGGAGGAGGTCGAGGTGGTGGTGGTGGTGGAGGTTGATGTGGTGGTGGTCGAGGGGGTGGTGGAGGAGGAGATGCGGCGGCGGTGGCTGTTGGGGAAGCGTGGGGACGGGTGGGGGTGGTTGAGGTGTTGGAGGTGGTGGGAGAGGGAGAGGGTCTTGTCGAGCAGGTGGAGGTGGGTGAGGAGGTAGTGGAGCGTGTTGAGGCGAACGTAGATGCGGTGCGTGCCTCTGCTCGTGGAGGGTCTCGGCCCGTCGTCGCGGTGGTGGTTATGGTGGTGGTGGTTGTGATCGGTGCACGAACCACCGGACTGCGTGATCCCTTCGGATGAGCCTGCCTTACACGGGGCGGCGAGCCTCCACAGCCATCTGAATTTCGAGTCCTGGTTGCACCTTGTGAGTGGTGGTAATGTGGGGATGTAGCTCTGCTTGGATCCTGGAAACAATGCCCACCAAATAATGAATTCATGTCCTCCACAGCAGATGGTAAGAAAAAACTTTTTGAAACTCACCACATGAGGCCACAAAAGAGGTGTACTCCTGGACAATGGCCTCCCAACCGTCAACCAAGACTTGAACCAGGTCGTCCCTCATGGTAACCGGAATCTCGAAGAAATCTTCCACAGTCTCCTTCGCGAGATTAATCAGTTCCACCACCGATTGTGAGTGTGGTTCCGTTTTCGATTTTGCATTCCATGTCTGCATTCGCATCCCAATCAACACATGCACATAACACATTAGCTCTACAGATGTGGCGCACATGACATACCTCTGTGTCCTTAGCTCTGTTAAGGCATTCCCTCGCTCTTTTCAGGCTCTCATCGATCCAGGTCTTTATGAGGCCGAGTGTGATGGATTCAATCTCGAACGGGACCATCTCCCTCACAATTGACTTCCCACCATCGTCGCAGTCCACGGTGTCCTCGACCACCATCTGCACCAACACTTTCTCGAGCTTACCCGCCACATTAAGGACTTGAATGATGTCGTTCGTCAGCGTGGTCACCTCCGAGAGGTACTGCTTGAGCACGGCCCCGTAACAGTTGTGGAGAGTCACCGCAGCCACAGCGGCTGACATGGGGTGCCACCTCTTCAATATGTGACTGAACATCTCCTTCTCTCTCAAGCCCAGCTCCTCCGTATCCTTTGCTAGCGCGATAAGTGACTCACCCGTGCACTCCTCTGTTTCTCCATCAGAATCCGCAGTCTCCAAAACCTGCTCATATGGCTCGTGTGTTAAATTTTTAAGCAGATACACAAGAAATTCCAAAAATTGCTTCAATGGGAGGAGACAATGCACCTTGGTGAAGGCATTCCTCAAAGAGGACCTGATGTAATAATCGACCCGACACTCAACCGGATCAACGGGCTCGAGCGGCTCCCTCTCCCCCGACAAAACCCTCCCAACGTCCTCGCCGAGTATCTTCGCGGTCGACAACGCGAGAGGCAGCACATTCTCCATCAGCCCTGCCCCGCCCTTCTCGAAGCACTCGTGGTAGTCGAGCATGCTCTTCTCCGCCCACGCCTGCATCGACGCCATCGTCGAACCCAACACCTTCGCATACGCCGCCTCCCTCTCCCCCTTCTTCGCGTCGTTCGCCACCTCCGCGAGCATGGCGAGCGACGCACCCAATAAGTCCTGCTCGGCCTGGCCCGTCATCACGAACTGCTGGAAGAGGACCCATGTCAAGCACAGGTTGTGAAGCGCGCGGTTCACCCCGAGCATCGACCACGTCTTCTTCATGAGCTCAACGAGCTCGTCGACCTCGTCTAATACGAGGGTCTCGTCTTTCACGTCGAAGATGGATTGGAGGAGGGAGAGGTAGAGGTGGATGTTGAGGGGGTAGCCGTCGGCCCAGTGACACGTCTCGGATTGTTGGGTGCGCCACGCGAGGGCGACGACGGAGGTGCAGAGCGCCTTCATCGTTTCGGAGTTCTTGATGGTGTCGATGGCTTTGATCTCGCTCGCGCGGACGATGTCGCGGAGGCGGGCGACGTGCGGGTTGGGGCGGTGGTCGAATGGCACGGACGGGTGGAGGACCAGCCCCGCTTCGAGGATCTTGAGCTGCCGCTTCTGCCAGAGGTGGTACTTGTGCGCGTCGTTGAACTCCGACGGCTTCAGCTGTCGGAGGAGCTCCAATGGGAGGACGATAGTTTCTGCTCTTCTTCCCATCTTTGGTTTCCAACAATAGATTTACACACAAAACAGTGATTACAATGCAGACACTAAAAACGATGGGAGAGCGAGAGAATTAGATGTACCAGCTGTACTGCCCTTATCATTTTTTTTTATAGTTTCAAATGCAATTTAACCCATCGTAGCATCCAATATATACTTGGTGAGATATGTGATTTTTAAAAAAGAAAAAAAAATTCAACTAACCCTTTTTAAACTGCCTGAAATCCATGACAGTCAAATTTTTCTTGAAGTTCATATAATCCCATGAAAACATCTATGTAAATTGAAATAGCCCATCAATTAAATTTTTACATTTTTAACATATTGTAAGGGATTTTTGGTACATTGTGTTTCAATTAGAACTAATCAAACAGAATATTCTTTATTTGTCAAATTGAGATGACTATTTTTATTTATATAAGTGTTTTTAAATGATTATATAAATTTCACGAATAGTTATGACGGATGGTTTATGGGGTGTCATGAATTTTTCCCTTAAAAAATAAAATAATGTGTGATCGGCATTTTGAAGTGTAAAATGAATTGAGCTTAACATTTTTCCTTAGACATACTTGGCCGACGAGGGTCCTCATGAGGGTCTTGCGCAGCCTATTGTCGCTCTGCTCCGTCACGCGCATCTGCTGTCGCATCAGCTCCGCCGAAGTCATCGGCCTCTTGGGCCTCCCCACCACGGAATTTGGGCACCCCGACCCATCCCCCGTCGCTGCGAAAGCCCGATTCACGGCCCGCCTCGGCGATCCCCTCCTCTGCGCGGCGGGCCGCAGCCCGAGCGCCCTCTTGATCCTACTCGCGCCAACTAGGCCAAGCCCAGGCTTGGACCCGTCTCCGGCCGCGGCGGGGGCGTGGGCCTCGGGGTAGTAGGTGAGGGAGTTGCGGCCGCCGCCGAAGCCGGGGGAGGCGCGGCAGGAGGTGAAGAAGAGCTCGTAAGCGGTCTCGCGGAGGTCGTCGCGGTCGAGAGAGTCAACGCGGCCGAAGGGCCAGTCGGCCTCCCTGTCGATCGCGCACACCACGTCCGAACGGACGGATGACGACCCCCCGATCGACAGGCGCGGGCCACCCATTGTTAGAGATGATTGTGAGGGGGTGGAACGAACAACAACGACATGTACTTTTGAAAGATTTTTTTGTCTGTTTTTTGTGTGTGTGTGATTTGGTTGTCAAAAAAAAAAAAAAAAAAAAGTTGGTTGGGATTGAGTGAAAGAGAGGATGGATCGGTTGGGTATAATTGGGTAATAATTTCGACGTGAACGAGGATTGAGGGGGAATGGGCCAGCTAAGAGACAACATTTACGGCTGTTCCTCATGCTTTCTTTCTTTCTTTCTTTCTTGGCTTTCTCTGCTTTTTAATTTATGCTTGTATCTCTGTCTTGGCTATTTATACGTATTGTATACAAAGATAAACAACGAAAACATCAACCCACACGTTGCAATCAGTCTCGTTATGCATATATTTTTATAAAAGATAAATTGTGTGCATTTTTTAAAAAGATATATAAAATATGGATTGTAAATGAGGATATAAGATAGACCGAGTATAACAATCATTTTTTTGTGTGCATTTAATTTTAACATGGACGTGTAAAACATCTGAAGTTTGGGTGACTAAATAACATGTAATAGTTATATCTGAATAAGTTAAAATAAATTTTAATAGTTGTATTTAGGAAAGATAAGTATAGTGGATTCCTACTTATTTATTTGAAATTATAATTATTGTCTAATAAAACAACATAAAAGATGAAAAATTATCAAAATTGAAAAAGGAATAACAACCCAAAAGAAAATCATCTTATTTGCTATCCTCCTATACATATTTTATAACCTAATTAGTTATTCACAAACTAATTGGGGAAAAGAGTGTTTTTATCCTTATCCTTATAGTTTATATCTATTATCGTTATTGCTAGTTGATCCTTTTTTTATACTTTGGTGTAGTGGATTTGATCATACAATGAATGGTATAATTAAAGTAACATATGTTATGATTTAAAGCAGAGAAGAATTTCGCCTAAAATTATTAGTCCCGACAATTCATCCAATTTTTTTACTCATGATAGGAGGGAGGCCCCGGCATAGCAAGAAAGATTCATTAACCAAATTCACCTCATCATGACCAAAACATACTGTCATAAATGTAAGAATATCTTGCTCTCACATTATAAAAACACTGAACAAAATGTGGAAGTTCATTGAAGGTCTCAAACAAGACAAATATATAGCAGACAAGTAATTACACACTTCAAACAACCCTTGATTCACACTATTTCCTTTTCACGCAAACAATTCACAAAAGAATATTGAATAGAACCAACACACACAATCATCCCTTCTCCATTACAACAACATATCAAACACCAAATCACACAAAGAAAGGAATTAAGACAAACCAAACCAGACATGAATACATCAAAAGAAACTTTTTACACACAAAACTCAATTAACACAGGGAGGAGGAAGACTTGAGTAGGCCTAAACATCACCTCTAGTAAGAGCCCTTTCAAGCCTCACCTCAAAAGGAGTGGAGTGCCAGATCACCTTCTTAACCTGAACCACATACAGAACAGAAAATCAATTGATGAACATTCACATTATCTCAATCACTGTCTCACAACACCACATACCTCTCTATACTTACTAGTTGTATTCGGTATCCCTTTATAACCCAAATCCGCCGGACACTGATCTTCTCTCCTCCAATAGCTCCCCACAGTACCCAAGATAGGCATCTCATCTGGGCTCCTACTTGGGGACCTCCTGGGCGAAGAATTCACCGATGCGAGCTTAATCTCCTCAAGAGTCAAAGCACCAAGTATTGGTCGATCTTCTTTAGACACCGTTGAGCCTGATTGACCAGAAACGCTTGTTCTAGGGGGTGTTTTTGATACCGGTGGAACCAACCAATTCGAAAGGCTTGCATCAACGGATATCTCTTGCTTTGGGGGCTTCTCAAAATCGAGTCTTGGCTCGCTATAGAGGGGAATTTGAGCCTTCTTAATCTTGAATGTCAGCTCCGGACTAAAGGGTACTTCTAGTTCTAGCTTCGCATCAATATTTTCCTTCCTTGGGTGCTTCTCCAATGATGGCTTCCTCGACTTAACGGATTTCCACTGCGATAGATTCTCGACTGGGTTCAACACAGGGTGAACATATTGGCTTCGGTCACGGACAGCTCGTTAGGCAACACAGACGGAGAACACTTACCAACAGTAGAAACCTCTGTTGGAGGAGAAAATTGTCTCGCTCTATCAATGGGCAATGAAAAGACTGAGTCATAGGATTCCTCTGGTTCTTCTTCATCACTCTCACACGCATCAGATATATCTCCATCATCTTCTTCATCATCATCGAATTCGCAATCTTCGAATACTGCATCTTCGTCGTCGTCGCTGCCCGCCCAATTCGCGTACCTGTGATTCGAACCAAACGGTCCAGCGCCGGGCGAGCTTGTTTTGGCTTCTGGGTTGGGCTGGCCCTTCTCTTCCGCAACTTCAATTTCTCTCTCTTTCTCAGACTCATTAGTATCTTCAAGTGCCGGAAGCTCCGAATACGTTGTCACGTCTAGATTGAACGAAACCTTCTTTTTTATGCTCACTTCCTCAGCCTTCTCTCTTAAAGATCCAATTTTTAGGTGAAAAAATGAAGCACAAAACGTATTAGCAAATCAACAAACATGTAAAATTCATAACAAGACATGAAAAGACAAGATTTTTAGAAAACCCAAATGATTACTTCAAATCGAGAACCGAAACAACAGGCGATTCGAGAGGAAGCTCTTTTGGGTAGAATGTCAGCTTGGGTTGGATGGAACCATAGTCTCCATGGACCTACGACGGAATGAACGGCAACGATCTTTAGTTCCCAAACCCAAAAAGAAAAAAACAGAGCTGATGAAAAGAAATGGACATTCTGAAAGAAAGGATTACTTGATTTCTGGGTGGAGATCTCCTTGTGAGCCTTCGACGCCGTTTCTGCTCCTTCGGACCACCAAAACAGGCAAGAAAACAACCCATTTGAATGGATTTTAGGGTTTGAATTCCTCTGTTTGGTTTTGAAACAGAGAGACTCTCAGAGAGAGTCGGTGAGGAGTTGAAAAGGAGCTTCTTTTGTTTGTTTATGGAATATGACCGTTGGACGTAATGATGAGTGAGTATCAGAGGGTGTTTTAAAGAATGAAAATAATAAATTAATGGAAGTGTGTGAGAAGTGTTGTTTATTTACAGCTGTATGCATAGATTTTGTCAGGATCTATAACGACATAATGTTTGTGGGCCAGTATAATATCATGGGGACCAAATATTTTGAATGTTTGCCGGTGTGTTTTTATTTGCACCCCACTAATTAGTTTACACACCCCTCTATTGGACATTATTTTGTTAGAGGGGTGTGTAAAATGATATATGAGGTAAAAATAAAAACACCCTCCTCCACCATCCTAAACGAATTGGATCATCTACTATGTGAGACATATATGATTCACTCATGAGTCATGCATAACAAGTTCGTGATGGTCAATGCCTAGCACTCACCTTAAGGGCATGTTTAGTTGACAAGTGGGATTGAGATTGTGTGAATCCTGGGATTTCAAATCCAGTGGATTGGATTGGGAACCTATCAACTTGTTTGGTATGAAACATGATTCAAAAAACATGATTGAATTCTCAATCCCAATCATGTGTTGACAATGCTTGGATTACAATTAAAAAATATATATTTTCAAAAATGCCCTTTTTATTAGATGTATTAAATATATATATATAATTTAGTTATGATATTGTAGCAAATGTTTGAATATAATAAATCATAAACTTATATATATATATATATTAAAATATATATTTTATAACTAATTTTCAATGACACACACACACATTTTTAATATAAAATTTAGATATAAAATTAATTATGATATCATAGAAATTAGTTATGATAGTAATATATATATATATATATATATATATATATATATATATATATATATCTGCAAATTTAGATAAATCATAATCTCATATCATCCAATCAATAGATGAAAGCTTTCTTATTCATATATTATATAAATAAAATAAATCAAGAATTCATGAACTTGTGCACAATTAATGCTTTTATATATATATATAAAACATATTTAAATATATTATATTATATTACATATATATATAAATATCTTAATATAAAATATATTATGTTTTATATATATATTAAGGGAGATGAAGAGCCTAGGTAAAAATTTAAAATGTTTTTTTTTCATCCACTTGATGGGATTGGGAGAATACCACCTTTAAGGGGGATTCTCCATCCCCCTAATCAAGATTCTCAATCCCCATCTCTCAATCCCAATCTCCTTTTTAAAATTTATCCAAACAACTTATTGACCTGATTGGGATTCTCAATCCCAATCCAGTCACCCAATACTCCTATCCAAACACACCCTAAGGGCATGTTTGGAACTGTGCAAATGAGGATGGGTTTTCATTTGCACATGATAAACATAATTTTGTTTGGTTAGTTTTAAAGTTAACAAATAAAATCTCAGGGCTTTCATTTGCCCCATTAATGGGCAAACAAAATCTCCAACCAACCCATTGTTTTCATTTGTAACAGATTTTATTTTCACACCTCTCAAATGTATGTAAAACAATTTTACATTTTCACCCCTAACAAATTATTAAAGCAATATTATCCAAAACAAATATTTCATCTCCTAATCTTATCTTAAGTAATAAAATAGATCTTATATCTTATAAATTTATATAACTTACAATAATATAATTGTTGGAAATAAATATTAATGTTGCATGAAAATTTAAAATATATCAAGAAATCTTAACTAACTATCATATATATTATCCAATAAAATTTTTATTTATAAAATATATAAAAAACCTTGAGGATATTTGTTAGTTGAAATCAGATATTTTTTGTTTATATTCTATTATATTAGAACTTTTTTTTAACCACATTGATTATATATAAATTAAAAAAACTAATATATGCAATATTTAAATTTAAATTTTTTATATATGATATATTTTCTAATTTTTTTGGATTTTAAGAAAATAATATATTTGGTAATCTTTGAAAAAATTTTTATCTATTTAAAATTATTATCTTTTAACATAATAAATTGACACATATACAAACAGTTTCACATATGTGAGACAAACAACTACTAATAAGCACATGTGTGTAAATGATAGCACAACATGAAAACAGACAAACATGTGCAAACAGTTACAAAGTTTCCTTGCACGTGCATTAAAATTTGTCTTGCAAAAAAACACGTACAAATAATCACCGCATCCAAACGTACCCTAAGAGTGTTTGGAAACGCAATTTGAAATTATTTTTAGTTTTGAACTGTTTTATACATAGTTTTTAAGATATAATGATGAGTGCTGCTTTAAGATACATAGATTTTGAAACACAATCTTTTGACAAAATTTACATGATGCTTTTTATATGAACTGAGAAGTTTGGTAACCCATATTAAATTTTTAGTTTTTTTAAAAGTTAAAATCATCCCAAATTGGGATGTCAAACGCACTCTATGTTAGAAATTAAATCAATTTTGGATGCTATTAGTTTTGATTAGCCTCTAATTAAAAAATTGAGTGTTAAATCACAAAACATATGTGTTTTGTATTACTTTTAAACATGTGTCATTTTTATGGGGGATATAAATATTGGATTCAACGCTAACTAATAAAGTTCACCAATCTTTTTTTATTAATATCGATTAGTTCAACTTACAAAAAAAAACAGAGAGTTATAAACAGTCTATTTTATACTCCAAAAGATAAATCACGTATGTTTTCATTTTTTTAAATCATATAACTTGATAAAATATTTATTTTTATAAAATGTGATTTATATAGTCTAATGAATTGAACAATATCATTCATAAAAAAAATAAAAAAGTTTTTAACAACATATATATCTCATTAAAGCGATTGAAGGAGACTAACAAGATATATAGGAGTATTGCATTTGATACTGTAAAAAAAGACTTGAGTATAACAAAAGTAAAAAAAACATTATCCATTCAAAGCAAAGCTCTTTCATGGGATTAATAATAACGTCAATTTGAGTAGAAATTTTCATTGTAATATATTCAAATAGGAGAAAAACTCGAACCCAGATCATACACACAATAACATATACATAAACATGTCGTACACCCTTTTTAAATTCCATTATCACAATTCACACCACGTATTAAGCTTATTACTAATAAGCTCCATCAACAACGAAAATGGTTCTCTGTTAACTAAGGTTGATCCAGTGGAGTGAATCCATGGCGCAGAGCAGCGCGCCACACTTTAGCAGTGTCCATCATTGATCCGCCGCACTCGTTCAAATCCCATCCCTCCAAACCGTGCACGATCCCTGCGATCCTCCACGCGCTCATCACCCTCCTCGGCAGCCAATTCTGTTAAGAATGCATTCTTCATTGTATTATGAGTTAAATGCTCTATCTATAGATAAATGAAGAAAAACTAAAACACCAAAAAGGAAAAATAGAAAAATAATAATATCATAATAATGATTTTTTAACAAGTGCAAATCAGTGGAACATTGCTTGAAACATCCAATTAACATGTGTGGAAAGTTGTTCTTTTACCTCGCAAGAATGCATGTTCTCTAGAGACTTTGGGACCTTCATCGCTGGAGTGCTGTAGTAGATGCAGTCTTTGCGCGTGATTTTGGGAGGGAACTGCGAGAAGGGTATGAATCTTGTCCCTCTTGGCGCGGCCTTCTGTTCTTCCTCTCTCAACCCATCCCCAACCACCCACACCTACAATTTTTTTCGAGGCAAAATCAAGTCACAAAACATCTAGTACTCGTTTTCTTGAGATTATCCAAGGTAGCGTTTGTAAACATGTTTCGATAATTTTGTTTTTGCAGGGATCGTGCTTATCCAAATGTATTTATAAATAGTGAAAAAATAGTTTTTTCACGAATCCAACAAAAGCATGTTTCCTCAAAACCTAATTTCAAAAGAAGCTATAAGTGAAAAGCTCTTTTTCAAACTCGTTTTAAAATGTTTCTAGAAACTTGAATCATGTTAACAAGGAGGGAATTAAATGGTACCTCAGGAGTCTTTGAGTGATGGAATACCAAGAAGCTCCCCAAGTCTGTTGGCAACCTCAATTTCAGTAGCTCATATTCATCCTTGTTAATCAGCACCATCTGTTTTGATGCAACACAAAAGTTACAAAGTACTTAATTGAAAAAAAATAAAATATAGGAGAATATAAAGAAGTGAATGTGTGTACCTGAATACCCTTTTGACACAGAGCAAGCGCTACAGCACAAGCAGACTTAGTAAGTTTTCCTCTGAAGAGGACCTGTTTAGTTCCTTCGGGAATGCTATGCATTACAACAGCTACTGCTAAGCCACTCCCATCCACTACTCTTATCTTCATGTTTGGGTGCTTCATCACATACAGCCCACCACTTCTGTTAAGTTCCTCTCCCTACAAAACCAATATGGTTTTAACCTTTTGTACTAATATCAGATCCATGGAAAGAATTGAACATATATACCTGGTTCAGAAGGCCCAAGCTAATCACTTTAACCCCTCTGTCCTCTGCCTCTACAATGGCTTTCTCAATGAGACCATTGATTTCTTCTTTTTCATATGATAACATGAACTGCAAAGGAAATCAAGCAATGAACACTCCATCTCAAGCCATGCAAATCAAAAACACAAAATTCTTACTTGGAGACTAAATCTTGGTATGACCCATGTCTGCATTTTGAGCTTCATCAACTTGTTCCTCTCCACTGTGATGGCCTTGCCACAGAGCCAGGCAAGCAGGGCGGACACGATCGTCACAGGCCAAATCATCAAGATGTACCATTTGGAGGAATACGGTCGAGAAGCCAACGATGCAAATCCGAGGCGAAGGTGATATATGGATTGGAGGGTGGTAGGGTGAGTTAGGTGAACAACATCCGGTGTCTCCTCCTCCCCTTTGAGCGTAGTCTCATAGAGAGAATCTGTAGACTTGTCCACCGTACTGTATAGGTAGTCGTATATAGGCATGAAGAGCGAGTAATTCGTTCGGAATTGGGTGTGATGAAGGGAATGGAACCTGTTCAAGCGATGCTGCTAATTAGCCATCACTTCATAAAAATTGTTCTCAACCAATTTTTTCATAGTCTATTTTGTTAAATTTAAAGAACACCTTTGTGAAACTGTCAGTTTGATAATTGATTTCAAATGTGATCATGATTGGGCATGGTGAAATGGTGGTATGGACTTACGAGGGAGTGTACATAATGTACTTGAGAGGGGGGAACACATCAAAGAGCCACTTGGGGACTAGTTCAAAGTTGCAATGTCCCATGTTGTTCATGAAATCAATGTAGAAGAGGTAGCCAGCCATTGCCAGGACCGAAGCAGTCCCCGTAAACACCACAGCTAACAATGGAATCGCGAAGAGTATGAAGTATGCCACTTCTTCTGCGAAAGGATGAATCACGGCTGCCAAAAAAAAAATTAAGTAAAAATGAGTTCACTAAGCTATGTAACAGTTCATTAACTTCTAATGCTAATATATGTACATATAACACATGATTTTAAGTGTTACCAGTGATGGGCTCTGTAACAATGGAGGCGTGGTGGTGCGAGTGGTAGCGAGAGTACAAGTAATGGTGGTGCAATGCCCTATGAAGCCAATAATAGAGGAACTCGACTGGAGCGGCGTGGAGGAGTGCGATGACAACCACGCCATTCGAGTTCCACAGGGGTAGATTCTTGGCTTGTGGGAGGATCATATGGAAGATGTATATAAACAGACCATTCAATATGATCTGGTCATCCCTGCAGCATTTCATGTATTCTCTTTTATTAGTTTGTAATTGGAATTTTTTTTTAAAAAAAAGATGTTTACATTTAGCTATAAACAATGTTATATATATGATCTTCAGAAGAAAAAAGTTAGGCATAACCTCGTTTGTACAATCCGCATTGGTTTTGATTATTTAACAATTAGTGCACCTCATTTTATAAGATATATTTTTTTAATAAAAAATAAGTATATATTCTAATGAATTTTATGAATTTATTTATTTATTTTTAAATATATAAAAAATATGAACAATATCGAGATATATAAGACTATAAGTGGAACTATAACAAAGATTGTGTAACGGCACTCATTGTAATAACATGAAAGGTAGAACTATGCTTGTATGTCTCTCTTTAGTTTTAGACAACCAAAAACCATGTGCCAAGAACAAAAAAGAAAGTTAATTTTTACTTTTGACATCCAAACAAGAAATATTTTAAACCAATGTACTTGCCTCTTATATATCAAAATCATAATACTTGCCTCTTATATTCAAAATCATAATAATATTCAGTGGACTAGCAGGTACATACTTATTATTTGCTAGATTGTATATCAGTTTGTTATTATATTTTCTCTCTTTTATTCTAACACTATTGAAGTACTATGTTCATGCTTTTTTTTATAAACCTCCATTACAAAATATATATATATATATTTTTAATTTCTTACTGCTACTTTGTCAAAGAAATAATATAATTACAATGAAGCTTAGAAAAAAATTACCCTGGTAATGAATTCAAATAATCTTGAAATGGAAAAGAGAATATATATATATATTATCATAGAGTTTGCGGGAAACGACGTGTTATCGCGGGTCCAAATGAAAAACACACTATCGCTTCCCGCAAAAACAATACATCAAAGTTTTGTTAAAATGAAAAACTAACATATACTACCTCTATGTTGCATAAATTATACCCATTTCCCATTTGAGACACGATATAACATCATCAAGGATAGATTACAATATTACATGATAGAATGTTATTGGTATAGTTTTCATTTTATTATATTTTTCTTATTGCATCATCATTATATTTTTGTCTTTAATTGTAAATCAAAGTGTATAAGGCATGAATAGAATTAATTACTATCGAAATTCATAACAGTTTATTCAGATATATTTATCAGATTTTATTTATGCAAAACAAATAACTTTTCTTTATTCCACCTTCAATAATGGGGTTTATTCTTTCCCTGTTTTCGCCAAGGATTGCAATATTTTTCAAATCCAGTTCACAAATCAGTACAACAAGAAACGTACTCCCACCCTGAAAAACACATTACTACAAAATAAATAGTAGAACATGTGTTTGTCAAAATAAAGTAAGAGATCACTCTCATTTAGTACTTATGTGACTTTTTAAAATTTTCTGAGCAAACCAGTCTGCCCTGTGGTCCAAGCCAAGTGAAAATATGAAATAGTGTAAGAAGCCACACAAATAATTAACCTTAATTTCTCTCAATACAGTTAAAGATTCTCTTAACATGAAAAAGAAAAAAACCAAATCCATTAGAGAGAGAGAGAGAGAGAGAGAGAGAACAAACCAGTTACTCTCACGGTCGACCTGCTCAAATTCAAGGCTCTTGCTAACAATCCTGTGCTTCCCACCAGCAGTTTGGAACCTGGACAAACTTATCCATATCTGGTGATGAACAAGTCTTATTAGCAGTATAGGCACCACAGCCAGCTCCAACAGGTCCCAATTTTCTTCTCCTTTTACCATGCATGAGTACACACTGCGCACCACCCATGGAGCCAATATCAAGTACTTCAAAAACACACACAGACACAGAGAGAGAGAGAGTGTTAGTGAAAACCCTTTTGAAGTACATATATGGAAGATAAAAGTGAAAACATGAAATGATGGATTACCTTGAAGTTGCCGAGCTTCTTCCATGGCCATTCTGTTAAAGGACCTGGTTTTGAAGCCATTTTTTTTTTGTTTCACTTCTCTCTCTCTCTATCTCTCTCTCTTGATTTTTCTTTTCATGTAGTGTGTCTGATCAGGCCTTTTATGGACGGACGGTTCACTTGTTATTTCATGTTTGACGTGGACGTCCACTTTTGCTCCTCTCTATGACAAATTATTTTTAAGGAAATTTTTTTTTGTTTTATATTGAAATTAAGTAAAAATCACATATCACTCTTAAAGAATTTTTTATATCATTTACTTGACACACTGTTTATACACATAGTGATAAAATTCGTGTACCACAAATATATTATATGTATATTAATAAATCATACGTGATTAATGCAAAATGTGCGAAAGATAATTAAATATTTTCAGGATGTATTAAGTATTAATATAAATATCTGGATTTCACGTGAATTACGTTTGGTACAATACGTTGAATATATCTAATCAAAATAATTTTTTGAATATTCAAAAAATTCAAAATACTTCATAACTATGTCATTGAGTTTTTTCATAACTTACAACAAGGATTTCATCACATACTAGCGAGCATGGTCATTTATTCATTTACATTTAAGGGAATTCAAAAGGTCGTTAATATGAATAAAAGATATTCAATATTAATTTATATGATAAATAAAACATTTCATTTGCTAAATATAATAATCAATTCACTAATCAGAAGGTCCATGCATGTTTTTCCTTTGTGAAGAAGGTCGTTGGATACAAACCAAAGGTGGACTAAAACTAATCATCACATGTCATGCCTAAAAACCAATCCTAACCGTACATTCAGAATCCACAGCAATCAAATCAGACATCCCATGAAGCCCCACATCAATTAAGACCGTCCGATGAAGTCCAAGTTTGTTAAGAAAAAAAAAAAGTTGGTGATCCTCGTGGGGAGTACTGGAAAAGTGAACTTTGGGAGAATCACGACCGATCAACAAATGTCGGCAGCATTTAATGAGAGAATCACAGACCGTACGTTGGAGGCCACATCAATTCATTTCATTGTTCACAGTGTAGCCATAAAAAATGAGAGTGAGTTCACTGTACATACATCAATGATAGATGAGTTCTGTATTTGCTGCTGCCCACAACACACATGGTTTCGGTGGCCTAACTTATCCCAACCAAGCGAGGGACAGTTCATATGGTGCACTTTATATATATTATATTATATATTATACATGGAAAATGTTAGACCGAGTAATATTAATAAATTAAAATTCTGATCTTATATGTTTTTATTTTAATAAAATAATAAACATTATCTAATAAAGTATATATTTTGGTAAAAAGTATATATCGATCCATTTTAAGTTAAATAAATTATTTTTAGTAAGTGTAAGAAAATATTTAATGAGATATATATAGCATCTAATTATATATATGTTTTATTGGATTTTTAACATAGTATATAGGACTGTGTTTTGGACTGCGAAAAAAACTGAGTGTAACAACACTCATTATATATTGATAATAATATATGTATTGAAAAAAATATTAACACCTAGACTCATTGAGAAACGGATTTGAGTAGTTTTTATATATGCAGAACGATACTTTTTTCAATAACATGTTTTCAAACAAAAAAAATTGAGATCAAAAGTTTTAAACAGATTTCTGTAAAAAAATGTTCAAAACATAAGTTTTCTAAAATATGTGAGGAGACAGTTTCCTACAAAATCAGTTAATTTTAAAACTTAGTTTTTATTTAAAATTAATTATACAATCGTGTAATCAAACACAGCTCTAGTCATTTTGTAATTTTTAGTTTTACGATTTTGTATATGGTCCATGTACAAAGCAAAATTTTGAAAATCATTTTTTTATAAATCTGACTATCTAGCCCCATAGAAATCATTCTTGCCAATGTGATTGATTGCCCAAGAATCTAATAATTACATCAATACTTCACACACTGACCTCAAACTCGAGATTTATAGGAAGGCCCATGGTCTTAACCAGAGTCAATCCAGATTTTCTAATTTTGTATCATCAAATGATTTAATTACATGTTTTATGAGGGAGTAAGTCTAACTAATCATATCAATTTATATGACCTTAATGATTTCTTGACTTTAAAATATCAGACTCTCACTTCATTTTTTTTTTTTGTTATTCCAAGTTCAATTGTAGGTGGAACTACTTTGAGGCCCAAAGTTCCGGATCAACTTTGTGTGATATTTTTTAATTATTGTGTTTTCTATTTTAGCATCCATTTCAGTTGTAACAGATGTCAAACATAACATGTCTGGATTATCCATTCCTGTGATCTATGTGATGCTGTGGGTGAAGAGTAGGTAATTATGCAGGTATACCCTCTAGATATTGGTGTGGAATTAATTCACACGTGTGTATAATAAAACATACAATTATGTGCAATAGTTTGTTTAGGGATATTATGTAGTTTCAATTAAAATGTTTGTTCAACAACTAAAGTTGAGTGGAACATAAGATAAAACGGGTGCACAACTTTGTTTAGCAGCATTTCACCAAAAATAATAAAATAAAATAAAAATTTGTTAGCAGCAGACTTTGTTAACAGGGGCCTGTAAATCTATAATCTAGTATAATGTAATTAAGATCAAGGTACAATGGTTTCTAAAAAAATAAAGGATCGAGGTACAATTAAATATTGAAAAAAGATACATCCAGCCTCATTTGCAACCCCAATTATTTTGATTATATATACACCTAAATAAACCTCAATATATATTTTTTAAAAATAAAAAAATTTAATTTTCGCACACTACACTAAGGGAGTATATAGTGTACTAGAACAATACATACATGCCACTAATGGAGTGTATATGGGGTTGGGGGACCATCTCTAGGTAGTAATTACAGGAAAGACTAAATAACATAACACACATTATATATACATCAAATTATAATTAAAATTGAAAGTAACATAAGATTTGAAATAAGAAAAATATAACCAATTAAAATTAACTAGCTTAATTGATTGCTATATATCTGATAATTTCAATTTATATGCAACACATGTTTCTAAGAATGGAGTGATGTGATTTTGTTGTAATCATCAATATATAGGTTCATGTGGAAAAGTAAGTAGTTTATACTCTTTTAGCATTTTCATCCTTTTATATTGTAGATAAAATTCGTGCTTCCTCTTTAGTGTAACCTTACTTGCTGCAAAAGTAATATGTTGGGGATAAGCATTGTGTGCAATCTCTTTGATTTTTTTTTTTTAAAAAAATATTTTTTTTCATATGAATAAATGTGTAATTTATTTATTTTAAATAATTCATAATTCAATAAAATATATATATCCATTTACTTAAAAACATTAAAATTCATGTTTCATCTTAAAAAGCACTCTTCATTATCAAAAGATTGTGCGTGATAAATTAACTCATCAAAGGTCAGATACATTAATATTTCGTCTTATCTAAAATCATTTGGACACAAAATTAATATTCTTATTCAAAACAAATACAGACATATCCATATTCAATCCAAAAAAATTTAGATACAAATATTTTTTTGAATAATTGACAGGCTTACCTGTACCTAATTATAAAATAAAGTCTTATAAACTTCATGAAGAAGTTCATTACATTACAACAAAGACTAATATAGTGGGCCTGATAAACTCGGAGCATTTTACGGTTCTATTTACATATGGAAAATGTTACTTAGGCTCATTATCAGTCAAAATATAGATTAAGAAATTTTTTTTGGATATTCATTGTCATTTTCATTTGGTCCATGACAACCATAGAAGATTTACTTGCGATATTTAGGTAAGTATATACATTATAAAAATCTGTATATTTTTCAAGTTGAATAAAAACGTGTCATACACTATGATAGAAGTTATACACTATGATAGCATAGTATAAACTGCATTATTATAACATATCGAGCTGCAAACGGAGCTGCGTGTATTAGTGCTCATGTCATTAACTTAAATATATACTTCAAGAATATGAAAACACTTGCAATCCCTAAAATAAAAATAGGGGTATAAAGGGGACTGAATGTTATGATTTTCCAATGTCTATTTTGTTAGCTTTAACTTTATGTTTTACTCTTTTTTTGTGCAATTGTTTTACTGATTATTATTCACATTGTTGAGAATTGCTCCAATGCAGGGATTCCAGAATAATTTTTTGTGTGAACTAAATAACACTAACGTGGAATCATATTTACGTAGCACGTAATTAATAACCGACGCAAATCAAAAAATTATAAAAGCAAACAACCATAAAGAAAACACCTAATTTAAGTTAAAGGTGCAACTCGAGAGAGTTGGGTCAAGTTGGAGCACAACCCCAACCCAACCAGACACTCGGGTTTGAGAAGCTCAACTCAAACTCAATCCGTCGGGTTTTGTTGGGTTTATGTTAAGATCGAAATTTGATATGTTAAGATCG
>CM060863.1:1268600-1298128 GCA_030737845.1 Acorus calamus | reverse complement strand
TTTATTTAAAAATAATCTAAATATGATGAGACTACAAAGTGAAGATAATATTCTGGACATTAAGTGCCTACCTTTTCTTAAAAAATATTCTAGACATTATTATTTGAAAAAAATGCGAGGAACAAGATTTCCTATAAAGTACATTTACAGAAAATTAATAAAATGTATACTCAAATTGAAAATAAAAACATGTTGTTGAGGTTGAGTCAGATATGAGCAAGGAGAATTAGGAAAGAACCCATCCTCTATTTTAATTTAGCAAGAAAATCAACTATTGAATACTATTTTGTATTAGTCAACATATATGATACATTGATATCTGTGTCATACCTAAATCATATAGATATGAATCTTAATATTTAGATTCAAATATCTTCATATTTAAACTGATTACTTATATTTTTTCATAATTGATATGTTTAAATATTAATACTAATTTTTGGTGATCAAGTGTTATACTAGATATATTTGATTTAAAATTGATATTTCATGGTTTATGATATCTTCAAAAATCATGTATAAAAAATACAATAACTATCTAAATATTCATATTTCGAATCAAAATATTTTTTCGCTAATTATATTTACCGACTCAAGGCTAAGGGTCACAGTGGGTGAAAAGGGTGGTGACGGATGGAGGACGGAAAAGGAGGGAGAGAGAAAGAGAGATGAGGACGAACTATGGAGGAGACCATCTACATATTTGTCCATTAAAAAAAAAAAAATCAAATGGAGCATTCATTGAAACGCGTTTGAACACATTTTATTGTTTTAATAAAATGAAAAATGTAAACATGTTTTCAAATTTTTTCTTGAAAAGTAAACTCAATTAATAAGTTATTTACAACATTTAATATAAACATTTTTTTAAAAGCGTAGAAATTAGTTTTCCTAGAAATCGAATTTAAGAAAACTAGTTTCCTAGAATTGAATTTATTTAAAATCATACTTTTTTAATATGTTTTTAAATGTAGTAAAAAATGAATATGCCTCAAAGTCTGAAGAGACATTAATTTCCATCTAAGACTTAAATGTAGTCGAAAATGAATATGCCCCAATATCTGAAGGGACAGTAATTTTCATCATTGACTTAAATGTAATGGAAAATGAATATTCCCCAAGGTCTAAAGGAACATTAATTTCCTTCATGACTTAAATGTAGTCGAAAATGAATATGCACCAAGATGTGAAAGAACATTAATTTTCATCCATTACTTAAATGTAATAAAAAATTAATGTGCCCCAGGGTCCGAAGAGACATTAATTTCCATCCATGACTTAAATCAGAGAATTTTCCAGTCCTGTTCGTGTGTCATTCTTACAACCACTACTCGCGGGGTGACGAAGATTCTTGACTGACTTGTATACAAACTCCTTTTTCTATTTTTCACTTGATAAATCTAAAGTCATTCAATTCATCCAATCCAAAAACTAGCATAGTCAAGAATAAATAGAGTATCCGTTCTTGATCTGCAACTCCGTATGATATTCTTTGTTCTCGCCGCGACCATTCCTCGTGAGATCCAGTGTTTGCATGTCATACTTTTCAACCGAGTATGATTGATAACTAATATAATTAAAATTATGTTTTAAAATGAAATATAAATAGGAAGTTGATATCAAGCTCTGATCTCTTCTCATTTTCACATCTCAAAGAGAGAGAGAAAAAAAAATACAATAAATAATACCTTATTTAAGTTTAATGTCATTATATTGATTAATCATGTTGGATAATGATTATACAATATATAATACAAACACATATCCAAATATAATATATTTCCACATGGAATATTTTGGGGTTTGATTCATTGATGATATGTTTTGGATTGGATGCATTTAAAGCGAATACAAATACTTTGAAAAAATTTAAGGTGAATTGTTCAACTGTCCCTTGACCACCAGCTCTATTTTATTTTATTTTTTTGTCCCTTGACTCTATTTTTTTCCTTTACCCCTATTGTGTTGTCTCATTTTTTTTTATCATTGACTTTTTATGATACTTGAACTACTATTTAAAGACAGAGTTACACTAATACAAAAATATAATATTATACATACAATAATATATACATAGTTACATATATTTAATAATTACCTACAGAGTGCATTCAATGCACACAAAAATGGTTAAACACAAAATTGTATAATAGATACATTTTCAAAGTGACATCAAAATAGATACTCTATAACATTGAAAACCACAAATTGCAAATGCAAATCATTGTTAAGGACAAGAAAATATTTATCCACAACACAAATGATTTCATCTTTGCACTCATGCATGTAACAGGTCAGGAGAACCCGTCGATCATCCTTCCTAGCTTGTATGAATATGAGCTAATAAAAAAGACAAATTCACACATATAGTTAATCATATATCTGCAAAATATATACAAAGCTTTTGTAGCTAATTGAACATATTATGTAATTGTATATAATATTACTGTAAGCTAAAAAAATAAGGTGGAGATATTTTAGGTATAAAAAAATATGATGTGGCACAGGTCAGGGGTAAAAAAAAATTAGGACCAAACTGCAAGTGTAAAAAAAATAAGTCCAAAGACATAAAAAATATAGCATTGTTGGTATAGAGACATTTGAATAATTCACCTAATTTTTTAACATCCTTTGTGAGCACAACAAAGTTGGTTGAACCAGGGCAAAAGATTTTGTTGGTATGAGGGGCAAAAAAATGAATGATAATGTTATGTAATCCCTTTTCCTGAGTATTTTTATTTTTTAAAAATATTTTATCTCATCTAATGAAATATATATTTTATAAAAAAATAAAGTATCTATTATAAAAAATTGTATATGCGCTTTTATAAAAAATATAAAAAAGTTTATCGAAGAATATACGTTAATGTGAATCTATGTTAACGTTCATTGTCCTCTCTTTTTTAACAAAATCTTCTGCGTTGATTGATGCAGTGAATCTCTTTTCAAATGGAAGGAGATCGAGCTCGGAGGACCCACAATCTCGACTTCGCTTCCCTCCCCAACTTAACCGTATCGAATCTCAACTTCAATAGATTAGCTTTGTGGGACTCTATCAAACAGATTTCCTCTACTATTGGGACCACAAGTTGGATTGTCGGGGGTGACTTCAATGAAATCCGTTATGGCACTGAAAAGATCGGTGGTAGACCAGCCCACTCCAGACGTTTGCGCAAATTCAACTCTTGCATTCTTCATGCAGGCATTGAGGATCTGAAATCTATTGGTCAAACTCTTTCATGGAACAATCACCAAGACTCTCGCATCATGTGCCGTCTCGATCGAGTATTGGGTAATCAGTCATTCATCTTTGCCCATCCGCACTCTATGGTTGAGTACCTCCCGCCTGGTATTTCAGATCACTCTCCAATGAAAGTCATATGTGACCCTTCCTTTCCCTCTGGTCCACTTCCATTTAAATATTTTGAATCTTGGGAATCGGTTCCCTCCTTCCACTCTACTGTTCATGAGGCCTGGAAAGCACAGTTTGAGGGTAATCCTATGTTTAAGTTTGTAAAAAAACTAGCCCACACAAAGATGGCCCTCAAACAATGGAATGTGGAAATATATGGTCCAATACAACACAAACTCTCATCTTGTAAAAGAGAATTGGATGATGCCCAAGCAGCCCTTCATCAAGATCCGTGTAATCCACTTCTTATGGCCTCTGAACAGGCATTCAGAGCCAACTACGCAAGTCTCCTTTCACAAGAGGAACAATTTGCAAGACAGAAATCGAGGCAATTGTGGTTAGCTGCGGGTGACTCAAACACCAAATTCTTCTACAACTCTATCAAGTCAAGATCAGCTCGTAACACCATTTGTAGGCTTCGCAAGGCAGATGGCAGTTTCTGCTCTAATCCGAAGAGATTAAAGATACCACTGTGGAATTCTATCACTCTCTTCTTAATCGAAGTTCTTTCACAGCCCAGCCTCTTCCACCCCCCATTGGAACTGTTACAGAGGATGAAAATGCAGCCCTTTGCTCCACTGTTCTTGAAGATGAATTGCATCAGGCTATTTTTCAGATGAAAGCATTAAGTTCCCCTGGCCCGGATGGCTTCCCTGCAAGGTTTTATCAACTTTTTTGGGATCTGATCAAGGAGGACCTTTTGCTTGCAATCAATTATTTCTTCCAGCATGGGAAAATCCTCCGTCAAGTAAGTCACTCATTCATTGCACTCATCCCAAAGTCCTTAAATGCAGATTCTCTTGACAGCTATAGGCCAATCTCTCTTTGCAACACCTTCTATAAGATTATCACTAAGGTGATGGCTTTGCGGCTTCAACCACTTCTTCCAAAACTTGTTAGCAACCATCAATCAGCTTTTATCAAGGACAGAAGTATCCACCACAACATCCTTCTTGCCCATGAACTGATTAGATATCTCAATCAGGGGAAGCCAAGGGCTTGCATCAAAGTTGACCTCAAGAAAGCCTTTGACAGTGTAAATTGGACCTACTTGGAACAAATACTGCGGCGATGCAATTTTAATGATCATTGGGTTTCAATGTGTATGGAATGTGTCACTTCTCCAAAATATTCAGTTCTTGTTAATGGCTCTCCGGTCGGTTTCTTCAATTCTTCTTGTGGTATTCGGCAGGGTGATCCGCTATCCCCCCTACTCTTCACTCTAGTCATGGAGTCGTTTTCGTCTCGCCTCAATCTGTTAGTGCAAGAAGGTTCAGTTGGCCGTTTTATAAAAGGCTCTCTAAATGTCAGTCACTTATGCTTCGCTGATGATCTGCTATTATTTACTGATACCTCCCCATCAACGGCCTCCTCTTTATCTGCCCTGTTTCAATCCTTCGCTGCATCCTCGGGGCTACACCTAAACAGGTCAAAAAGCCAAATTTTTGCCTCTTGTGGTCCTTCTTCTCTGGCTTTCTGCAATATTCTAAATATTGCTCAACACATTCTTCCTGTTAAGTATCTAGGATTGCCTCTTCTAATGGGTGCTCTAAAATACTCCCACTGCATGCCTATTATTGACAAAATCAGAAAATGAATTCACTCTTGGGAAGGGCAGTCTTTATCTCTCGCAGGGCGTATTGAGCTCATTAAATCGGTTCTATCCTCTTTTCATGTTTTCTGGTCTTCCTCTTTCAGTCTCCCAAGAAGGGTTCAAAGAGACATTGAGATGATTCTTCGCTCTTTTCTCTGGCAAGGACATTCAACAGAACGTAAAATCCATCATATTGCTTGGTCAACAGTTTGTAAACCTTTACTTGAAGGTGGGCTTGGCATAAAAACAATCAAGGACTGGAACCGGGGAGCAATTGGTTGTCGTTTCTGGGAAATAGCATGTCATCGCAACTCCATGTGGACTGAATGGGCCTCCAATCGATATCTACGTCACAAAAATATCTGGACAGTCGCTCCCCCTCAGGATGCTCGAATTCTTGGTCCTCAATATTGCATGCTCGGCAATGGATATCTGCTCAGGTCAGATATATAATTTTTGAGGGGAAGTCTATTAACATATGGCATGATCCGTGGCTTAATGGCCATGGACTGAAACATTACTTGGGTCGAATATCTTATATTTGGGGTCCTCCACAAGATGCTACCTTGGACAGACTGATTCACTCTGGCAAATGGTCCAAACCCACTCGGTGGCCTGCCTCCCTAGACCACCTTTGGGTTGATATTGAACAAATTGATTTGGGAGGTCAGGGAGATGATGTGCTGATCTGGCCCCCCTGTAAATCTGGTGTTCTATCCTTATCATCTGCTTGGCATTCACTTCGTTCTACTGTAACTCCCCCATCATGGACCTCCTGGCTATGGCAGACAGCTCAAACTCCCCGACATTGTGTCTGCACTTGGCAGGCCTTCCATAACAAATTACCCACACGTTTGCGTCTTCTTCGTAAGGGTCTTCTAAATGATGCATCTTGCCTTCTCTGCCAATCTGCTGATGAGGATGTGGATCACCTGTTTCTGCAATGCTCTTACAGCAGATTTCTGTGGATTAATCTTCTCCGAGGAATGCATGTTAAAAGGAACCCACCTCGGACTATTGCATCCCTTCCCAGATGGCTCGATGGAGCTGCCACTATCCCTGTCCAGAAAACCCTTATGCAGATCTCTCTCACATCCATCCTATGGTACACTTGGTTGGAACGCAATTCGCGGGCCTTTAGGGGAGTTAGATGCCACAAGCGAGTTATTCTCAAGAGAATCAAAGATTCAATTAAGATAAGACTCCAATCCTATCCCTTAAAGTCGATTATATCTACTGAAATTCAAGGTATGAGTGCTTTTTTCCAAGTTACCATTTCAGATTCACCTGTTACTCTGAAAGGGGTTCGATGGAGCCCCCCATGCAGCGGATGGTTTAAACTCAACACTGATGGCTTTCTCACTGATGATCGAGGGGGTTATGGGGCTCTTCTTCGTGATGCAAATTCTCAATTCCTTCGTGGTCTTGCAGGACGAACCGATCTCCCCACCATCAACCTTTTGGAACTCAAAGCCATTGAGGCTGGCATATGGATGGCCGTTAGAGCAGGTATTCAGTACCTATGGATTGAATCTGACTCAACTACAGCGATAGCATGGCTTATGGGCAAAGGTTGCCGCCCTTGGACTGCTATTCGTAGCCTGCGTCTTATCCACCAAGGGCTCACCTTCCTCACTGAGTGGAAAGCTTCTCATATTCATCGTGAAGGAAATGTTCCAGCAGATCTCCTTGCTGCCTATCAGTCTCCTCGAGGGGAAATCCTACTGCTCCCAAATGATATTTGGCATGAACTGAGATCTTCCATTACCCAAGATCAACTAGGAACTCTATACATTCGCAAAAGGGGCTGATCATATATGATCTGGTGGATTTATGAATCTGAATTATGGGGCGGACTTTTAATCACGAAATATTTCTCATTCGTTATTAATTATCCTCCCCATGACTCTCTTTTTTGTGTAGATCTTTATAATTTTTGTAAAGTTCTTCTCATTTAGAAATACAAAGTTTTGATTACCAATCAAAAAAAAAAAAAAAAAAAAAACTTCAATAGATTAATTGTATGGTTCGATCCCGAGAGAGCTCTCCATTCTCTCCAAGATGACTTTGCTTGATCTAGGCAGCAACACTGATTTGAATTTATGAAATCTTATCTTAATTTTAAATTTTAAATCATCCTGATTCTCTTTAGAATAATTACCCGGGTATCATAAGTTTTCCATGCATGATTACCAAAATTTTATAGATTTGGAAAAAAAAAATTATTATTTAAAACTTATCCATAATGCTATACTAAACGTTAGGTCATTTATCATTCTCTAAATTTTTAGGGTGTCAGTGGACTCTCATACACCACTTTCATGATAGTACATTAATATAAAGCAACAGCTCAATGGACAACCATTCTTGCTCTCGTCAAAGCAGATCTCGAATTACATATTTATGTGACTGGACACCAATTAATTAAGATGACTAGTATCAGTTTATTGCATCTATCATATAATTCATGCATGCCACTTAATTGAGGAGGTCTCCATTGATGTTAGGAAGGAATGTCATTCAACGGATATAAGGTTTATTAGTCCGTTTTTCAACTTCGTCTGTTGCTCATCACACTATGATAGCACAGTATATACTTTATTATCGTGTATATAAGATTCTATTAGTGTATGAACTAAAAAAAGAATATTTTTTAAAAGGAAAAAATACATTATTATACCTCAGTTTATACTTTATTTCATATAACAGTATGTATTTCAATTGAAGATTGCAATTTTAAAAAAATAAAAATGGTGTGTGGGTTGCAAATAGGGTTGCACGCGGGGTTGGACATATGAAATTTTGAATGGGGGGATTGAAAATCATTCAAAATACATACAAAAACTCTGTGAATATGCATTATATCATTGTTATATATCAATTTTTAATAAAAAAAACATTCATAAAAAAATAATCCATTTGTACCTTTCATAAAAAATAATTTTGAAAGAAAAATAGATATAACTTCCTGTAAACTTAGCTAAATCGGTATAGGTCCCTATAAAATCAATTAATCCATGCAGGTACATGTATTATTAGAAAAGTATTGTTTCAGTTTCTCCCATTACCTCAAATAACTAGGTAAGTGATTACCCTAATTACACATTGAAGATTATAAAAATACCCTTAATCCTCACAGACATCCATAGGGGTGGTAAACGAGCCAAGCTTTGACTTGTTTAGGCACGGCTCGTTTAGCATCAGGCTCGGCTCAGCTCGGGACCGAGATTCATTTCGTGTTCAAGCTCGGCTCATTGGGCTCATGAAAAGCTCGGTTGAAGCTTGGTTCGGCTCGTTTGTTAAACAAGCCAAGCCGAAACATGAATCGAAGCTCTGAACGGGCTCGTTTAGCTAAAAAAAATCTTGTTTAGCATTTGAAAAGTCACATTTCACAAATCACAACAACTTATACATGTGAAAGTGATATAAGCTCAGGCTCGGCTCGTTTCCCTTTTTTTCTGTTAAGTAAATGAACTTGTATAGGCTCGGGCTCTGCTCGTTTACAAACTGAGCTTTAAAAATTATTCAAGCTCGACTCGTTTGTTTAATCGAATGAGCCTCAACGAGCTTTAACTGAACTGCTCGGCTCGTTTACCAGCCCTAGACCTCCATACCCCATGAAAATCTCTCTCTCTCTCTCTCTCTCACTCACTCTTTTGAACTATAAAAATTGACAATTCGATGTTGATGCAGGCATATTATCATCAAGGCCGGCCCTGGGACAATTATATCCACTAAGGCAATTGGCTAGAGCCCCCACCCAAAGAAGACCCCCCAATTATCTGTTCAGTGGAATTTAAAATTAGATGATGAGATGTCTCTTTTCTTAATTTTAAATTAATTCATCTCAACACACTTTCTTACTCTTTTCAAACTCTGTTTAATATCCCCAAATCAAACTTAAAATTTTCCCCTTCCCTAAATCTATCCAACCACAATGACAACAAATATTAGAATTTCAATACTCACTTTTTATAGCTAATGTATCTCTCTCCCTCACTCCCTTCAAAGCAGTTTCTTTTTCACTTTTTCTCTCATTTTCAACTTTAGAAAGATATTTTTTTATTTTTATAATTTTCTCATTCCATTAAAATTTAATTTGTTTGTATATAATGATGTAAAAGGTTTTAATTTAAATAATGGTATAAATTTGTGAAATCATTATGTAATATTTGTAATTTAAAATAAAATGATGTGTAATATTCAAACAATCTATATTTTTTTATAAAATTATATAGGACCCCATTTTAAAAATTTATCTAGTACCTAGCCACAAAATTCAATTTTCATGGCTGGCTTGGTTATCATGAGAATTAGACTACTTAAAAGAGAGATTATACATATTAATTTGTAATCCCGTTTGGCCACACACGATACAAAACAAAAGCAGAACTTCCTATTCAAATGCAACAAAAGAAACAGCATCAAGTCAATGCGTTCACATTGTTTCAGCAGACTAAAGAAGAATGGCAGGAAAATAAGTCACGCATCTATACTTAATAAACTTAAAATACTATATATAAAACTTCCACCATCATCAAGCACAAACCAGAATTTTCACATACCATGGAGGCCAAACCCACACACATACACCTCAGTTCCTTTGTTTTTGTGTTCTTCATTTTCATCTTTCATTCTCCTCCAACAGCAGCAGCAAAACTGTTGGAGACAGAAGCACAAGCTCTCCTCAAGTGGAAGGACAGCCTCCACAACCACTCCCTCAATTCATGGACATCCACCGACAGCACACCATGCAATTGGTTTGGGATAACATGCAACTTTGGTGGTACTTCCGAGCTAGCGGTAACGGAGATAAATCTATCCGGTGCAGGCTTGGAAGGTAATCTCGATGCGCTTGACTTCTCTTCACTTCCCGGTCTTGTTCGTTTCAACCTCAGCATGAATGCGCTCTATGGTACCATCCCATCTAGCCTCGGCACACTTTCCAAACTCACCTCACTCAGTCTGTACCAGAATCAGTTTTTTGGGTCCATACCACTTTCACTGGCCAACCTCTCCCTCATAACCAAGATTGACCTTTCGACTAATAATCTAACGGGCGAGATATCCCCCCGTTTCTTAACCAGTTGGACGAAACTCGTATCGCTTGAACTTCAAGAAAATAATCTCACCGGAGCTATCCCATCTGAGATTGGATTGCTATCCAATCTTCAAACTGTGAGACTCTTCCAAAACCAATTGAAAGGCTCGATTCCTCCAGAAATGGGAGACTTGAAAAATCTGGTTGAACTAGGATTGTATATGAATGAACTCAGCGGCACAATTCCAGTGTCACTGTGTAATTTGACTCAGCTGACACAACTTTTCTTGTATGAAAACCAACTTTCAGGTTCCATTCCTAAAGAAATAGGAAACATGATCGATCTGAATGTGCTTGACATGTCATTCAACTTCCTCTCCGGCCCAATACCTTCAACTATAGGAAACTTGACAAACCTCAACTTACTACTTCTCACTAACAATCAAATCTCTGGCTCCATCCCTCCAGAGATTGGGAATCTCCAAAATCTATATGGGTTAATTCTTAACACGAACGATCTCACTGGTCCAATCCCTTCCTCACTCAGCAATATCAGTCAGCTTACTTCCCTGTTCCTTTATGAAAACAAGATATCGGGCTCCATACCTCAAGAGATAGGGACCCTCCAATACATGGCTTCCGTTGCGTTGTATTCCAACAATCTCACGGGTCCCATCCCTTCTGCTGTTGGTAATCTCACAAAAATGTCCGTATTCGATTTGAATGATAATGATTTCACCGGCCAACTACCTTCCCAAATATGCGATGGTGGATCGCTCCAATCCTTGCTTGTGGCCAACAATCATTTCACAGGACCCATCCCCAGAAGCTTGAGAAATTGTACTAGTTTGACAAGATTACGTCTGGATGGAAATCAGCTCGAAGGGAATCTCTCTGAAGACTTTGGTGCAAATCCCCATCTTCAGTACATAGACATGAGCTTCAACAGATTGTCCGGGGAAATTCCCTCAGGTTTTCCATCACTAACATATATGCTTCTTTCAAACAATTATTTCAATGGTAGCATACCCTTGTCCATGTGTGAAATGAGTGCATTGCAAAGTTTAGATCTCTCACATAATCATCTTTCTGGGGAAATCCCCAAATCAGTTTGTAAACTTTCCTCTTAAATTCATTGCAATTGAGTAACAATGGTCTCTCGGGTAAAATCCCTTCTTCCTTGAGATACTGTTCATTTTTAAAGATACTTGATCTCAGTGAAAATTCATTCTTCGGGAATATACCGACATGGATTGGAAAAGACCTCAAATCACTGAAAGTTTTTATGTTGAGTTCAAATAATTTCTCTGGTGATATTCCACCACAACTGTCAAGCCTCAGTTCTCTTCAACTATTGGACCTTGCACATAACAATCTTTCGGGAAGGATACCACGAAACCTTGGAAATTTAAGTGCCATGGCTGAGATAAAGAAGAGGGATGATTATTCTCCGACTTATTTTTCCAGTATTCAGGTTGTTTGGAAAGGAGAGAAGTATGAATACAAAAAAATAGAGTGGATCCCAAATAGCATTGATCTTTCTGGCAACCATTTATCTGGGGATGTACCTGAAGAGGTCACAAGTCTTCATGGGTTGCTTGAATTGAACTTATCACGAAATACTCTTACGGGTGCAATACCATACATGATTGATCATTTGCAGCAATTGGAATCTCTCGATCTATCGTTCAATTACCTTTCTGGTCCGATTCCTCCAAGCATGTCTTCTTTGAACTTTTTAAGTTCCTTGAACTTATCATACAATAATTTATCAGGGAAGATTCCATCAGGCAATCAACTCCAAACACTCACTGATCCATCAATCTATATGGGCAACACAATGCTCTGTGGATTTCCACTCCTCGTGCAATGCAAAACAGATGAAGAAGGTAGACAAGGAATTGGAGGAGACCAAGATGAGAATGACATGATATGGTTTTATGTGAGCATGATTTTGGGTTTTGTGGTCGGATTCTGGGGGGTTTATGTTATCATATTGTTCAATAAGCCTCGTAGAATTGCTTTTTTTTCTATATTTGGATGGTTTTATTGTTTTTGTACTTGTGAGGATGGCCAGGTTTAGAAGAAAACTTGAAAATCTGATATGAAAGTTTGAATATGATAAATGTAAGGATATCTTGGGAGATGTTTCAATAATGAATAAAACTTTGTAGTGTTTCTTATATGATTGTAGTTTTAATTTTTTGGTTCCTAATTTTGAGCTGGTTTGCTGTGTTCATGGACTTGTAATAGGTTTTGGAAATTTACTTATACAATCTCAACAAGTTATGAGTATTTTTTTTAAGGTACATAATGTCTAATAAAATACTTACTTTCATAAAAAAAAACAGAAATATAGACTTGAATAAATGAAACTATATCTTTTTGTACTTTTTCGAGTTTATACTCACCTAACTAAATTTATATTAAATTAGAGAAATCATATACTCGATTAGAATTACAGTGTATCAACATCCTTGGACTTTTCTTGTGCAGTTAAAGAAATTTATAATGGAATGGCTAGAACATGATCTTTCATAGAGGGCGATTAACAAGAGAGCATGAAAATAGTACGGCTATTTAGACTGACAATTGACATTTGGATATATATTTTAGGGGAAATAATTCTCGGAGACACTTGTTTTTTTTATAGTATATGTACTAAATGAAAAATTTACCTTTAAAAATAAAGTATCTACGTGAATGAATTGAATACATGACATTTCATATTTTTCATAGTTAGAGCGAGTATACTTGTTAAATATTTCATATACTCCATTATGATTGAAAGGGTGATTGAGTGTATCGGTGTCCAATTATAACATTTCCTGTTGATTTTTTTATGTTATTCCAATTATTCTTACATTATTTATTTTATTTTAATGTTATTTTTAATTATTTTATAGTCTAAAATTATTATATATATAATATTTATATGAATATGTATTATATTTATTATTCTGAAAAGTGATTGATTAATCTCCGTCTAACCAATTGATCCTTAATCTCTTCTCAACCGCCCGATTAGCACGTAGCGTTTTTGACAACATTGATTTTTATACCCCTATTAATTAGTCCCATTAATTGATCGAATTTGAATTTTATCAAACCAATCGGAATTCAATCCAATGGGAATACAGAATCCAAATCCGGATTCCAAACCCCGACTTGGATTTAGTTCTTGTTAAGTCATCTAAAATCTTATTCATAGACATGCTTATGTTATATTAATAATTAGAAGGGAATTGAAGAAATCACGATTTCTGAAAATTCAAAATTAAAATTAATGAATAACTATATATTCTTATGACATAATTAAACGTTAGGTCATTCATCATTCTCTAATTTTTAGGGTGTCAGTGGACTCTCATACACCCCTTTCATCATGATAGTACATTAGTATATAGCAACAGTTCAATGGACAACCAATCTTGCTCTCGTAAAAGCAGATCTCGAAATATTTATTTATGTATGACAGGACATCCATTAATTAAGATGAGTAGAATCGGTTTATTGCATCTATCATATAATTCACGCATGCCACTTAATTGAGGAGGTCTCCATTGATGTTAGGAAGGAATGACATTCAAGGGATATACGGTTTTATCGATAAGTGACTCATTCAGTGCTGATACACTTAATCCATCTTTCAACTTCGTCTGTAGCCCACCCTACGATAACATAATATACACTTTATTATCGTAGATATAAAAAACTTTATTATCGTGTATGAACTAAAAAAAAAAGAATATTTTTTAAAAGAAAAAAATACATTATTATGCCTTTGTTTATACTTCATTTCATATAACAATATATATTTTAATAGAAGATTGCAATTTAATAAAAACAAAATTGATGTGGGTTGCAAATAGGGCTGCATGCAGGTTTAAACATATGATTTTTTTGAAGGGCGGCTTGAAAATCATTCGAAATACATATAAAAAATTTACCAATATGCATTATATCATTGTTATAAATCAATTTTTAATAAAAACATTTATAAAAAGATCCATCATACCCTTCATAAAAAAATAATTTTGAAAGAAAAATAAATATAACTTCGTGTAAACTTAGCTGAATCAGTATAGGTCCCTATAAATCGATTAATCCATGCAACTCCTTGTATTATTAGAAGAGTATTGTTTCAGTCCCTACCATTACCTCAACTAACTAGGTAAGTGATTACCCTAATTACACATTGAAGATTATAAAAATACCCTTAATCCTCATAGACATCCGTAACCTACGAAAATATCTCTCTCTCTCTCTCTTGAATTGTAAAAATTGACAATTCAATGTTGATGCAGACATATTATCATTAGGTTGGCCCTAGAACAATTATGGCCACTAAGGCAATTTGTTAGGGCCACCACCCAAGGAAGACCCCCAATTATTTGTTCAATGAAATTGAAAAATTAGACGGTGAAATGTGCCTCTTTTCTTAATTTTAAATTAGTTTTTCTCAACACACTATCTCATTCTTTTCTAACTCTATTTAATATCCCAAAATCAAACCTAAAATTTCTTCTCTCCCAAAATTTCTCCAACCACAAACAAATATTAGAATTTCAAGACTCTCACGTTTCTAGCTAATGGATCTCTCTCCACCACTCCCCTCAAAATAGTTTCTTTTAGCTCTCTCTCATATACATCTTTCAAAAGATATTTTTTTATTTTATAATTTTCTCATTTCATTAAAATTTATGTTTTTGCTATTTGTTAAGCGTATGCAATAATGTAAAAAGTTTTAATTTAAATGATGGTATAATTTTATGAAACTATTTTGTAATATTTATAATTTAAAATAAATTGATATGCAATATTCAATCAATCTATATATTTTTTTCAAATTATATATGATCTTGTTTTAAAATTTCATCTAGGACCGAGTCACAAAATTCAATTCTCCATGACCGACGTGGTTATCATTAGAAGTAAACTACTTAAAAGAGATATTATACATTTTAATTTGCAATCCCATTTGGCCACACACGGTACAAAACAAAAGGAGAACTTCCTATTCAAATGCAACAAAACAAACCGCATCAAGTCAATGCGTTCACATTGTTTCAGATGACTAAAGAAGAATGGCAGGAAAATAAGTCATTCATCTATACTTAATAAACTTAAAAACTATAAAACTCCCACCATCATGAAGCACAAACCAGAATTTTCACATACCATGGAGACCAAACCCACACATATACACCTCAGTTCCTTTGTTTTTGTGTTCTTCATTTTCATCTTTCATTTTCCTCCAACAGCAGCAGCAAAACTCTTGGAGACAGAAGCACAAGCTCTTCTCAAGTGGAAGGACAGCCTCCACAGCCACTCCCTCAATTCATGGACATCCACCAACAGCACACCATGCAATTGGTTTGGGATAACATGCAACTTTGGTGGTACTTCCGAGCTAGCAGTAACGGAGATAAATCTATCCGGTGCAGGCTTGGAAGGTAATCTCTATGCGCTTGACTTCTCTTCACTTCCCGGTCTTGTTCGTTTCAATCTCAGCATGAATGCGCTCTATGGTACCATCCCACCTAGCCTCGGCACACTTTCCAAACTCACCTCACTCAGTCTATACCAGAATCAGTTTTCTGGGTCCATACCACTTTCATTGACCAACCTTTCCCTCTTGACCAAGATTGATCTTTCAACTAATAATCTAACAGGCGAGATATCCCCCATTTCTTAACCAGTTGGACAAAACTCATATCGCTTGAACTTCAAGAAAATAATCTCACCGGAGCGATCCCATCTGAGATTGGATTGCTATCCAATCTTCAAAAAGTGAGACTCTTCCAAAACCAATTGAAAGGCTCGATTCCTCCTGAAATGGGAGACTTGAAAAATCTGGGTGAACTAGGATTGTATATGAATGAACTCAGCGGTACAATTCCGGTGTCGCTGTGTAATTTGACTCAGCTGACACTACTTTTCTTGTATGCAAACCAACTTTCAGGATCCATTCCTAAAGAAATAGGAAATATGATCAATCTGAATCAGCTAGACATGTCATCCAACTTACTCTCCGGCCCAATACCTTCGACTATAGGAAACTTGACAAACCTCAACTTTCTATTTCTCACTAACAATCAAATCTCTGGCTCCATCCCTCCAGAGATTGGGAATCTCCAAAATCTTTATGGGTTACTTCTTAACACAAATGATCTCACTGGTCCAATCCCTTCCTCACTCAGCAATATGAGTCAGCTTACTTCCCTGTTCCTTTACGAAAACAAGATATCGGGCTCCATACCTCAAGAGATAGGGACCCTCCAATACCTGGTTTACATTATGTTGTATTCCAACAACCTCACCGGTCCCATCCCCAAATCAGTTGGCAAACTTTCCAATTTATATTCATTGCAATTGAGTAATAATGGTCTCTCGGGCAAAATCCCTTCTTCCTTGAGAAACTGTTCACTTTTAGAGATACTCGATCTCAGTGAAAATTCATTCTTCGGAAATATACCGACATGGATAGGAAAAAGCCTCAAATCACTTAAAGTTCTTATGTTAAGATCAAATAATTTGTCTGGTGATATTCCACCACAGCTGTCAAGCCTCACTTCTCTTCAACTATTGGACCTTGCATACAATAATCTTTCGGGAAGCATACCGCGAAGCCTTGGAAATTTAAGTGTCATGGTTGTGATACAGAATAGAGATAATCATTCTCAGACTTATTTTATCAGTATTCAGGTGGTTTGGAAAGGAAAGTATTGTGAATACAAAAAATTAGAGTGGATCCCAAATAGCATTGATCTTTTGGGCAACCACTTATCTGGGGATGTACCTGATGAGCTCACAAGTCTTCATGGGTTGCTTGAATTGAACTTATCACAAAATACTCTTACAGGCGCAATCCCGGACATGATTGGCCATTTGCAAGAATTAGAATCTCTCGATCTATCGCTCAATCAGCTTTCTGATCCGATTCCTCCAAGCATGTCTTTTTTGAACTTTTTAGGTACCCTGAACTTATCGTACAATAATTTAACAGGGAAGATTCCATCAGGCAATCAACTCCAAACACTCCCTGATCCATCAATCTATATAGGCAACCCAATGCTCTGTGGATTTCCACTCCTAGTGCAGTGCAGAAGAGATGAAGAAGGTAAACAAGAAATTGGTGGAGACCAAGATGAGAATGACATGATATGGTTTTATGTGAGCATGATTTTGGGTTTTGTGGTAGGATTCTGGGGGGTTTATGGAATCATATTGTTCAATAAGCCTTGTAGAATTGCTTTTTTTCTATATTTAAATGGTTTCATTGTTTTTGTACTTGTAAGGATGGCAAGGTTTCCAAGAAAACTTGAAATTTTGATTTGAAAGTTTGAATCGATGTATGTGAGGATATCATGAGAGATGTTTCAATAATAAAGAAAACTTTGTAGTGCTTCTTATATGATTGTAGTTTTAATTATTTTGGTTCCTAATTTTGAACTGATTTGCTGTGTTTCGTGGACTTGTAATTGGTTTTGGAAAATGTTAGTAATGGCCATTTCACATTTTTCAAAGTTAAAACGAGTATACTTGATTAAGTATTTCATATACTCAATTACGATTGAAAGGGTGATTGATCATATCGGTGTCCAATTATAACATTTCCTATTGATTTTTTATGCTATTCTAATTATGATTACATTATTAATTTTGTTTTAATGTTACTTTGTTATTATTTTATAGTCTAAAATTATTATACACGTAATATTTATAAGAATATGTATTATATTTATTATTACGAAAAGTTATTGATTAACTCCGGAGCAATCTCCGCCTAGCCGATTAATCCCTAGTATCTTCTCAACTGCTCGATTAGCACGTAGCATTTTTGAAAACATTGATTTTTATACCCCTATTAATTAGTCCCACTAATTGATCGAATTTGAATTTAATCAGACCAATCGGAATTCAACCCAATGAGGATACATAATCCAAATCCGGAGCGAAACCCCGACTTGGATTTAGTTCTTGTTAATTAAGTCAACTAAAATATGATACATTGACATGCTTATATTATATTAATGGTTAGAAGGGATTTGAAGAAATCACGATTTCTGAAAATTCAAATCTAAAATTAATGAATAACTATATTTTCTTGTGACATAATTAAGACCGAGATATGTTCTGTATTTTATATGGTATATTCTAATTAACAAAATATAGTTTTATAAAAGTTGATTGGGTTAGTTCATATATGTTCCTACAAGCATTGGATTTTTATTGAGTTGAACTTTTTGTATATCAAATTTCAATTCAAATCCAAAACCAGTTTATTTACTATGATACATGTATAATGATGTACATAGCATCACAAAAAATATATATATACATGAATGAATTAAATGCGTATCTTTATAATATTTTTCTAATCTAAGATACGCTATAGGTTAGTGGAGGGCATGAACGGCAAGAATAAACCACTACAAAGGTACTTTACTCGATTATAAAGGTTAATTAGTATATATTTAATATTATACTATGAAAATATAAATCGAATAAGAACATGGTTGACCTCAATGTTTTCTAAAGGCCCCATTTGAATCTGTATTTAGATAGATTTTGTATTTGAAAAGAAAAATATTCTAAAATGTGGATCTGAAGACATTATCAATTTTTAAAATTTTTCGACCTCCCTTTCTTTTCCAAACAAAAAGAACTTAGCATTTGAAAATCCAAAACAATATTTTTCAAAAGCTGATTTTAAAACACAGGATTTTAAAAATCCCAACGTTTCAATCATATATCCAAGGATAATCTAAAACATAGGTAGTGTTCGGTCCCAGTCATTGGCATGAGTGTCATGTTCCCGACGATAGAATTTTTTATTTTTACAAAAAAAAAAAAAAAAAATGTTTATTACCCAATTTCATTTTCACACAAAAGACGTTGAAGACTCATGTGCTCGCAGGTCCTGGGCCTGGGCCTCTCTTGTTCAAGGAAATTAATTGTTCATTGGCTTGACTGACTGTAGCCTGGGCCTCTATCTTGTTCAAGGAAATTAATTGTTCATGGGCTTGACTGACTGAAAGACTGATGTTAATGTTTTTTGTTTTGAAATGATTTTGGATACACACAGCCCCAATTACAGCCCGTTTTGCAGTCTATGATTTTTTAAAAATCATACACTCATCTATTAAAGTGAATACAATTATATGGGTATATACTAAGATAAATTAGTGTTTTTTTTTTTCATCATGTAAAAATATATAAATAAAATTGGGTCATATACTATGTTAGACCCCATATGCTATGATAACGTTGTATATACTACATTATCTTAACGTATGAGATTCTAAAACGGGCTGTAAAAAGGACTGCCTATATCAGCGCCATTTGGGTAAATGTCACATGCTACAGACTCCATTTTGGGTACCATGAGACGCCCCATTTTCATGTTCATTATTGTTCCTTATATGTTGTTTAGGCTGTTAGATATACTTATTTGTCTCTGATAACTATACAATAATGGATAATTATACACTCAGAATAAGTGATTTAATTTTTTTTATTTGGTTGGCGTTTATTCTAATTGGAAAAAGTGGAAAAATGTGAGGAACAATAATTAATGAGATCATTTTGCAGTTTAAATATGTTTTCAATTTTTTTTTAATGAATGGACTTGTTCTATGAAATTCATTTATAGAAAAAATATATATATATATACTCAAATTAATTGAATATAAAACTTTTGTATTTTTCATAATCATATATGTATACTTGTTTAATTTAGAGAAATTATATACTCAATTAGACTGGCATAAATTATTACAAGAATGACTTAGGGTCAGTTTGATGTTTAATTTTTTAAAATTTCTTGGCATTTCAAACAAAATCTTAATTTTTTATTACTAATAAAGTTTTATAACATTTGTTAGAATCAATTGGAGAGAATGAACTAAACATATTATTAGGGTTTGTATCAATATTTATAGTACAAAAAGGAAAACGGGAAAAAAGATTAATCTACCCTTAACCCTAACATATATACATTTAACACCCCCCAAACTCATGGTGGATCATACACCGAGAGTTTGCTCAACAAGAAGCCATGCCGCTGAAGTGTATGTGACTTTGTGAAAAAGTCACATAACTGAAGAGAAGAAGAAATATATGGGAGTGATATAGTGCCCCCAAGAAAGTGATGACGGACGAAGTGACAATCAATCTCGATGTGCTTTGTATGTTCATGAAAAACTGGATTGCTAGCAATCTGAATGATGCTTTTGTTATTACAATATAAAGGAGTAGACGCAGAGAGGATGACGCCCATGTCAGAGAGGAGGCGTCAAAGCCAAACAACCTCAGCAGTAGCGGATGTCATAGCACGATATTCAGCCTCGAACGAGAAACAATGTCTTGTTTCTTGGCCTTCCAAGATATAAGAGAGTCACCAAGAAATACACATATACCAGTCGTGGATTTTCGATCTATGACATCTCCTAGCCAATCAGCATCAGTATAAGCACGAAGTTCAAGAGTAGAAGAAGACGGTAACTGTAGAGCACGAGATATAGTGCCACGTAGATAGCGTATAATCCGAAGAACTGTTGCATAATGAACAGTACGAGGGGCAGTGACAAACTAGCTGACATTATGCACAACATATAGGCAATGTCAGGACGAGTGACAGTGAGATAGACGAGGCTTCCAACAAGCTGTCTATAACTGGTAACATCAGAAAGCGGTTCTCCATCGTCAGGCCAGAGCTTAGCATGAAGCTCAATAGGAGTGGGAGAAATGCGATCACCAATCAGACATGCACGGTCGATCAAGTCAGCAGTATACTTATGTTGGGAGAGAAGATAACCACGCGGAGCATAAGCAACTTCCAAGCCTAGAAAATATCGAAGTTTGCCAAGATCTTTCATCTCAAATTGACGCTGAAGATGTTGCTTGACCGACTATATATGAGAAGAATTATCGCCGGTGATGATCAGGTGTGAACAAATAAAGCTGGATCAGAGGAACTCGAAATAAATCCAGCAGCACAAATAGCATCAGTGAATCGAGCGAACCAAGCGCGAGAAGCCTGCTTGAGACCATCTCCACCGGGTTCTGTTGAGACCACCATTAAGACCAAAACTGAGGCATATACTAAGGCATCATTGACATGGAAGGAAGCTAATTCTCGGGTGAAAGCCTATATTGCTTCTTCAGTTGTTCCAAATATCCGTAAACATTTGAAGCCATTCATTATAGCCAAGGAATATTGAGACTTTCTTAAGAATTTCTACACGCAAACTGATGGTGCTCAGGAATTTTATCTGCATTAGGCCATTTCTACTTCTTATCAAGGGGGGGTTTTTTATTCGTGATTTTTATTCTCTTTTGTCTAATTACAGGGATCAACTCGCGCCTATGCATTCTCAGATGGAGGGTATTTTTCTGACACGCTACCGGGTCGGGTCGGGTCGGGTCGGGTCGCAGATCCGGGACGGGTCGGATCAGGTCTCCGGGTCGGGTCCCGGGACTAAGTCAGGTGCTGGAACCGGGCGCGAGCGGGCATGACGCTGGCAGACTCGGGACAAATTCTCGGGAGATCTGAGATGCTGTCCGGGACAGGATCCGGGACAGAATCCCAGGAAATCCAGGTGGATTTGCGCGGATCGACGCGCGGGCAGGCCGCGGACGGTGCGCCCGCGGGGGCAGCGGCAGTGGAGCGGACGGCGCGGACTGCGCGTGGAGGCGAGGGCACGCACAGGCAGGGTGCGGAAGGCGCGCGGGGGCGCGTGCACACGCGGGCAGGGCACGGACGGCGCGAGGGGGCGCGGGCAGGGCGTGGACGGGGCGTGTGGCGGTCTGGGCACGCGCGGGCAGCGTGCATACGGGGCGCGGGTGGGCTAGTGCGGCAGGGCGGCGCAACGACGGGGCTGTAGCAAGGCAGCGATGGGGGCAGCGGGGCTGCGCAGGGCAGCGACGGGGCTGCGGCAGGGGCAGCGAATCAACACGAGGCGGCGGCGGGGCTGCGCGGGAGTGACATGGACGGCGGAGCGTAAAAGAAAATCAAAGAAAAAAAATTGGATTCAAGCTCTGATACCATGTTAGAATTAATTGAGAAAATGAACCAAGAATATTATTTGGGTTTGTATCAATATTTATAGTAAAAAAAGGGAAACGAAAAAAAGACTAATCTACCATTAACCCTAACATATATACATTTAACAACATCTATACTTAGGGGGTTTTTGATTCGGCGGATTGCTAATTTTAATTAAGTGCTTATATTTTAAGTGGAAAATTGTTACATTAGAAAAGAAAAATAAATTCCTATTTGTGGTGCTTATAGTAGTTATGTCCATTTTGTAGAAAAAATTTATTGATATTTGATTCACCATTTTTTTATAAAATGAAAAGATTTCAATAATCAATAAGTAAATAATTTTTCAAATAAGTGTCACACTGTTTACTTATTAAACAAGTACTTATTCATCAAATAAATATTTATAATAAACATTTAAAACAAATATTCAAATAAAAAATAAGTGTTTATTTTAAAGTATAAGTCAAATAAATATTTATTTTTCGTCGAACCATGTGCGTTGTTATATTCAGCGACCCAAGAATTCATTGGGTCGTCGACACCAATGACTGGAGGTCTTTTTCTTCTTCCAGACTTCCACGCCCTGGATCAAGTGGTCATGACATGTTAGCCATTTACATAACCTGTCGCCCTCTTTTTCTCACCTCTCCCATCAGACTACATTGATAGATCGATTTCTTTCTTGCTTGCTTGCTTTTTTGAGATGAACACTACGATTTGAATTCAATTAAAATCTCATTGTAAAGAAAAATGTTACACTGGATCTTTTTATAGTTTCATTTATAATTTATACATATTTAAAATTTTTTAAAAGTGTATATATGTTTGACAAATGAAATATATTTTTATTTAAAAAAGTTCATACTCGTGTGAATTTATTGCATATATACGTTTTCCATAATAGTATATATACACACACTCTCGTATATATACTCATATATCCTAAAGAGAGACACAAATTCAACTTAGCAGGGCTATTTGCAAATCGGCCCCCAGTTCGCTGATATTTATAATCAGGTCCCTGCCAAAAATCGACCAATTTTCTCCTCTGATATTTAAAGTTCTGTCCCCAATCTGCAATTCATCGGACAAGTTTATTTATTTCAAAAATAATCTAAATAGGATGAGACTACAAAGTGAAGACAATATTATGGACATTAAGTGCCTACTTTTTCTCTAATAATATTCCAGACAATGAACAATAATTTCAATAAAGTACATCTACTAAATATTAATAAAATATATACTCAAATGAAATGAATTGGTTCTATAAAATACATTTACAAAAAAAAAAAAATGTATACTCAAATGAATTGAAAATAAAAACATGTCGTCGAGGTTGAGTCAGATATGAGCAAGGAGAATCAGGAAAGAACTCATCCTCTATTTTAATTTAGCAAGAAAATTAACTACTTAAAACTATGAGAAAATGACTAAAAAAGTCTGACAAAAGTTAGAAATACCTCAATCAGTCACTTTTTTAAATTATATCTAAAAAAGTCTCATTTTACAATTTTGAAAACACAAAAAACTAGTTAAATATTAAATATTTAATTAAATATCAAAAATTAGTCTTTTGTGTTTCTAAAACTGTAAAATGAGACTTTTTTTTGTATAATTTTAAAAAATGGCTGATTTGAGATTTTTTTGATCATTTTCCCTAAAACTATTTTGTATTAGTCAACGTATGTGATACATTGATATCTGTGTCATATCCTAAATCATATAGATATGAATTTAATATTTAGATTCAAATATCTTCAATTAAACTGATTACTTATAATTTTTCATAATTGATATGTTTAGATATTAAAAACTAATTTTGGGTGATCAATTGTTATATCAGATATATATTTGATTTAAAACTGATAGTTTATGGTTTATGATATCTCCAAAAAATCATGTATAGAAAATACAATGGTTATTTAAATGTTTCATATTTCGAATGAAAATATTTTTTTCGCTAATTATAATTACAAGCTTAAAGCTGTGGGTGAAGAGGGTGGTGACGGGTGGAGGACTGAAAAGGAGAGAAAGAGAAACAGAGATGAGGACGGATGACGGAGGAGACTGTCCACATCTCTACCCATTAAAAAAACAAAAAACAAATCAAATGGAGCGTTAATTGGAAACACATTTGCACATGCTTTTACTTTTTAAATAAGATGAAAAGCGTAAATGTATTTTCAAATTTTTCTTGAAAAGCAAATTCAATTAAAAAGTTATCTACAACATTTAATATAAACATTTTTTAAAAAACGTAGAAATTAGTTTCTTAGAAATCGAATTTAAGAAATTAGTTTCTTAGAAATAACAAATTTATTTAAACTTATACTTTTTTTATCTTTGTTTTCAAATATAGTCGAAAATGAATATGTCCCAAGGTCTGAAGGGCCACTTATTTTCATCCATCACTTAAATGTAGTCTAAAATAAATATGTTTTAAGGTTTGAAGGGACATTAATTTACATTCATGACTTAAATAGTTAAATATATATAAAAAAATGAATATGTCTTAGGGTGCGTTTAGTTGCGCGATTGCGCAGCATTTGCGATTGCAAGAAGCTACGTTTGCAATCGTGCAACCAAATAGTTTTGCAATCTCAGTTTTAAACTTAACGATTGCAGGTAAATAATGTCTAAAAGCTGCGATTTTAAAAAGTTGAGAAAATGAGCTTCTTACAGAATCAGTTTTGTAATATCAGATTCTTACAAAATCAATTTTACTATCGTACAACCAAACGCACCCTCATAGGCCCGCTCGTGTCATTCATACAATGGGAGAACATTAATTTCCGTCCACAGTAACTACTCGGGGTGATGTTGATTGATTCTTGACTGACTTGTCTACGGACTCCATTTTCTATTTTTCACATTATAAATCTAAAGTCATTCAATTCATCCAATTCAAAAATATGCATTAATTTCCATCCATAGTTTAATAGGAGAATATGAGAGTCCTGCTCGTGTCGTTCATACAATGGGATAACATTAATTTCCGTCCACATTAATTACTCGGGGTGATGTTGATTGATTCTTGACTTTGTCTACAGACTCCATTTTCTATTTTTCACATTATAAATCTAAAGTCATTCAATTCATCCAATCCTAAAACTAGCATAGTCAAGAATAAATAGAGGATCCTTCTTGATCTACAACTCCGTATGATATTCTTTGTTCTCGCCGCGACCATTCCTCGTGGGATCCGGTGTTCGCATGTTGTCATACTCGTCAACCGAGTATGGTTGATAACTAATATAATTAACAAATTATATTTTAAAATGACAATATAAATAGGAAGTTGAACCGAAGCTCTCTCTTTTTATTTTCACATCTCTTCTTATTTTTCACATCTCTCAGAGAGAGAGAGAGAGAGAGAGAGGGAGAGAGATTACAATAAATAATACAATGTTTAAGTTTAATTTCCCTATTTAGATTAATCATGTTGGATAATGAATATGTAATATATAATACAAACACATATTCAATTATAATATATATCAAAATCGAATATTTTGGGATTTGATACAAACATCAGGGCGGAAACGATCACCAAGACAATTGTCTAGGGTACCCATCCAAGAAAGATTCTCAATCATCTATTCAATGATATTTGAAACATTAAACAATAAGGTCTCTTTTTTCTTAATTTTAAAATAGTTTCTCTCAGTACACTTTCTCACTCCATTCTAACTTTTAATACTCGCAAATTAAGCCTCAAATTTCAACAAATATTAGAATTTCAAGATGCTCACTCTTTCCAATGTATCTCTCACCCTCATTCCCTCGAAACAGTTTCTTTTTCACTCTTTCTTTCATATTCATCGTTCTCTATCCAAATGGTTGAATTGAATAGTTTTCAACCACTATAAAGTTATTTTTTATTTATAATTTTCTCATTTTATTAAAATTTAATTTATTTGCTACTTGTTATGCGTGGATAATAATGTAAAAGATTTTAATTTAAATGATGGCATAATATTGTGAAACTACTTTGTAATATTTGTAATTTAAAATAAAATGATGTGCAATATTCAAACATTTTATATTTTTTTATAAAATTATATATGTCCCACTTTAAAAATTTAACTAGAATCCAGTCACAAAATTTAATTCTCATGTTAGTACTGGTTATCATTAGAATTAGACTGCTTGGAAGAGATGTCAATACATATTAATTTGCAATCCCATTTAGCCACACGTGATACAAAACAAAAGGAGAACTTTCTTTTGATATGCAACAAAACAAACCTCATCAAGTCAATGCGTTCACATTGTTTCATATGACTAAAAAAGAATGGCAGGAAAATAAGTCATGCATCTATACTTTAAAATACTATAAAATACTTAATATACTTATAAGTAATGGAATGTCATGAAAATACTTAAAATACTATAAAACTCCCACCATCCTCAAGCACAAACCATAATTTTCACATACCATGGAGGCCAAACCCACACACATACACCTCAGTTCCTTTGTTTTTGTGTTCTTCATTTTCATCTTTCATTCTCCTCCAACAGCAGCAGCACAACTGTTGGAGACAGAAGCACAAGCTCTCCTCAAGTGGAAAGACAGCCTCCACAGCCACCCCCTCAATTCATGGACATCCACCAACAGCACACCATGCCATTGGTTTGGGATAACATGCAACTTTGGTGGTACTTCCGAGCTAGCAGTAACGGAGATAAATCTATCCGGTGCAGGCTTGGAAGGTAATCTTGATGCGCTTGACTTCTCTTCACTTCCCAGTCTTGTTCGTTTCAACCTCAGCATGAATGCGCTCTATGGTACCATCCCACCTAGCCTCGGCAAACTTTCCAAACTCACCTCACTCAGTCTGTACCAGAATCAGTTTTTTGGGTCCATACCACTTTCACTGGCCAACCTCTCCCTCATAACCAAGATTGACCTTTCGACTAATAATCTAACGGGCGAGATATCCCCCCGTTTCTTAACCAGTTGGACGAAACTCGTATCGCTTGAACTTCAAGAAAATAATCTCACCGGAGCTATCCCATCTGAGATTGGATTGCTATCCAATCTTCAAACTGTGAGACTCTTCCAAAACCAATTGAAAGGCTCGATTCCTCCTGAAATGGGAGACTTGAAAAATCTGAGTGAACTAGGATTGTATATGAATGAACTCAGCGGTACAATTCCAGCGTCACTGTGTAATTTGACTCAGCTGACACTACTTTTCTTGTATGCAAACCAACTTTCAGGATCCATTCCTAAAGAAATAGGAAATATGATCAATCTGAATCAGCTAGACATGTCATCCAACTTACTCTCCGGCCCAATACCTTCGACTATAGGAAACTTGACAAACCTCAACTTACTACTTCTCACTAACAATCAAATCTCTGGCTCCATCCCTCCAGAGATTGGGAATCTCCAAAATCTATATGGGTTAATTCTTTTCACGAATGATCTCACTGGTCCAATCCCTTCTTCACTCAGCAATACGAGTCAGCTTACTTCCCTGTTCCTTTACGAAAACAAGATATCGGGCTCCATACCTCAAGAGATAGGGACCCTCCAATACCTGGCTTCCGTTGTATTGTATTCCAACAACCTCACCGGTTCCATCCCTTCGTCTTTCAGTAATCTGACCAGCTTAGTGAATCTCCGGTTGTTCATAAACCAAATGTCTGGTCCACTGCCTCAAGAAATGGCTAATCTCACAAGCATGTCCATGTTCGATTTGCGTGATAATGATTTCATCGGCCAAATTCCCTCAGGTTTTCCATCACTAAAATATATGTTTCTTTCAAACAATTATTTCAGTGGCATCATACCTTTGTCCATGTGTGAAATGAGTGCATTAGAAAGTTTAGATCTCTCACATAATCATCTTTCTGGGGAAATCCCTAAATCAGTTGGCAAACTTTCCTCTTTAAATTCAATGCAATTGAATAATAATGGTTTCTCGGGCAAAATCCCTTCTTCTTTGAGAAACTGTTCTGCTTTACAGATATTTGATCTCAGTGGAAATTCATTCTTCGGGAATATACCGACATGGATTGAAAAATGCCTCAAATCACTGAAAGTTCTTGTGTTAAGATCAAATATTTTCTCTGGTGATATTCCACCACAGCTGTCAAGCCTTGCTTCTCTTCAACTGTTGGACCTTGCACACAACAATCTTTCGGGAAGGATACCAGGAAGCCTTGGAAATTTAAGTGCCATGGCTGTGATACAGAAGAGAGATGATAATTCTACGACTTATTTTTCCAGTATTCAGGCGGTTTGGAAAGGAGTATATTTTGAATACCAAAAAATATTGTGGATACCAAACAACATTGATCTTTCTAACAACCACTTATCCGGGGATGTACCTGAAGAGCTCGCAAGTCTTTATGGGTTGATTGAATTGAACTTATCACGAAATACTCTTACAGGCGCAATCCCGGACATGATTGGTCATTTGCGGGAATTAGAATCTCTCGATCTATCGCTCAATCAGCTTTTTGGTCCGATTCCTCCAAGCATGTCTTCTTTGAATTTTTTAACTTCCTTGAACTTATCGTACAATAATTTATCAGGGAAGATTCCATCAGGCAATCAACTCCAAACACTCACTGATCCATCAATTTATATGGGCAACCCAATGCTCTGTGGATTTCCACTCCTAGTGCAGTGCAGAACAGATGAAGAAGGTAAACAAAAAATTGGTGGAGACCAATATGAGAATGACATGATATGGTTTTATGTGAGCATGATTTTGGGTTTTGTGGTCGGATTTTGGGGGTTTATGGTATCATATTGTTCAATAAACCTTGTAGAATTGCTTTTTTTCTATATTTTGATAGTTTCATTGTTTTCGTACTTGTAAGGATGGCTAGGTTCTGAAGAAAACTTGAAAATTTGATGCGAAGTTTTGTATCCGATGTATGTGAAGATATCATGGGAGATGTTTCAATAATAAATAAAACTTTGTAGTGCTTCTTATATGATTGTAGTTTTAATATCTTGGTTCCTAATTTTGAGGTGATTTGCTATGTTCATGGACTTGTAATTATTAGGGCTTTTCGAGATCTTGGGATGCAATCAATCAAAGGAAAAACAAACAAATCGAAATCAAAGACACAAAATTTACGTGGTTCGGCAAAGCTTGCCTACATCCACGGAGCACACCAGAGATCAATCCACTATTTCTGATCCCCGGCAAAGCTTGCCTACATCCACGGCAAAGCTTCCCTCGATCCCCGCGAGCTCAGCGGGGAGCTCGACCCCCGTCCGCCTCTGCGTAGCGCCAACAATCATCTGCGCACATCATCAGGCTCCACAATATATAACAGTAATAGGTTTTGGAAAACCAAACCTCATCTTGGAAGGATGAGAGGTACTACTCTTTAGTGAGGGGACTTGAGTTCGAATCTTGCCGCTTGCTGATAGAAGAAGATCTGATCAAGGGAACAA